>JAVLUZ010000157.1:16717475-17114984 GCA_036768485.1 Mermis nigrescens | reverse complement strand
GCCCCAAGACTATGATGAACTTTAACAAATAGTGGAAAAGTAAGCTCCATCCCTTCCGAAATTTCTTCTTGCAAACCGAAAGTTCCAGGAAATCGTTGATTATACCTGTCTGACTTCTGAAACTGTCAAATGTATCATTGCCTTGAACTAAAATATCCGCAACCCACACGCTACTTGGTCTGAATGCTCGTACATTGTCTGAAATTCCGCGATGCCATATGCGGCATGCATGGCACGTAGCTGGCCGTCCTATTTTTGGGGGATCAACACCAATTTTGGTGGGACTAAGCCCAAAAAAGGCCAAAAATAGCACAAAATGACGTTTAAAAAGTCATATTTTTTTCCGATTTTCCTAGAAGTTCTTGGGGGTCCGAACCGGACTCCCCATTCCCCAGAAATATGTGCATGCGCGTATGTCGCAATAGCTCGTATTAGCAGACTTTTAAATTTTTTACATATTATAAATTAACTTCGACAATATAGTAAGTGTTTCAAAATAGTAACGAAATACAAAACGAATCATTAAATAGCAACCGTTTTGATTGCAGCACATCGATTCATATATAAGTTAGGAATAACTAATCAAAAAACACCTAGACAGACTTTGCTACTACAATACATACTTACGAATAAAAAGTAAGTATCAACGGCAGCAAAGCAAGGTAACAAAGGCTTGTATGCAAAGAATAATCTGAAATATTATCAGTTAGAGTTCAGATATAACAACGC
The DNA here is from genome assembly GCA_036768485.1 of Mermis nigrescens. Taxonomy (NCBI): domain Eukaryota; kingdom Metazoa; phylum Nematoda; class Enoplea; order Mermithida; family Mermithidae; genus Mermis; species Mermis nigrescens. The sequence goes on along the minus strand of JAVLUZ010000157.1, from coordinate 17,114,255 downwards.
GTGATGATAAGCATACAAAAGCAACGAGGTGCAAATATATCAAAATTACGACTTGAAATTTCACCATTTATTTAGTATAAATTGCAAGTTTAAAAATTGCAATACAATATGTATTTAGTATTAACTTTATAAATTTCGATCAAATAATAAAATTAGGTTAATTATTGAATCATCTTAACTTGAAAAGATCATTTTCTATGACTGAATACGCATTTTTAAAATCTTATTTTACATCAGCAAGTGAGAAAGCCAATTCTATGATAAAAATTCAAAAAATAATAAAAAGAGCACAAAATTAGCCAAACAAAACAACACGTAATACGAAACAATGCAAATGAAATAGCTAATTTAGAACTAAATCGGCCGATAAGCAATAATTTGTCAAATCACTTGCAACAGTAAGGATTTCTAATTTATCAAAAAATAGAGCTGTTTTAATTTTTCGAAAAGACTAAAAGATAGTGACAGGAATGTTACAATCGCTCGCTTTTATTTACATCATTTGCTAATTTACATTTACACTGGCAAAGGATGCTGAACAAGATCATTACTGCGATTTAAGGCATGAGTGCCAAAAAACATACATATGTATGAGTCTCTCAAAAGAAAAATTAATTGATTCAAAAAACCGTAAAGAAAATTTAAAGAATGAACGACATTAAACGAAGTAGGTGTGGTAATATTCTCAATATCCACTAAGGAACCAAATTTCGAAAATTGTTGTTTATCCAAATAGCAAAGAATATGCGAAAACTCAAAATGTTGGCATTTTAAGCGTTTTTCTTCAACAGAGCAAAAACAACTAAAAAACAAATTCTCGCTGAATTCTTCAAAACCTCTTACCTGTACGGCACAAAAGCATATTTACAACAGCTAAAAACAAAAAGGCGGCTCACTTATGTACATACCTTGAGCTATACAGCGTATAATCAGTATAGCAATGCAAATAAATGGAATTTTCTCGTAATAAAATCGAACAATCTGAAAAAAATTACTCTGACAAAGCAGTCAATTTTCGCAATTAATTACTGTCATTACGAGTAAAGTGTGTTTATTTTGCTAACAAAATTCATGAACTTATTATTACTAATTTTCGATTGCATTTCATTTCTCACTGATGCGTTTAACATGCCCTTTTTAAAGAATCAACTATTATCTTACACAAAAATGATAGTGCTCCAAAATCATTTAACTCTATAGGAGAGCGTAGGAAATTTTAAATATCATCTGCTCAAACCTCACGATTGTACTGAAAAATGATCATATTTAATTACTATTTCGATGATTACACAAGATCTAACAATTATGTACTGTCTTGAATGTATCGTTTTTTTCAAAATTTTCAAACCATTCAACATTTTACGAAAAACGCTACTTAATCCTAACACTTAACAAATAATCATTAGGAGAAAGAACAGTAAATAAAATCTTTATGAGGCAGTTTCTTACCTGAATTAAAACTAACATGGGTGAATAATTGAGTTCAATGTTGTATTCACAACGGGGATCGGAAAATATTTCTAAAATTGGATTCGTTGAAAGAACACTTGACGAATCAACAGTTAGAATCATGTCATCCGAATCATTGTACGGATACCTAAGTAGATAAATAGTGCACATGTCAGATAGTTGTAATCATACGTAGACATCACGGCGGGTCTTGATGAGCAAATATTGAGCTTTTAGGGCGAAAATGACGTTAAAAACTGGTATAATTGCTAACATAGGTAGCGTTGAAACTATGTTAATCTAGTTTCTGGTCGCTTTGATGCACTTTCCGCCTTCAATTTGCCTAATTTTTCCCGTAAAATTTTCCATTTTTCCAACCTGGGGGGTTACAAACTCCCCCAACCCCTCTGTCAATATCTAGTTGAATAACTAAAAATTATGTTTTCGACATATTTTTATATATCTGTTTGTCTAACATGTGAGACATTGGATAATTTAATTCTAAAAATGCCCCTTTGAGGAGGGAAGAATGTAATTAGTTATTCAAATTTTCCGTTAGTATGTAACTATTAAATGAAACAAATAAAAAAGAAAGTTTAAAAATTAAAAAACTTGTCAATCATTTCTTAACTGCTTATCAGCTTCTACGAACAAGAGTGTGAGGCTTCGCAGTGCTCAATGAAAAGTTGAACCGACAAATAGTATGAAAGGATAAGCTTTTAATGGTATCTCAAAAATACGCCTTTAGACTGGAATTTCGTCTACAAAACGGGATACAGATTTTAAACCGTCCGAATACCATCGGAAACGCCTAAAAATGATATTTTTGACTGGCATCCTTCGTTTTTGGGCCCAAAAAGGGCACTTTAGAAAGAATTTTCGGTTTACCCCCCAGAATTCTACGCCGTGCATGTAAGGTCAGCGGCATTTGGCGGGGAATGAATAATCACACTTTACATATTTTATTACAAAATTAACTTTTTTCGGATGCACTCGTCGATTATCTATCCGACTTGTATTAGCGTCTAATGCTAATTATCTTTCTCTGTCTGAAACCAGATTCTGCCATAAGCAAAGATTCTTTCTTTGCTGACTGTAGTTTTATTGGCGAAAGTTAAATTTGATCGATTTTCGACTTTAAAATTCTTGGATAAAAGCATCTTGCCGCTCAAGCAGTTACTTTTAAAATAGATTTTGATATGTAATAGTAAGCAGGTGAATTTTGTCTGCACTTAGTACATAAACATACTGAAAAGATAAGTCGCCTGCTTATCACAAAAAGCTCTTGCTTTTTTATTATCTATACAGCTAACTCAAAACGGAATAATGTGCAGATTTATTACGACATCTTGAATTGAATACAATGTAGTATAAACGAACTTCCCCTTTACACAGATACTCAAAATAGTTGTACAATTTGCTTTTGTTTACTGCTAGACAACTTAAAAGACATAAATTTTCGTACATTACCTAAATGCTGCGAATAAGTCCAGGTTGCGATGCGATGCAATATGAAATCTTACAGCAGCAACATTCGCACCTGAAGTATAAAAATTCAATTAATTAACATTTGATAAGAGGACACTGTTACAAAAATTCGGCTGGCGCACTTTGTTATGCGAGAGTCATCAGGCTAAAAAAATCTTGATGGAAAGTAATGACTTTTTTTAAGATAAGCATCTACTTTGATTTTCCACAAAAAAATAATAATTTTGAAGTAAACAGAAAACATCAAGATACAAAAAGAACAAGTGAGAACAGAAATTCGTTCGAAACCTGAATATGTATCAGAAAAATTGGAAAAGCGATTAGTGATTATGGAACGTTTCAAGAAAAGTTCAACACTTATTAATGAATAATAACTTCTTGAATGCGTTGTAAAAACATTATTTGATGATTGAAGCTTAACGAAATTCAAAAAATTGAATTTTTAAACCGTTTTTAAGTGTTTTTTGGCCAGTTCCCCACTCAAAATTTTAAGCCGTTGCATGTACTTAGTTATCTTTTTTGGGCGAAACTGACTTCAAAATCTGCTATAAACGCTTACTTAGCGTTAGAATTACGTTCTTCCATAATTTCTAGTCAATTTCAAGCGCTTTTAATGAAAATTTTAACGTCCATCAATTTTTGGCGTGCACTATGCCACATCTCTCCCAGAAAATTTCCCATTTTAGCATTCTGTGAGGTCTAAACCCCAAACCCCCACGTGCTTGTATGATAGGGAGAAGTGATAGGTGGGTAATTAATTATCCTGGGCCGAAGAGTCCAAAACTTAAATAGGTACTGTAGAGCAGTACAAGCCCGAAATAGCGTATTTTCAAGCAATTTCGACATTAAAATAGTCAAAACTGTCGTTTACTATAGAAAAAATCTCGAAATTTACCCCTCCCTCACCAATTCAGCCCTACTTGCATATATGAATCCGGACTGTCGGCTATCAACTAACCCTACGGGCAAACCCTCAGCCGATCTACTTACCGTTATGGACATCATTAGTACAAATACTAGGTTTCAACTTCAGCACATATGCTTGAGATACGCTCCTAAAACCATTCAGCTCTACGTAGCTCGCGGCAATGCCAAATTTTTCATGTTTGGAATGTCGGGTAAACGTTCCGGTAACGTCTATCTCAATAAATTTATCATCAGCGCCATCGTATTCCGTAGTCACAATATAGTTTTCAATGCTTTGATCGAAAAACAGTTTAGAAATAAATAAATAATATGAAAGATTGGCCGGAAAATCGTACACTACCGAATGATCGGGTAAAATTATGTGGTTGTAATCGCCGTTCGCTAATTTATTTATATTTTCTATATTTCCGGTACAATTACCATTAACGTCACGCACATTATGCTCGGAACAGAAGTAAATCAGGCACTGGCTATTTATTGTTGTTCGAATTATAATCCGACGATTGAGATCGTTTCTTCTAATAAAATACAACTTGTTAATGTTTTGTACGCTAAGGGGCAAAAATGTCGTGTTTCCGAATATCTGAACCCCTGCGCCACGTTTGATATTTGTAATTACGCCGCCTTTAATTGCAGGCGGCTTGCAATCGTGACGGATAAAATAAGATTTGCTAGTAGAAAATCCTTCAAAATGATACTTTGCGATGGGCAAGGGACTAAAATTTACCGAGTTCCGCCTGAACTCTAAGTAAACGTCGAATATTGATCGAACTACAAGTCGCACTAGTTGATTACACCAGGCTATGCAGAGGTGATCGGTGGTGGCCCAAACTTTGTTTAACGAACTCGATACACAAGTTAGTTTCATAGGCGAGCTATCACGATAATGAACGAGTTCGGAACGTACCTGAATACAATGCATCAGTCAGTTCATTAGCTTAAAAACAATATCAATGTAAATAGTAATAATAATAATAATATAACATAATTGAAATTCACGTATATTTAATCGTAGTTTTATTAAATATACTAAGAATAGGACTTATAACAGTGGTAATAATAATAATAATCAATAATTAGAAATAATAGCATTAATAATAATAATAATAATAATAATAATAATGATAATAATAACTAATGATAATAATAATAATAATAATAATAATAATAATAATAATAACACCAACAGCAATAAAAAAATAATAATAATATTAATAATAATAATATCAATATTAATAATAATAACAATAAAATTATTAAATAATAGTTATTATTATTATTATTATTATTATTATTAATAAATTACTAACAGTGATGATAATTACTACAATAATAATCAGAAGATTAGAAAACATATACATAATAATAAAAAACACTAAAATAATAATCATAATACTAATAATGTTAGCTATAATAATGATACTAATAATCTCAAAAGGGCGAATGATACTCAATGCAGTATCACAGAAATCCTATACTCGTATTACGAACTGAGTGAGCCATTCTTAATGGACCGCTCTATACTTTCTTTGCTAAAATCATATATCTAGCCATTCATATTCAGCCACACTACCTTCATTTATCAATTAATATTAATGGACTGGTATCGGATTTAAAGCCTTATCTATTAGGGCTATCAAAGGAATGTATATATAATAAATTTAACAGAGAGGGCATATTTCAACGAAGTATTTCGCATACCGCCTTGTCATTGTAGCCACCACCAATAGAAACTTGCCATGTCTCATAAGATACCATTTTCTCATATTCCTCAACGCGAGTGTACACTGATGTCAATGATCGATCTAAGCTTAACACTGCAAAGAAAAGATTAATTAGAGGAGAGTAATTAGAAGTCGAAAAATAAATTCAATATACGAAAACCAAAATTATATTCTAAGAAAATAAATGTCGCATCATACGCGTAACGGTTCGAAATTGGGGGGTCCAACCATTTTTAGGGGAGGAGGTAAATGACCTTCAATTTCTAGCAAAAAACGCCTAAAAACGACGAAAAAATTCAATTTCAATTTTTTCCAAAAATCAGGGGGTCAAAAATTTTCTGGCTTTGGGAGATGGGGGACATCCAACTTTAAGTGGGGGGATCCCCCATCCCCCTGTTACATGTATTTGTCGCGTAGCTGCTCAGTGCTTTTGACGGATGTGCTATCATGTGCGCTTAAGAGTTCAGTGATGTATAATCTAAAACAGATAATTTTGCGAAAAAATTCGGAGTATAAAAAACAGACAAAAAGATTGGAATTCTTGAAAGTGCCACTAAAAGCAAGATAATGCTGTTTTTTGTTCACCATTGTGTTAAAACCACTTTGTTCGGAACAAAAGTTTTGCCCTTTCCCTTTCATCTTTTTCTGTTTTGTCTTTTTCCTGTTCCTCCTATCTTTTTAAACTCATCCCCGGTCATGCTTTGCGAAATTATCGCTAATAAAACGTGTACCGTTTATTTCGAAGGAAACCAGTTGAGTTATAACACAATGAAATTCAAGCGTTACGGTTCAAAATGGAAAGAGCATTGATACATGCTGAAATTTTTGTTGACATTTATGGTTTCAAAAAATACATCCAATGGACGGCGAATTACAAAAAATCGTTATAAACAACTAGCTAAATGAGACTACAATTCGATTTGTTTATTTAAGACGTTTGTGTGTTCTCATCAACCTCCTATTATGCGTGTGCCTATGCAAACAAATATCTCATAATCTCCAAATATATACTGTTTAAATCCATTTACGTAACCTGGTTCGTAGTTAGGTGAAGCTAGCGTATATATCATCATAATTAGTTTTGAGCTTATTAACCCCGAGGCTATTATATTTCTCGCAATTATGCCGCCCTGAAATAAAAATTATTGATAAGGATAATTTGCGGCGAAAATAAACTTGTTTCATCTAAACAATATTTCAAAACGAACGGTTTTTTGTAGTATAAAGTAAATGACTGTGCGATTTTCAGGGAACCGCTGTATAAAATAAAACCTAATTGAAGATCTCAATTTATGATTACAAAATTTGATCAATGGTTAGCGGACGGCGCGTTGTGGACATATAAAATTGACAAAAGTAAACATTCTGTTTGGTATACTAGATAAAGGACGCTTAAAAACAGTAAAGAGTGCTCTTCAATAATTTTCTGTTAAGGTACCCAATCAGAGATAGCTGTACCAAACAATAAACACATTTTCCATCTCTTAGTATACATAGAACATTAATAGCATTCATTATTTACAAGCAAAGAAAAAGGCTCCGGTGGAACAAAAAAAGGTGAATAAACTTGGAATTGTGCTTTATTAAGGATATCAAAAGAGGACTAGAAAAAACCACCGATGCCCACAGAAGTCGGAACAAAATATGCTCATCTTTGGCATCCAAGCCAACAGAAATCGCAAAATATGCTGAAAATCCGACTTTTTCCAGGCGACACAAGAATCGAAGTATATTCTGCGGCTGCAAAAGGAAGTAGCACTTTAATCCGAAGAATGAATGCATGGCATGGACAACTTACAGCCTACAGCCTTATCAAAGCAATTATGATGAAGTTTCCCGCTGCTGCACGGCAAAACTGCACAGACTTCCAAGGTACTTACATTTGTAGTCAATTTATGTGGATTAAATTTAGTGGAAGCCGTTTTAACTGGTAAATTGGACAAAGCTATATGCGCCTAATTTTGGTTTACAGCTGCTGAAAACGGATAGTAAATTTAATGTGAATATTGCTTGCACTTTGACACTTGGAATGAAATACGAACAACTTAATTATACATTGGTTAACAGCATTTCACTTTCAGCCACAAAATTAAGCAACTCAGAGTTGAATGAAATCTACAAAAAGTCGCGTTACATAATATGCTTTTAAGCTATTTCAATCAGTGAATTTTATTTAGAGATGATACATTTTTCCAGAGGCCGCAGAATATACTTCGAGGCTTGGATTCCAAACCTGAGCCTGTTTTCCTTTCTGACTTCTGTGGGCATCGGTAGCTTTTTCCTAGTCCCCCTCCTATAAAGCACAATCCCAAGTATATTCACTTTTTTTGTTCCATCGGAGCATTTTTCTTTACTAGTACCTAACTTTTAATTTGTCACAATAATGACAGCAGTCCAAGAACGCGGACAACAAGATTGTTCTAAACATCAACATTATCTTTTTAAACAAGACAACCTTACAATGTAAACTTTGCGCAACTACTGAGTGTGAAGAAAACTCACACTCATATTCGTAATCCTGACGTTACATGGAGCATTTTGAAAAAAAAGTTTTGCTTTTGCAACGCTCTGGAACTAAACTCAATTTCCAGTGTAAAGTTTACACAACTACTGTGTGTAAAGAAAACATACGGTAAAATTCGAAATCCTGACTTTATGGAACATATTTTGAAAAAGATTCACGTTTTGCAATGCTCGGGGAGTGAAATAAATTTGTAGTGTAAGTTTTATACATCAACAATAAATGAATAGTGTAAGCTGTATACAACTACTGGGTTTAGAGAAAACTAACAGCCAGATTCGTAATTCCCTTGTTATATAGAAAATTTTTAAAAAATTAAGCTTTCACAACGCTCTGGAACTATAAGTCATTTTTAATGTACACTTTACACAACTGCAAAATGTATAGTAAACATAGTCAGATTAATAATCCTGACATTACGGAGAACATTTTGAAAAAAAATTAACGTTTCAAATGCTCTGAACGTGAAATAAATTTTTAGGGTAAACTTTACACCTCTACAATAAGCGAATAGTGTAAAATTTACACACCTAATGGGCGTAGAAAAAACTAATGGTCAGATTCGTAATCCTGTCGTCACGGAGAACAATTAGAAAAAATTCACGTTTTGCAACGCTCTGGAAGTAAAATGAATTTTTAGTGTAAACTTTACGCCTCTACAATGACTCAATATTTGGCGTAATTGAACGCGCTTACGTGCATGCACGATCCTCGATAATTAGTACATTTTTTTATAATTAGTATCGTGTCTCAACTTATATCGGGATAAGGTGACAGACACAAACCTGCCAAAAACGTCTTTTTTCACCCCAAAGATAGAACTTTACACCTCTAGAAATAAGTAAGTATTGAGTGTAAAGAAAGGCGACAAAGTGCGATGTGTAAGCATTAACATGTACCTTATTTTTAGAGTAGTTCGCACTATTCAATTCAAAACCGGAGTGATTGATAGGCAAAAACGGTCAAAAACGTGTTTTTTGCCCCAAAATTAAAACCTTACACCATTAGAATTAAGTCTGTATTGAGTTTAAAGAAACGCATCCAAGTGATATCTGTAATCCTTGAGACGTACTTTATTTTTATGACATTTCGCATGTCCTGATTCATAACCGGAGCGGTTGACAAATTAAAAGGAGGTAAAAACATGTTTTTTCGTCCACCACTGGCGTGTAAACTTAAAACCGCCAGAACTAAGTCCGTATTGAGTCAACACAAGCACTAATAAGTTCTTCGTGTAGCCTTTTGAACGTAGTACTTTTCCATACATAGGTTTTTGAAGGACTCGTATGCGAAGAATTTGGCAGACATAAACAAGTCGAAAACTCGACCAAAATCTATCTTTACACCCGCAGATTTTTACACTCTTTACACTCCCCTCAAGAACTAATGCGAAATTGAAAAAAAACAAAAAAAATTCCCCTAGGAATTCTATCCTCTACAATTCTATACAGGGAATTGTGCATACGCTGCAGAAAAAACCATCAGAATTCGCTAAATGTTATAATGTTACGCCAAAACTTTACCTGCTCGTCACAAACTCAATATTGAGTGTAAACAAAATGAAGATTTTCAATTCTCACATCTGTAGGCAAGAAATATGAGTACTACAATGCAGTCTTTCTTGTACAAGGTCCGTTTGTACATGTACAAAGATGGTCCCCAAAAGTCTTTGTACATTTTGTACATGCAAATTTTTGTGTACTAAAGTATGGTACAGTAGCGATTTTAGTTTGGTAAAACAGGGTTTTTCAACCTTTGATAGTGTATTTTACTAATTTCTGGGTTTTTTGACGCCAAAAATTATTAAACATTGTTAAGCGTGCGCCTAAAAATTTGACATTTTTTCATTCTAAATGCAAATTCTGCCATTTTAAAGATATATAGGACAGACAATTACTCATTTCGGCGCGAAGCGCCAAAAATTTTTGTGAATTTTACACCTTTTTACAGTTTTTGTCGTCTCAAAAATCTTTGTACATGTACAAAGACGGTCCTGTAAAAGTCTTTGTACATCGGGAAAAATCTTTGCTGGATACAAAAAAAACCGTGCTGCAATGTAGTTTTTCAATTTTATTTCATAAAATCCATCATCACTTTTCCGAAGTATGTACATAGAAGGCCACAAAAAGTAGACTTCCAGGATTTTAAACACGTTTTTTATGCAAATCCTTCTTGCACATTATTCTACACAAAAAGCAGTAGACCTCTAAGACTCTTATGCATTACTAGGATATCCCATGTTTGTTTTCAAAGGCTTTTGAAAATGCGGAATAATAAACTTAAATATGTATATCTAAGTAACTTTGAAACGCTGTTGTGGCTCTAATCTTGTTTGTTTCTCACTAATTGGTATGTACGTCAGGTAAAGCTAATTTTGAATGTACGTCAAATTTTGATTTGACTAGAGAATCAAATACTGCACAAGCCACTCGTGATTGCGCTACATTTAAAATAATAATACGCGATTTTACTTTTCATTTTGCTTTAAATTTCAATTTTCTTGCAATTTTCTATTTGCTCAATAGTAAGATACAAAATTAATATATGCAAATTGAAAATAATGAAGAAGTATTCACGAACTAATTAAATGAAATTGTGTACTTAACTTTTATGTCCGGAAAAAGAGTACAAATTTATCATTTCTTGAAGAAGCTCAGTACACTATATAATAGGCTAATATAGCAGCGGCACCGTCACCGGTAAAAAAAGTGGCACCGGGATATTACTAATACATACATACTAACGTAAGATGAAAAGTACACTATAGAAAACTTAAAGCTCCATACATACCATTGAATGTCCGATAAGGGTAATTCTTAAATCTTGGCTCAAATTTCTATTATATTTCCTGTAAAGCGCAAAAATACGTTCAACACACGCAGCAACAAATTTCGTTTGTTTTTCGACATAGCCGCCGTATAAGGCCGACAGTTCCTAAAATTAAGGGGACATAAAAAATCAACAAATTTTAAAGAAAGAAATAATCCACCTCATTTAGATCAACCACGAAATAATCAAATCTTAGCGAATTAATCTCCATTTCGCTTTTCATCAATGATACTGACGCTAGCGAACGCACTGAATCAAAATTAAAAACAAATATTATTATTCAACTTAGCTGCAAGCACCGTTTTTTGTATTCGGCAAAGATTTTTCCCGATAAACAAATTTTTCGGGACCGTCTTTGTACGTATACAAAGATTTTTGGGAAGACAAAAATTGCAAAAAAAAGTGTGAAATTCGCAAGGGAAAAATGTCAAATTTTACGCCGTTTTAAGGATTTTAGTGATTTTTGCCCTTAGACACCCAGAAATTAGCTAGAATGCACTACCAAAATTCGAACAACTCTGTTTTTACCACACTAAAATAGCGGCTGTACCATATTGAAGTACTCCAAAATTTGTGTGTAGAACATGTACAGAGATTTTCGGGAAGACAAAAACTGTAAAAAGGTGTAAAATTCCGAAAAATTGAGTATTATTTGCCCTATATATCTTCAAAATGGCAGAATTTGCATTTAGAATGGAAAAATGTCAAATTTTTCGGCGAGCGCCGTTTTGAGATAATTTTTAGTAATTTCTGGCGTCATAAACCCAGAAATTAGCTAAAATACACTACCAAAGATCGGAAACCCTGTTTTACCACACTGAAATCGCTACTGTACTATATTAGAGTACACAAAAATTTGCATGTACAAAATGTACAAAGACTTTTGGGGACCATCTTAGTACATGTACAAACGGATCTTGTACCAAAAAAAAAACGCTGGCTGCAAGTATTTATCAATGATGAAAAAGTCGAAAGAAGGTCTTTTGAGCCGGTCGCGATGTAAGAGCAAGAAATCATGAAAATGTGGATAAAATTATTTCTCATATAAATTACTCTGTAAGCCCACAGTACGCACTGAGTGCATTTTAAATAAAAGATCAAACCCTGTACGGTTTCTTCAACAGATATCACAGCTAATTAATCTTGATACAAAAGTTTTCAATACCGTACTTACTATCTATTAATTCACAATAATAATAAATTTCTAACAAAATCAAGGACACGATTAAGCGGAAAACGATATTTATACACATTTATACACAGCCACAACGTACATAAATGTCATTTGTAAGTCTTGAGCGATTATATGGTACGAAGAGCAAAAAGTCTAAAATTCAGTCCGATGGAAACCTCAAATTTTATTTAAAAAAGACATGCGCATTCTCTTTTTACCAAATTTAAACAAATCAAATGTTTTCAGCGTGAAATTTATGCTACTACTGGATATAAAGAACACGTTATACTCAGGTTCGTAACCCTGACGTTACATGGAACATTTTAAAAACATTAAGCTATTGCAACGCTCTGAAACTAAATTCAATTTTCAGTGTAAACTTTACACAACTACTGAGTGTACAGAAAACAGTCAGATTCGTAATCCTGACCTAAAGGAACATATTTTGAAAAAAATTAATGTTGTGCAACGTTCTGGAAGTAAGATACATGTGTAGATTAAACTTCGCACATAACAATAAATGAATAGAGTAAACTTTACACAATTACTGTATGTAGAAAAAAGTTACAGTCCGATTCGTGAATCTGGCATCACAAAGAAGATTTTGAAAAAAGAATTAAGCTTCCGCAACGATCTAGAACTAATGTCAATTTCCAGTGTAAACTTTACACAACCATCAAGTAAATAGAAGATTTCAGTCGGATTCGTAATTCTTATATTACTCTGATATAACAATCAATGTTTATGAAAAAATTAAGTCCATAATGGTCTGAATAAAAATAAATATTAGATGTAAACCACTTTACACCACTGTTGAGTGTAAACAAACGCGCCTAGCTGTCGTCTGACGTTTTACCCCTGGTACATTTTAAGACTTGTGATCATGGCCAGACTCATAACCGGAGAAGTTGACAGAAAAAAAACAAGACAAGCACGTTTAACACCACCGACCTTTGACTAAGTGAAAAGGCTAAATATTGATGTAAATAAGTACAAATTGCAGTGAAGCGTATCCATAAAAAGTACCTACTTTATTTTTATTCTATACGACTTATTCTGACTTCTAAACGAAGAAAGTGGCAAACACAAACAGGGACAAAAACGTATTTTCCACAATATACCACATTGTAAACTCTAAAAATCTGAAGCCACTTCCCCATTGAGTGTTCGGTTTGGGTCAGTTTGTAGCCTTTGTATGTTAGTGCATTTGCGTATGGAAAATTTCTCTTCCGCAAAATATTTGAGATATTGACCAATCAAAAGAGGGAAAAACGTGTTTTTCGCCTAATGTTACACCCCTGATTTTGAACTCTACACCCCCATAAATAACTCAGTATTGCATTTTCTAAACGCAGTTTGCTGCGACATGTGGACCTTGAAACGTACTTTATTTTTTACTTTAGTCAACTTGTCCCGACTTAACCGGAGAAGTTGGTGAGAAAGCTTAGACAAACCCTTTTTTACGTCATCCACTAGAGTGTACAGTTCAAACCCCAATATCTAACTCTCTATCGAATGTACAAAAGTTTGCTGGTAAGCCGAAAGTAGCCCTTAAGCCGTAGTAAATTTCTATCAGAAACATCTCTTGGGGCTCATTACCGGAGTTGTTAGCAGACAGAAAAGAAGCCAAAGCGTATTTTTCACCCTCAGATTTTTTACGCTCTTTACACGGCCACTTTGGAAATAAGTAATTTTTCAAAAAAATAAAAAATATCGCATCGAGCTTACTCATTTGCCTGCCATTTGAAAGAAAAATCAGACTAAACGAGAATGCAAAACTGAGTTAGAAGTCGTGGGACCGACCAAAATTTAAAAAAAACTTCGTCATAACGTTACAATTAAACTTTACTAGCTCATCACACAGTGGCTATTGAGTGTAAAGAAAAAAACGGGGCTCAACCGTTTTTTGTTATCTATCTTTTTAGAAAACCGCACAATACAGAAGTGTCCCGTTATAGCTGCAGGGGGTAATCACCATACGTGGGCAGCAAGAAAATTCTGGGGGGGGTTGCAAGATTTTTTTTGAAGGTCGAAAAATGGCCTTAAAAATGGTGGTATGGCGATAAAAACACCATTTTTCGACGTTTCTCATCAAACACTATCCATTGGCATCAAAAAATTGCGAAAAAAACGAAAAAAATTTTCAAAAATTGAATTCTGGGGGGAGGTATTTTGATTTCTGGGGGGGGGGGGGTATTTTGGTTTCTGGGGGGGTGCATACCCACGCCCAGGTGTGGTAATCACTTTTTAGGGGGTCCAAGTATATAATAGGAGAGCGCTAATGCGCTACCTGTGATGTATAAAAGTGGTTCTTCAGTATATGTGCGCTGCACTCGAATTAGCTTCCATTCGAAGCTGAACAAGAATTTAAATTTTGTCAATTAATAAACTAATCAGGTTACTCAGGATTATATTTCATGGGTGGGTTAGCTAGCATCTTGAAGTCGCATCGAGAAGCAACAATTGTGGCGTTTGCCTCTTAGACGAGCTCTATGCAATTATTAAGAATACGCATTCTTTCGAATTTGAAAAATTAGTGTTCCGATTTCTAACTAAAGTTGAATTAGTCAGGGGAATCATTCATAAAACAAATGAATCTACATCGAAATAGTTAGCTTCTAATGGCTGAAAAGTAGGTACCTATCTACGATTGAATGCTACTACGGCGATTTTCTTCATCTAGTGGCAGAGTCGGCTCCCCTCGATAAAGGTTTGCTTGCCTACAACGAAAACGAAGCTATATTTATTTAGAGAAAAACAGCAGTAAATGGTTAATTATTTATTTATTACCTACAGCCGAATTCACGAAACCTTGTGTATGGAAAACAATTTTTAGCACTGAAGCAAGTATAGCTACAAAAGTGGTTCCTTAGTAGCCTACAGCAATCTACCGTAACAAAACTTCGTTATACTTATCAATTGCTACGCACAATATCGCGATTGATGCTTCAGGTTAAACCACTTTTGTAAGCAAAGCGATCCATTTTGACTCAAAAATTGTGATTCATGCACGAGGTTTCGCGAAAGTCTAAAATATACGTAACTTATTTATATTATAAATGCATATAGCGCTTTACACAATAGGTCACTGTAATCACAGTATCTTCAACTCCTTGACCTGCTCCTGCTCCGTCGTCTCTTAACTATATTGATCCTTCTGTGAGAACTATCCGATGAGCTGAAAATCGTAACTTTTCGGTATCACTGATGGTTTTTCAAGCGAAACAAAGGCACGTTATACCTGCACTACACATTTGATATACCTACATACCATATTAGATAAAGGTTAAATGGATTTTTCAACTTCTTCGCTAGGCTATTTTGTAAAAAAATTAATATTACCTAAATAAACAATCAACGTATTAAGATTGGAAATTATCTCTTTTTCAACGTCATTTTAATCGCATTAATATTATCAGGTAGGTACTTTTTAAGAACAGAATAAAACATTATGAAATAGAAATCGTACTTTTTTAACACAAATGCTTAGATTTTTAATACCTTGCTGAGCCAAAAATAGTTACTGCCAGGCGCGGATTTAAGGGGGAGGGCGGGGGGGGGCGGCCGCCCCCATTGGCCAAAATATTTGACGAGATAAAGAATGGATATGCAATTTGCAATTATTTTGGCTGTCAGTGACCATAATTTCTAAAAATTTTCTAGCGCTAGCGTCGGATGATATGTACCTATTAATGAGATTTATTTACCTTCTTTGCGACCTGGAAGCCATTTTCTGTTCTATCTTTGCATACTTTTCTTCTATTTTCAATTGAAAATTTCGATGTTTCGCACTAAATGCTATAAAAACAGGAAATCAAGCAGTAAATCATGCTTGTAGACGTCTAACCGCCTTAATTTTTCACAAATTTTCCGGCGCTATGCGCCAGATTTTTGTAAGAGTCAAAGAAATTTAATGATTTTTGCGCACAAAATTGTCGAAAATTTCAAAAATTTTTTGAAAAAATATTGCGTCAAAAGTGATTTTATGTAAAAGTATACAAAGTAAAACACCAAAAAAACGCTATTTCGCGCGTTAAGGGCAAATTTTCGGACCTATTTTTGACTGTTTTTGGAAAAGTTGGGATACCGCCCCCTTGGGAAAATTCTAGATCCGCCACTGGTTACTGCTGTACTATAGCGCTTCTAATAAACTGCCTTTGCCAGATTCGAATGTCACCAAGACTTGACTCTGTCACTAAAAACTTAGGAAATCTGCTTTCGGCACCGAAAGGAGAGGTAAAACCAATCTCATTCTGTTCTAAAGTAAGCCCATAATTTTCGATTTTATACAGTAACATTTTCAAATTAACTATCTTTAAATTTTTTAGTTAAATTTTCGGTATTCAGCGTCCTTGAACATATCATAAGAGATTACGGAACTGAAGAACTTGAAAATGTAGATATATATATATATATATATATATATATATATATATATATATATATATATATATATATATATATTGAAGAATCTAATTTGTTTAAGCAAGTGTGAGTGACGAAAATCGTCGAAAATGCAGTTTTTATTCGGGGTTGTCTTGTCAGTTCCTGCAATAAGGTTCCGTCACCCATTGGACTAATTTTACATCTAGCAATGTACATTGGCCTGAAGAGACCATATGAAATTACTAGATCAATAATTCTGTCGAATTACTTCCTACATTAATGATAATGCCATTTTTAATGTCTAATTCGAGCAAATAAGAAAATCGCTTGTAAACTGCGATCTTATAAATTTATCACATGTAAGCGAATGTAATACCTAAGAATCGTTCGCTGCTTATAGAAAAACAGAAACATATTATTGTGTCTATAAAATATCATAATATATAATTAATAAACGAATTATCTCCTATATCGCGTTAGCCTTCTTGGACTATGAGGCACACATGCACATAGGGAGGAGAAGGTATTACCATAGGTGGGCGGCACCTGAATGCTGGGAGTGCAAGATTTTTCAAAGATCAAAAAATGGCCTCAAAAATGGTGGTATGGCGAAAAAACACCATTTTTCAACGTTTCCCATCGAGCACTATCCATTGGCATCAAAAAATTGCGAAAAAAACAAAAAATTAATTGAATTCTGGGAGTATTTTGGTTTCTGGGGGGTATTTTTGGTTTATCGGGGGATGCATACCCCAAAACCCCCACGCCCAGGTGTGGGTATTACCCCTTCGTTGAAAGGTCAGCCAAACATAAGCTGTTCAACATTTCGGAGCTAACGGAACGTTTCTGCATCAGTTTTGAACGAAGTTTCCGTCAAAAGAAAGAATTTATCCAAATTTTCTGACTTAAAAACTTAACATGTCCTTGAGTTTTGGTCTTGCCAACGAGACAACATAGATTTCAGAAAGACCGTTTGAAACCGTTTTGTGCTCTCATGATTGTGTGATGTTGGCTCACCTGCTAGAAGTTGATCGATATCGATATTTGTGACCAGGAGACGCAGCTCTGCGGCATTTTTCTCTGGAAGAGAATACGAATGAAATTATGCACCAAACTTCAAATATGACAGATAATAAACAGTAAAAAATATTGCATTTATATTGAACTAGAAAATAAATGAAGACAAACAATACGAGGGTATATTTTATACAATAAAGCATCAAAAGTAGTACACAAAATACAAATCCGTTTCTTTACCGTCGACTTCAGTGAACTATTATTATTGTGAGCTATCCATATGTTTAGCGCAGCCAAAAATTCAGGTGATGGTTGCCGGCCAGGTTTGAAGTAATTTTTGTTTCACAATTAAAAAACTCAGAATAAATATGAAACTAAAATTAGTGAATATTTAAGATTAACATTATAGCATAATATGCAGTATGTATATAGTTTCAGAAAATTCTGATATTAAAATTCAGTATGATTTTTAATCGAATTCATACTTTGCTCTCATCAGATGTGCCAATTCACGGATTTCATCATCGCGCTCCTATAAATTACAAACAAATCAAAAGGAATGAATATAACCAAGTTTTTAATTTATGATTCAGTAGATGAGAACTTAAGTGATAGTTTAGCAATGTCGCTTCGTCGGTATTTCTTATACATCGAGTGGGACAATGGAATCGCAGGAACGAACACTTTTCAAGCAAAAAGCATGACTAGAATTTCTTAGAACAATATTTTTTAGGACGCACTGAGAGAATTTTGTCGCTATAAATGCACACGATATAATGAACATATGTACAACTCTTGATTACACGGTCCATAGAACAAATTTCTAACTCGATGTACGTAGAACAGCTAGCTAAAAAGACCAGAAAAAGGGCAATTTCGAATAAAACCAACATATCAAAATGCATTTTATAATAACTTTGCACTTGAAGAAACTCGCGTACAAGTCAAATATGAAAATGAACCATGTCTGTAACGTGCAACTGCAGATCCAGGATATTCTTACAAAGACTGCACACCATCGTTTCTAAGTTTGAAATGTCAGGAAGAAACTTATTTACGCGTAAAGCAGCCGTTTTAGCGATTTACAATGTCGAACAAAATGCATTTATTAGACTTTAAAAGCGGCCTTAAACGCTGACCATATTAATTGCTTTAGGAAAGATAACAAATCCGATGGAAGCATTCGGTGAAAAATATAAATAGCATCGAAACATCAAGGTTGGGTCGATGGTTTGACCGGTAACCAGGAATAACAGGTTCCAATCCTGGCCACAGCTGGGCAGCACCAAAATTCTGGGTGGTGCAAGATTTTTCAAAGGTCAAAAAATGGTCTTAAAAATTGTGGTATGGCGAAAAAACACCATTTTCAACGTTTCTCATCGAGCACTATCCATTGACATCAAAAAAAATTGCGAAAAACAAAAAATTTGACAAATTGAATTCTGGGGGTATGCGGCCTTCTGAGGGTTGCATACCCCACACGTCCATGTGTGGTCCTGGCTAGCCAAACGTTTTTCGCTATTCATTCACCCCCTCTACATGTGCTTGCAATATATAATAGATTCGGTATAAAGCGGTCGAAAATTTAGGAAAGTTAAGCTGAATGATAGCTAGAAATAATTACAAAAATTTTTCATTCTTTCATTGCATTTGTGAACAATGAATATGATGAAAAATGTGAACTTGTTGAGTGAAGTTGCGCAAAGCAGTGCATATTTTTACAATTTTTGCAGCAGAAGCATAATTTTTTTGCAAAGCCACTATTGTGCAGACCTAAAATCCACGTTCGCAACAAAAACATGTTTCCGTCACAGATAATTCAAAGAAATTTTCAAAGAATTTTTTTAGTTCTACTTGAGGAAGGCTTCAGACTGACGACAGAGTCAGTAAAACTTTCGGATTTTAACGGTGAAACTAACTAAAAATAAATATAAAAATGTAAAGAAAATCTACCCTGCGAGGGTGCCTGCATTTATAATGAGTATATTATAGAGTCAGAGAAATGTTGCAGATATATCAAAAATGTAACAAACGACGTATCTAGAAAAATAAAAGTGTATAGATAATACTATCAGAATTATGTAGAACGAAAACGCTAATCTATGCTGAAAAGTTTGGAGCATGAGATATTTAAAAACACGGTTCAACTTAAAAAATAGAGGATGATGAATCTATGTAGATGGGCAGCAGCCAAATTCTGGCTGTCCGATGTGGCAAAATCGTCACAAATAGCACCAAAGATTTAACTCTAGGGTCTATCGATTTTAAGGGGGAGGTCTGCCAGATTTTTGGAGGATGCGGTCTCAAGATCATAGGGGGTACCAAAATTCTGGCAGAAGGTGCAAAATTTTTAAAGGTAAAAAATGGTCTTAAAAATAGTGACATGGCGAAAAACATCATTTTTCAACGTTTCTCGTCGAGCACTATCCATTGTCATCGAAAAATCGTGAAAAGAAACTTTTAAAAATTAAATTCTGAGGGGGTATTTTGTTTCTTTGGGAGGGGGTTATTCGGCCTTCTGGCGGGAGGATACCCCACGCCCACGTGTGGTCTAGCTAGACCCCCAGACCCTCCAAGCCCATGCGTGATGAAGATCTAAACTACGTTAAAATTGAGAAGACCGTGTTTTTTGAATGTCTTTAGAGAAACAAAACCATTTGTTGCGTAAGTGGACCGATCATATGTCACCATGCAGACAGGGTCGAAATTCAGAGGTACTGCATGCTTACCGGCGTAAGGAAAAACATGCTAGATGTCTCACTGAGCTCTTTGTTTAAGTATGGACAAAATCGGGAAAGCGAAAAATAAGAAAATTAAGTCAATTTATTGAAGATGTTTTTCGGTTACCTAATGTGTATTCAAACCCAACGCCCAAGTGTGTATGCTACAAACTGCTGAAATGCTGTTCAACAGAAGTAAGTATAGCATAAAATGTGATTCACAACATACATATGTACGTACGTAGGTAAGTGCTTTTATTTAAAAACTTCGAAAACAATATTACTTCATCCAAGTTAAATTAATCGAAAAATTAGTACGATTAGTAACTAGTAATGCTTCTCCTATGCACAACTTCCTGGGGCATTATACCAGATCAAAAATATCCTTTGCATCAAAATTATCTGAATTTTGAACGAATGCGGGCTAAAGAAAAGACGTAATGACGCAACATAAAACACGATTTTTTTAAAATTGGCAAACCTCGTGAAAAAGGAGCCAAATGTATGAAATATTCTCAAATAATACCTACTTAGGATCATAAAGATGAAATTTTCGCGCGGAAACATACAGGACCGCCGCAAACAGAAGCTCACAGTCAAGCAAAAATGTTATTGGGGTGGGTGTAGGATCTGCAGCCAAAGTCGGCTTCCCCATCCGCAGAAGCTTAGATTTTTGACCCCTACTTCCAAGATTTGAACAGAAACTTTTTTCATGATTTTATGTATGTATGTACTCTGTTGAACGTGCCTTATTGTCGTTTCTGTTCAAAAACACAAGATCGTTCACTCCACCCGTTTTCTCAATTTATCACGCTATGGCGTTCTCAAAGAAACCCATTATGCAGAAATACTCGTACCACAACCTTATTATAACAATCATTTCAAAGTGATTCATAAATTAGAAGCATCTAAAGGCGATAAGCATTGCCGCTAAGACATGCATTAAAGCAACATTTTTTTACAAATTCTTACTACATGCATACTGTAGCTCAAGACTACGCAATACGGTATTCATTAAATTTGCGTCGGCAGCAGGAAGTATCCGGAATTTTTCTAATTTATTAAATGGACTTGTTTCAGAAAAAAACTAAAAGTCAACAACATGTAGGAAGCAGTGTTTTTTTGTATTCGGCAAAGATTTTTCCCGATGTACAACAGGCCCGGCCTTAGATCGTTGGAGGCCCTGGACCAAATGCAAAAACGGTGGCCCCCAAAAATTTATTGGTCATTTTTAGTAACATTTTTTTCAAAATTGCAAGATTTCACTCCTATACATTATGGTAAGTACTTACTTTATTTTTACATGATGTTTTCAATCAAAAATTACATAAAAGCAATTATACGAGATTTAATATTTTAAAATTCTTGTATCATTTCAGAATAGTCCAATGAAGCAGCTGTATTTCTTTCAATTGAGATTAAGGCTAAACTATTCAAGCATTCTTGCGTCATTGTTGAACGTAAATAGGTTTTAATCAATTTCAATTTTGAAAAACTTCGTTCACCAGATGCAACAGTAATTGGTATAGTCAATAAAATTTGTAACGCCACCGATACATTAGGAAGCGTATCAACCAAATTGTTTCCATAAATGAATTTTAGACCATCAATTGCTGTGGTTTTTGATGGGATAAGATTCATGAACATTTTCAAATCATTACAAAGATCATTTGGATCAATATCTGCTGAGCCAGCCTGATCAGTTAAAATCGAATTCAAACTTTTACACTGGGCCATTAGTTCTTCTGTAGTCATCTTCTTAATGTTGTCGTAATTATAAAGAAAACCAGAATTCGTTGCACGCTGGTTCATTTATTTGAATCTTTCACTAGTTAACATTTGTGCTTGTCTAATAGGACATTAAAACATCCAATGCAAAATTTTTCTTTTGGATCCAATATTGGCTCATCCTCGTGCTCATAATCAACTTTGAAAAAAATTAATCCAGGTGGTGGCACCTATCAGGGTGGTGGCCCTGGGCCATGGCCCAGCCGTAAGGCCGGCCCTGTGTACAAAGACTTTTGGAGACCGTCTCTGTACAAGTACAAAGATTTTTGGGAAGACAAAAACTGCAAAAAAGGTTTAAAAATCGCAAAAATTTTCGGCGCTTTACGCTGAAATGAGTAATTGTGTGTTCTATATATCTTTATAATGTCAGAAATTGTATTTTGAAAGGAAAAATGACAAATTTTTCGGCGCTTCGCGCCGTTTTGAGACGATTATTAGTGATTTTTGCCCTCAGAAACCCAGAAATTAGCTAAGATTTACTACAAAAGGTCGAACAACTCTGTTTTTGCCACACTAAAATCGCTACTGTACCATATTATAGTACCCGAAAATTCATGTGTACAAAATGTACAAAGACTTTTAGGGACCACCTTTGTACATGTACAAACGAACCTTGTACAAAAAAAACACTGGTAGGAACTCATGTATATAATGTACCAGTGAGCCTACAAAGTTAGTACGACTAAAACAAACGTGAAAAAAACATAAAATTTCAAAGATTAAAACAAAAATGCGCTGACCTGTTGTTCTTTCTTCGCTTCTTCCATCTTTTGACGCGCGTCTTCCTTGTCTTTCGCCACTACAAAACGCTGAGTTATTGATTGACGATTTATGTAAACGTTGTTATTCGGATGTTTATACTATACAGCATCGATATTAAATGAGAATAATAGAAAAACTTGTTTACAGTTTTTCCTCAATGCTTTTTGCGTTTGCAGTTTCAACTTGTCTACGGCGCTTAGAGTCTTGGGCTGAAAAAATGTGCATTACAGTAGTAAAACGAAATAAGTTATTTGATTATACAGACGTATGTATACCTTTGACGAATCGATCGTATCCACGACGCTGCTAGCGTTAGACCCACTGGGTCTGTCTTCACGCATCCTAAAATTATTTTGGCTAATCAAAATATAGAAAAAACTCTGTGAAATTGGGATTTTAGCAATTTATTTTTCTATTCATTATTACAACGTACGAACGAGATGTAATAAGGAGGGCATTCGTGTAACAGAGGACCCAAAACTAGTTGTCCTTATCCCCCTGAAGCCAGAAAAATTTTGACCTTCCGGTTTTTTGTATTCGAGAAAGAGTTTTCCGGATGTACAAAGACTTTTCAAGACCGTCTTTGTACATGTATGTACAAAGATTTTTCGGAGGGCAAAAACTGTGAAAAAGGTCTGAAATTCCCATAAAATTTCGGCGCTTCGCATTGAAATGAGTATATATCTTTATAATGGCGAAAATTGCACTTAGACAGGGAGAAAGTCAAATTTTTCGGCGCTTCACATCATTTCGAGACAATTTTTAGTGTCTTTTAGCGTCGCCAAAATACACTACCAAAGGTCAAAAAACTTTTTTTACTGCACTGAAAGTGCTACTGTAACCATACCAGACTTCTGGGGACCATCTTAGTACATAAACAAAGGGTAAAAAAAAACTGGTACAAAAAACTGCCTCCCCCATTTATGGAAAAAATTGAATTTTTTGGCCCTTTTTGCGTTCTTTGGCCGTTTTTGGCCGAAATTTGGTGGTCATTATTTATCCCCTCCTAAAAATAGCCGGGAGCCATACATGATCTTAGGAGATTGTCGGGGGGGGGGGGTTTCAACCCTCTCAAAAATTTGTTAACTCATCAACAGGATTCAGGATCTTTCAAAATTTTCCAATAATTTCCTAAAAATTAGTAGCAAAGGTGCTTTTTTGAGTGTTTTTAGCTATCTATTTGCTCGAAAGTGTCAGATTTTCGGCGCTTCGTGCCATATAATCATGTTTTGACTAAATTTAGTTCATTTGTTCAACTTTTTCTGATTTTTTCGAGAATAGAGGATCGTCAGAAACGCCGAAAATCGATGTTTTTGACGAGTACCCACCATTTTTGGGCCCAAAAAGGCTCGTTTAAATTCCCCCCCCCCGCAGAATTACCATGCTGTAAACTTTGCCAATACCCCCAACAAAATTTCGAGCCGTCACATGTACGAAGGAGGTGTTTCTACAGATAATCGTACGCACCATAGGGTACACGAGGACACACCTCGTATAATCAATTAAATTTGGGATTTTCCAAGAAAATTTTGGCGTTCACTCTCAAGGCCGGTTCTAGCTGCGCCCATAGACAGAGCCGAGAAACTCACCACAAAATTAATGCTACACCATAGCAACCGAATTAAACGATAGCTTCGCATTCATTTTGAATCGATTTACATTTCGGACATTAAGATTCATATTACACGATTAACTCATTGAAAAATTAGAAGCTTGCAAAAAGGTGATCCTTCGATTTCCAAGTTTAAAATCGAAATCAAACAAAAATAAACGATGAGAAGCAGAAACGAACTAAGAAAGCACAACTGGGGAATATTGCGTTTCGGCCAGTCGAAATCCCATCTCTAAACCCAAAAATGACTTATTTTTTCAGATAAACAACCACTTTTTAAACCAGGAAAACTTGCTTTTGTACCTGGACAGGCGACTTTCGAAGTTAGAAGACTGCTTCCTTGGCCAGGATGACCTTCAAAGCTAAACAACCATTTTTGGACCAGAACTAGGAAACCCAACCTATTTTTATAGAAAGGTTGGGCTAGACGGGGCGAACCACTGATCATTGTCAAGGGTCATATCTTATGCAAAGAAAACAGGCCAGCTTAAGATAATTCAAAGAGTATCGTAAAACGTAGCGCATACGCAATTGCTGCCTTAGCGTCGCTAATGGTTGATGAAGAAGCTCACTGTACTTTTTACAGATGCTATGCATTTAAAATCAACGTCAATGCAACAGTCTGCAGAAAGTTTTGAGTGGAACATGCGTGTTTAGCTATCGGTCAGAAGTTTAAATGAACGACTTTCAAATATTTTCCGGCTGGACTGAGCCATTATCCGTTGTTTCATCATTAATGTCTGTCAAATAAAAACTTTTACATGTCTACAATCGGTTACGTGAAAAAAAGGACTATATTTGAATTTTTAGCCAAAATTTGAGCTGCCGTTTCAGTCAAATCCTTAAGAATTGAATGAGATTTTTGTCAAATTTTTATACAGACGGAACACCAGTTATTTATATGTCTGAAAGGACTGGCAACATGATATTAAATTACTTGAACTGTTACGAGTTATTTGCGTAAGAACAAACATAATTAAAAATTTCCATTCCCTTTCGAGATGTATGTACTACGTCCTATGCTTACCGCAGAGCAAGCGCTCTTTTAGTCTTCCTCAAACGACGCCTAGCATTTTCGACTTGTCTGCGTTCTTGCTCAGAATCACTCATATCCGAATTAAGGGATAACAGAGACAAGTCAGATTCCTCGGCAGAATCAAATTTTTGGCTCACACC
Source organism: Mermis nigrescens (assembly GCA_036768485.1). Lineage (NCBI taxonomy): Eukaryota > Metazoa > Nematoda > Enoplea > Mermithida > Mermithidae > Mermis > Mermis nigrescens. Next base: position 17,088,682 of record JAVLUZ010000157.1, on the reverse strand, counting down.
GGAGCTTGAAGCACTTAATTTAGGATTACAAGCTGTTGAATTACTACTATTCATTGCGATGTGATCATTTTTATTCTCCGATGCGCGTTCCCTGGATTGGTTTGCACCTAAAAGGCAATCGCAAGGCGACTATATTATTCACTCTTCCCATTATTTATCCAAAAAAAATAAAAGCAGGAAACCCGAGAAAGGGTAAATGGCTATCCCCAGAATTCGCGGTTTTTCGAAATTTTCCAAAACTTTGCTGAAAATTCATCGAAAACGCACTTTTTAAAGCGTTTTTAGCTATCAATTTGCACTAAAGTGTCAAATTTTCGGCGCTTGGCGCCACATACTCATCTTTTATCCATATTTTGTTCAATGAATTAGACTTCTTCGATTTTTTTCTAAATTTTGTTTTTATGCTCCAAGAAGATAAGCATCGACAGAAACGCCAAAGAACGATGTTTCTGATGCATACCCATCATTTTTAGGCACAAAAAAGACACTTTAAAATTTCACCCCTCCCCCACAGAATTCCTATGCTGTGCAGAACCTGGCATTGACTACCTGCATATGACAAGTTTTTAGTCGCAAATTATGTTTTTCGCACTTGCAACGGCCTTAAGTTTAGGGCTGTGCCGGGGCCAGGCCCGGCCCCGGGCCCGGGAGCCGGGCCAGTGTTATAATTGATTATAATGTAGAAAATTGATAATGTTTTGAGCAGATTTACCTTCAAGCTCAATTTCAAGCAACACCACACATCTGATAATTCAAATCTTTATTTTATTATGTCAGGTTGGTGCAAATTTCTAGTTAATAATCAAAATTGACATATTTTGAATTGCAATTCATATAGCCGAGCTTTCCAGCTTGCTTGGTAGCAGACAGCTACGTCTATCAGAACAAATAGGATAATAAGCCTAAAAAAGTGCGAAGTAAAGCTAATTGAAAAACGCGTCCAAGTCAGAGTAGTTAAATGCATACATGGGCCGCTCAAAAATTATAGGGTTCCAAAACTTTTCGAAGTCAAAAAGCGCCTGATAATATATGGTAGGGCGAAAAAACACCGTTTTCTTGCGTTTCTCAATGAGAGCTATCCATTAGCATCAAAAAATCTCAGAAACACAAAAAATTCTGAAAATCAATTTCTGGGGCGTCTAGCGGATTTTTTTTGGGGGGGAGAGTGTGAATTCTGGGGGTCTAGACCATAGGTGGGCAGCACCGAAATTTTGGGAGTGTGAAAAAATTTCTGGGGGTGGTGGTAAAAAACACCATTTTCGACGTTTCTCGTCGAGCACTATCCCTTGGCATCAAAAAATCGCTAAAAGAGCAAAAAAATTTCAAAAATTGAATTCTGGGAGGGGGGGGGTATTCCAACTTCTGGAGGGATGCATACCCCTAACCCCCACGCCCACGTCCCAAGCCTCCCAATGCCCATGTTCTGTTATATCTTGTAATCCCAACAAATAGTAACGCTTGACGCGCATATCTACTAGCAAGAATATATATGTACATAGGTATAAGGGGTAGGGTAGGGTCGTACTATGAACACGGTAAAGCACGCTTTACTTGGCCCCGGCCAGGCCCCGGCCCCGGCCCCGGCAAAAAAGACGGCCCCGGCACAGCTCTACTTAAGTTCCTATCGAGCGACTCAGCTTACCTGGGTGCCAGTGTTTTTTTTGTACTCGGAAAAGATTTTTCCCGATGTACAAAGACTTTTCGGGACCGTCTTTGTACATGTATATATGTACAAAGATTTTTGGGAAGACAAAAATTGCAAAAAAGGTCTGAAATTCGCAAAAATTTTCGCGCCGAAATGAGTGATTGTGTGTTCTATATATCTTTATAATGGCAAAATTGCATTTTAAAAGGAAAATTTTGTCCAGTTTTCCGGCGCTTCGCGCCGTTCTAAGACGATTCTTAGTTATCTTTTTCCTTAAAGACTCAAAACTTAGCTAAAATACACTACCAAAAGTCGAACAACTCTGTTTTTAACACAAAAATCGCTACAGTACCATTTTATTGTAGTACCCAAAAATTTGTGTGTAAAAAATGTACAAAGATTTTGGGAAGACAAAAGCTGTGAAAATCTGTAAAATTTCCAAAAACTTTTCGGCGCTTCGCGCCGAAATGAGTAATTGTTTGTCCTATATAACTTTAAAATGGCAGAATTTGCATTTAGAATGGAAAAATGTCAAATTTTTTGGCGCTTCGCGCCGTTTTGAGACAATTTTCAGTAATTTTTGGCGTCAGAAACCCAGAAATTGGCTAAAATACACTACTAAAGATCGAAAACCCTGTTTTACCACACTAAAATCGCTACTGTACTATATTATAGTACACAAAAATTTGCATGTACAAAATGTACAAAGACTTTTGGGGATCATCTTTGTACATGTACAAATGGACCTTGTACAAAAAAAACACTGCTGGGTGCACTAAAATGTGGTTATAAATTTGCTGGAGGATTAAAGATCATCCGGGGCACACTTTCTAGGGGGCACACTTTTTAGCCGGGGCCGGGACTTATGCCCCAGCACCGGGGCCGGAGCAAGATGTTGTATACACAATGTATGCCGACCATAGGTGGGCGGCATCAAAATTCTGAGGGTACAATATTTTTCAAAGGTGAAAAATAGCCTTAAAAATGGTGGTAAAAAACACCATTTTTCAATGTCTCTACTCGAGCACTATCCATTGGCATAAAAAAATTGCGAAAAAAACGAAAAAAAATCCAAAAATTGAATTCTGGGGGGGTATTTTAGTTTCTGGGGTGTTTTAGTTTCTCGGGGGATACCCCAAACCTCCCACCTCCCACGCTCTGGTGTGATGCCGACCCTATATATGTGTACACTAGTTAAGATCATTATTAGTATTTTATGCAAATAGTACGTATGTATTAATTAATATAAGCGCGAAAAGGGATTAATTAAAGATTTCTCGTCTTATAAAGGCTTTAAATTGATAAATCAAAAACTCGGAGATTAACAAAAACCATTTGAAAAGTATTAATAATGCTTCTGATCCCGAAAAGTCCATTTAAATAATTACAATTATTAGCGCAAAATCTAAAATGTGAAGTTAGGTATCTTCAAGAGTTTCAGAAATGAATAACTGTAGAGCATTAACACATGAATAAGAATTTTCTGTAATGCTATTTGGTTACCGCGTCTGCAAAAAATCATTGAAAATTAACATTTCAGCTGATAGCATGCATTGTAAAGTTTAAGCAGATCCTTTTAAAGTCAATTTTCCCTTTATAGGAGCGAACTTGTAAAGAGTCCTGAAAGTCAAGTTACATAAAAACAGACTGCATCATAATTAGTTCTTGGATTTACACCAATTATCTATAATTATCCATGTCTTCCATCCAGCTATGCTAACAAGAATGTTGATTTACGAGTTTTAAGCATCTTTTCCATGTCAAACTTGAGGCTGCGGCGTAAAAAAATTCGGAACAGCACAAGCTTGAATTACGAAAAATTTGTTAACTTTTGAATTTCGACCGAAAAATCATTACTTATTGCAAAATAGTAACTGCACAGATATTTTATCTGGGCTCCAATAAGTGGAATCACAGCAAGTAATCTCTATTCCTTTCAAATCTGATCATTTAATCAATTTTCCTTTATTTTATCCGGCCAGAGTTAACAGATCGTATGAGTGTCAATTATGAGATCTATTACAATGGAATTAAAATTAATGCAACATCCGATTTTTGTACTTATTCTGAGATATGAACTACAAACGTAAAAAATAAATCATTACTATCTGAAATAATCAAATAAATATCTACTCAGCAAATAGATTTTGAGTTTCTAATGCTTCTTTGAAAGTAAAGCAAAAACACTGACTATGAATCGCTTAAGTTGAATACGAGTCTAGATTTTTATTACAGAAAGAGCTCAAATATCAAATTTTGCTGTTCGAATTCGTCAGTATTCTTAAATAGACCATTTGTACGCTTCCTTACTATTGCCTAGAGTGATCTTAGGAGAGAATTATACATTTTTACTCTAAATTATTAGTGTTTTTGCCCCGGCCCGTCGTAAGCCTCGCCCGCGGCAGGGGCGCTAAGCTCCGGCACTGGGGCCGGGGCTTGGGACATCCCCATTGAGAATTAATATTCTTCTTTAAATAAAAAATTTTGGGAAACTGCCACGAAAGCAACGTTATCTTTAAAATCAAAGGACAGTAAAATTCATTTTATCTAAATGATCAATACACGAAGATTACAATTTTGATTCCTAATTCAATATTTTAGTGCATAACAGGGCTCTCGAATATATTTTGCAGATAGGTTAGCTGAGTCGATTTGGATTAGTTTATTATCACATAAATGAAACGAAGCTTTATCGTTACTCATTTATTAACATATGCGCATATGTTCTTATAAGGATATCGCTCTGTGCGATGCTACTCATAAAATACAAAGCAAAGGAAGTATTCGTTAGCAAAATTAAACAGCTTAGGCCCGAATGACAGAACGTGGGTTAAACGTGACCTTGGGTTAAAGTCGGAAAAAATCCAGCAAAATCTCGGGTTAAGTTCCTTTTGATACATATGACAGAAAGCAGGTCAACTTTAACCCAAGGTTAGAGTCGGGTAACATCTCGGGTTAAATGTCGGTATAACAGAAAGCGGGTTAAAAATGGTCGATTTAACCCGAGATTTTTAACCCTGCTCCTGGCAGGGTTAAATCTCGGGTTGTTTATCTTATTGCATTACTGGCCATATACATATACATGTTTTGATTCTGCTGAGCTCAAGAATTAATCAAAGATGTTTCAAACTTAGAGCAAATAGAAAAACCAGTGCCTACGCTATTGGCCAAAACAATTTTAAAAGCTCGAATTGTTTCGAACATGACTATTATACAAAAGGCGGTCACATCGATTAGATGCTGATTAAGATTGAGGGACTTCTAAATTCATTTTTATTCTCTTCATTTTACGTCTTTACTGATTAAATTTATTACTTTGACCGATTCTTATTTTCTTATTTTCATCGCATACGCAATGGTTGATGAATCATTTACAGCATTACTGTATATTACATAACATGGCCATTGAAAGGTTCGCTTAGCAGTACCTGTATCATTTTAGCAGTTCATATGAACATCTACTGCCTTTGATATAATCTTCGGCATTGCAGAATACGCGTCAATCTTGGGCTAAAGTAATAAAAAATCGGGTTACCTTGAATTAACCCTGGGTTAGCTTACCCGAGTTTAACTCACCTTCCGTCATACGGGTTAAATTTAACCTAAGGTTAAATTTAACCGTGGATAAACTAACCCGAGAATTCCCGTTAACCTTAAGGTTAAACTAACCCACGTTCTGTCATACGGACCTTAGCCAAATCATTCCCTTTAATTAATTAAGGGTATAAACAGTTTTCTCAAATAAAAAAGGCTCCCAGTCTTAAGCGTAACATAAACCCTGCTATGCTTTGCAAACATATACGACAAATTTCAGCAAGGTGTACACTACGCCGATGAGTCAGTTTCGTGAGGCTAAAACTGTAGATAATGAAAAAATGTTTATAAAATTATGCATTGACTCGCACACTGAGGAGAAAAAAAATTCTCCGCCAAACTACTCAAAATTACTCGGCGAATAAGCACGTCTTTTCTGAACATCTTTGCTCCTTGATCTCCCTCCAACGCGGCTTCTTGACCTAGATACCGAAAGGCGTCTTCTACTTCGATCTGATCGGGATCTACAGTAAACATGAAAATATCATGCGCTGAACTTTTTCCCTACATCGGATAAACAAAAACTACAAGCAAACCATTTAAGCCATAGAGCAGATATGATCTTTATAGGTTGGGAGGGTTGAGGGGGCGAGAATTCAGCCCCAGAAAAATTTTCACCCTATTTCCAAAAAAATTCGTAGAAAAGGTGCAGTTTTTATTGTTTCTTAATATGCATCTGTTTTTTCAAAAATATCAACATGCCTTATGCTCATTTTTCGACTGAATTTTCTTCGATTTATTCGATTTTTTTAAAAACTATGTTTTCGACGCGTATACACTATTTTTGAGCCCACGAAAGCCATTTTGAAAATCTCATTTTTCCCACGCTGCGCACGTCTGAAAAGAGGTATAGGGATCGCCCAATTAAAATCGGCCTTCCCATCCCTGAAAAGTTTTCATTTTTCACCAACTTCCCCTCTGTTCAAGGTCGTGAAAGCTCGCGTTTTATCTATTTAAGGAAGATTTTAAAATTGATGGATTCGATGTTCCTATCCTGAATCTAAATAGACCAATTTTCCCTAATCCCTCAGCCAGCCTGGCAGGTGTCTATGGGGGAAATGGGGAGGGGTTCGCAACCCCCAAAATTTCAGAAAAATCGGAAAAATATGACTTTCTAAACGTTATTATGTGCTATTTTTGGTCTTTTTGGGCTTGGTCCCCCAAAAATTGGTATTGGTCCCCCAAAATAGGACGGCCAGCTACATTACATTCCGGCAGCCAGCATATCATATTTATATTCACAACGGTTATTCAGAACAGAAAATAAGATAAAAACCTGGAACGTCGTTGCGAGCGATCGCGCGACTTGGAGCGCGAAGGGCGGAAGCGACGTCGACCATCTTCGCGCGACGTCGCGCGACGCGAACTCGATCGACTGCGGCGACTGTCGCGGCGTCGACTTTTAGAAGCTGGCGATTTCTTTCGGCCTGACTCGGTCAACCTTTTCGACGACCTGCAAAATAAATAACAACGTGAATTTCCAGAAATTTGTAAACTGACGCCTTAAACGGAAAATTGTTCTCAGAAAAAATGGCCGATTATCCGTTATACATACTTTTGATTGAAAATACCACAATTTGACTAACGGAGCATAGATATGCATACATGTACACGCAAATCCGTTTTTTAGGGGGACCCTCCACTTAGTCGTAACACAATTTTTGGCAGGTATGATAAGATAATGCACGGAAAGATGAGAAAATTGCAGCTTGCCAGAAAATCGTCAAATTTTCGGCCGTTATATATAAAGTAGTTTCTGCATTCTTGCCTCAAGCGCGACCAAAAATGAAACTTGTCAGAGCCTACATATTCAAAGGAATTTTTCCGAAAAGTTCAAATTCTATGAGTCGACAGATGTATAAAGCATGTAACAAAAACGTCAAAAATGCGATTTTTACTAGCTACATAACCGTACGAAATTTCCAAGATATTAATTAACTTACATGCATTAGGTTGCCCCCTCCCTTCAGGATATATAATTTGTTGTTCTGTTTACTTGCACGTGAAAAACCGAATTCAGTCAAAATGATGAGAAAAACCAAAATTGATTTGATGAGTGTTTATATATTTTACGGTAAAAGTAGCGAAATGCAGTCAAAATGAATAAAATGCCAAAAACAAGCGCTGTAATACCGCGAAAAAACGTATTATATGCTTATCTAATCGTTTCCGTCATTTAACCAGTGGTAATTTTACATTAATTCATGATTTCGTTCCTCCCTCAAAAAAAATTCTGGCTGCGGGCCTGCATGTACATAAGAGAAATGATGGAAAACACTTTTAGCATACTACAAATGGACCCAGGCGGCGTAACCAGGATTTTATTTTGGGGACGGTCGAAATTTTTGAAGTCCTTTATCTCGAGAACTGTCATGAACTATACGAAAATAATAACATTTTCGAGAGTTTCTCGACGAGATCAATACCAGGGTAGAAACAAATTTATAAAAAATCGAAATTTTCTTGCTTGACATTGAACTGCCTTTTGACTAGAATAATGTTCGATTGGTTAGTCAAAGAGTTGACTGATTAAAGTGGCAGATATATGATTTCCATAAGCAACTTTGGGCAAAAAAAGCGTATTCACATGATTTGTAACTCATATCAGACTTTTGTCTCTGATATTGACAAGCTGAAGCAGACTCTACTGCAAAATGAGTATTCGCTTAGCTTGATTGATAAGGTCATATCAGACTTTATGACAAAAGTTTATAATAAGAGCGATGACATAAAATTTGGGTGTGATAAACTGTGCTATTCTCTTGTTTTGCCTTACACTGGTGTGCATGGCTACAATGTACGCAGCAGAATTCTAAAGGTTATATCTGCATTTTACCCTCAGATTAGAGTAAGGTTTGTTTACAAACTGTTATGTGTATCAGCCGGTTTTTCAAGAACAAGGATGCTGTACCTGCTAAGCTACTCTCAAATTTAGTATATAAGTATACGTGTTCTAGCTGTATGGCTAGTTACATCGGTGAAACTCGCCGACATTTTGGGAGTAGAATGGCAGAGCATACTGGCATCTCATTTGCTACAGGAAAGCCAATTCAGGGTGATAGTTTATCTGCTATTCACAAACATGTCTCAAATAGCAATCATCCAATTACATCAGATTGCTTCAAGGTTATCAGTCGAGCATCCAACTCTTTTGATCTTTTAATCAAGGAGTCATTATACATAGCACGTGATCGTCCTATTCTCAACAATAATGTTTCATCATATCCTTTAAATTTGTTTTAATTTACCACATTTTTCTTTTTCTTAAAGCTTTAAATCTTTTATCATTATCTTTATAATTTAATGGTAGGTTTAAACTTTAAGTTCCTCTTAGTTTACAACTCTCGCTTAGCAAGCTCATTTTTCAAAACTATTCCTTCATGATCAGTCGGTTCTATAATTTATTTACATTTAGCTAAAACCATAATCATCTTACTTACATATTTTGTTTATTTTGATAGGTGAAAATTAATTAAATTTAGGCAGGAAGACATTCGAACTGATTTTACTTCGTTGTTTTCTGTGTTCATGCATTTATGGCAAAATCTATTGAAGCATTTAACACGAAGCGCAGAATATTTTTAGAGTTATGCTGAAAATTGGAAGAAAACTACAAAAATATGGCTTCGCCGTCAAGAAAATGAATAAACGTAATAAATAGATATTATCTGCGCCGGAAAAACTTGAGAAACTACGATAGTCGATGGCCAACAATCATTACAAAGTATGTACATGCATACCCAATATAATATCTCCCAACAATTTGGGATATTTTTGGCCAATGGTGGAGGGAGGCCATCCCTGCCACCCTCGTGAATCCACCCGTGGCTGACTAGTTGATATTTTGATAGTTTGCTTAGTTGGCTGAATGGTAAATTGATGTCGATCTGCATACGTGCACATAGAGGGGTGAGAGGGGTGCATATAACCTCTGCTAAACGGTCAGCCAGACAGGTACTGTCCGGCGATTTTGAGCTGATGGAACGTTTTTTGCATCATTTTTGAAGTCAGAAATGCACTTTTTATTCAAAAAGCGCCCAAAATTGATCAATTCATGTATTTTTGAGTGCTAAGAGTAATACAATGCAGTCAAAATAAACCAAAAATGCTTTGCAAATGCAGCAATATCACGAAAAGCGTTTTATAGGCTATTTAGATCATTTCGGTCGTTTAAACAGCAAAAAATCGTGAACCTTAAATTTACTGATTTGGATTTCCGGGATTTTACTCTACCCCTGCCGAACCTGACCTTATGCATCTATGTTGATCAGTAATTTGCCCAGTTGGTACATAGCATATTTACGTAGATCCTTAATCATTAAATTATTGATTAATAGTTGATTGACTGGTCATTTCAAATAGCCCATTTTCGCTAAGGTCTTATTACTATATTAGTGTTTAATTACGCAAACGAATTCTTCGTTTTATGCTATCGTAGCGGCTGCTTGGTTTAAACTCTTTATTGGCCTTTAATGCGCTTTGTTTAATGTGTGGCGCACCATAGCAAACTTCCGCAACAACCCAAAGCCTAAAATATTCTGCTACAGCAATAAGGCGTTAGGCGAAAATAGGCCGTTCGGAATGGAACAGACTATAGTTCGTGAGTCAATTCAACGTTAGCAAAATAATAAGGTAGTAAGAATACAACGGCCAGAGTGCATTTAAGTAACGTATGTGCGAGTTGTAACTGGCACGTAGCTGGCCGTCCTATTTTGGGGGGACAACACCAATTTTTGGGGGGCTTAGTCCAAAAAGGCCAAAAATAGCACAAAATAACGTTTAGAAAGTCCGATTTTTCCGATTTTTGGGGGTCCGAACCCCATTCCCCCACAGATACGTGCCTGTGTACGCACTTGAACTCGACCAGCGATCGCAGTAATCATTAGATAAGAGGCTACGTCACGATGAGAAAAAATACAAGAACCTATTATAACAGCTGCGAAAAAGGCAGCGTAAAATTGCCTGTAGTCGTTTTATCCACAACATTCCGCGCTCAATTAAACGCAGCGGCCGATTTTAAAGAGAATGAAAGGGCGAAAATAGGTGGAAATTACTGACTGGTGCCATGTTCGCCTATCAATCGCTGAAGAACTTGCTGCCGATGATTTGCTAGTCGGCGCTGGCCCGCAAAAAGGCGCCGAAAATTTTTTCCGCTCGTCGCCCGATTCGCCATCGCCGCCGAAAGTGGTAATAAATTGAACCGTTTCCTTCTGAGCGCGATTTCGACTACTGTACCGACTTGGACTACGTGACGATGAACGGCTCGAAGAGCTCGACGACTTCGACCGACGCATTTTCTGCTGCTGCTGCTCGGCATTTATTTGTTTTATCCGGAGTATGCTACGAAAATGTTTTAAAATTAACACCATACATCATCCTGGGGGTAAACCTCTTCCAAAAAAATTATCGCCCCCCTCAGAATTCGCGATTTTTCATAACTTTCCAACATTTCCTGGATTCGTAGAAAAGGTGCTTTTCTGAGTGTTATCAGTTATCTATTTGCTCACAAGCAGTGTCTTTTTCTACAAGGTCCGTTTGTACATATACAAAGATGGTCCCCAAAAGTCTTTGTACATTTTGTATACACAAATTTTTGGAAACTATAATATGCTACAGTAGCGATTTTAGTGTGGTATAAAACAGAGTGGTTCGACTTTTAGTGGTGTATTTTAGCTAATTTCTGGGTCTAAGGGCAAAAATCACTAAGAATCGTTTTAAAACGGCGCGAAGCGCCTAAAAATTTGACATTTTTCCTTTTGAAATGCAATTCCTGCCATTATAGAGATATATAGAACACACAATTACTCATTTAGGCGCGAAGCGCCGAAAATTATCGCGAATTTTAGATCTTTTTGCAATTTTTGTCTTCCCAAAATTCTTTGTACATGTGCAAAGACGGTCCTGAAAAGTCTTTGTACATCGCGAAAAATCTTCGCCGAATACAAAAAACCGTGCTCACAAGTATCAATTTCGGCGCTTCGCGCCATACGAGTATACTCGTATTTTGACCATATTATGTTCAATTTGTTTGACTTTTTTATTTTTTTCGAAAATTTTCTCTATTTCTTCTGTTTTAGGAAGACAGAGCATCGTCAGAAACGCCAAAAAACGATGTATTTGATGCGTATCCACCATTTTTAGGCTCGAAAAAGGCACTTCAAAATTTCAGTCTTCTCCAGAATTCCCATGCTGCGTATGCCTGATTAGCATTAAAAAAAATTTAGGCTTGCGGCTGTAAGCACAATAAAACTTTATATATGTACATACAGGCCCGTATCCAGGATTTTATTTCGGGGGAAGGGGGCCGAAAATTTTTGAGACCAGATATCTCGAGAACCATTAGGCGATAGGCGAAAATAAAGACAGTTTTGAGCGTATCTCGGCGAGCTCTATACAACGGTGAATAAAAATTTCAACAAAAAAATAAAAAATTTCCACTTTATTTCATTTTGATATACAGCAAATTTATCATTTAAGCTGATTTCTCATCACCTAATCGGCGAATTATTTCTTATCTCTTGCCTTTGTACTTAATCATTGTGCTTTGCAGAGAAAAACAATACGGATAATTAATAATTCGGCGCGAAGCGCCGAAAAAATTGACATGCTCTGCATATCAACCTCAAATTTGAGCGGTTTTGAGCGGACTAGAAGACAAAAAACATGTATAAACAATAGATACGGCGCAAAGCGCCGGAAAAATTTCATGTTTCCCATGTCAAACTCAAATTTGAGCTGTTTTGAGTGAGCTAGAAGGCAAAAACTATAACTAAACAATGAATCCGGCGCACAGCGCTAGAAAAAATTGACATGCTCTCTATATCTAACTCTAATTTGAGCGATTTTTAGCGGTTCAGAAGACAAAACTATACGTAAACAATAAATCCGGCTCGAATCGCCGGGAAATTTTTGGAGTTTACTAGCTCAAAAGTACGCTAAAAACCTGTTTAGGCGCTGTTTCAGACGCACTTCGCCAATTTTTCATTTTTCCCTTCGGGGGACCCTTGAGAGAAACAAAAATTTTCCCTATTTCGGGGGGGGCAGGCCCCCCGCCCCCTGGATACAGGCCTGTTCCCATGTCATAACTCAAATTTGAGCTGTTTTGAGTGAGCTAGAAGGCAAAAACTATAGCTAAACAATGAATCCGGCGCAAAGCGTTAGAAAAAAATTGACATACTTTCTATGTCTAACTCAAATTTGAGCGATTTTCAGCGGTTTAGAAGACAAAACCTTACATAAACAATAAATCCGGCGCGAAGCACCGGAAAATTTTGTGTTTTCTAGCGCAAAAGTATGCTAAAAACCTGTTTTGGCGGTGTTTCAGACCAACTTCGCCAATTTTTCATTTTTCCCTTTGGGGGACCCTTGGGAAAAACAAAAATTTTTCCCATTTCGGGGGCAGGCCCCCCACCTCCCCTGGATACGGGCCTGTGTGCATACATATATCTGTGCAGTCAATAAAGCTATGTACCTACGTTGGATGAAAATAAAGAGGAGGAATTAGGGTATTCTCAAACCACATACACGCATAAATGGGTGAGCGGAGGGCATTGCCCCCTCCCGCTCAGTGGTCAAAATCAGATCACTGTCGACCTATTCAGAAAGGCTCAAATATTGTATTTTCAAGGGAATTACATATACATATGTACAATTAAGTAATAATGTCTGATAAACGCAACGTACTGTGATGAAATCCCTTCTTAAACCCCTCCCTGATCACAGATTCTCGATTAAAATTTTCCCTTGGTTATCCCGATATATGAATATCACACAGGGCTAGTCGGCCCTCAACTCGCAAAAGTTTAAAATGCTTATTCGTTAATTTTTGGCATAAAATTTCTCTCTCGATAGTTTTTAAATTTTTAAGCCCTTTCTCGTCGATTCTTATCAAAAATACATGACTTATTTCCAGTAACACATGCAGGTTACGGTAAGGGAGGTTTAGTCAGGCGCCAGAAAGCAAGAAGGACTTCTCAAGTAAAAATGCGAAAAAACTAAAGCCGAACATAAATTAAAATTAATGTTGCCTTCCAAAAAATCTTGGAATTGACCAGAAGCTCTAAATTACGATAATTGTGCGACGCTATTTTCGCGTTTACGCCAATTGTTCGGACCATTCTAGCTCAATAAAGCTCTCTCACTTGCGCAGCGTTTTTTAGCACGAACCCCATTAGCACCGGTGCTTATGAAAACTTTTTCCATTAGCACGGGATAGATAACATTAGCACAGTGTCAGTAATGCATGTCCTTTTCTTTTTTAATTGAGCTGTTTAAGAATGCTATGATATTCTACAGATCAATGTTTTTCTTTATCAATGCTTTTTCTTCGAGTGAATCAGGAAATTCATGCTAAATCACAATTATTGGCTTCCTAATGCTCAATAAACTTAGAAACTAACACCTTTGTACCTATTACAACATCAAAAATGATAATGCGCTTACCATATGCTAATTTGATATGAAACAGACGTCACTACGTTTATACATTGAATGATAAATAACATTTAGAAGCCAATTTTGTCTTCAAACAACATAAAACAGTGCAAAGTTACCAAAAAGTGATTATTTTGTGCTAGAAATCGTTAAACAAATAAGCGAGATGAATGCTAAATCTTTTAGGTTGTACGTTGATTGATGGTGAAGTGTTTAAATCGCTCGCTTGAGGCTAAATAAATAGTATGCATGACACTCGGCGCGAAGCGTCGAAAATCTTTTTTTAGATTTTTGCTAAAAAAACATGAAAAAGCGTTAAAATTATTACGAGTATGCCAAAAAACGTCTTCGTATCCGTTAGCACGTCGTGTTAACGGCCAACATTTTCGTTAACACGCGGCAACTTTAATTAGCGTGGTGCTAAAAACCGTGGGCTTGTCCCTCCGAGGCTGAGCTGACGTTCCCAATATCAGTCACACTATACAAATGTATTCGTTACTATCGAAACTGACTGGCTAGTGGCTAGTATTTACACCCAGACAGTAATAAAACTTCAGATTGCTTATTTCAACATAGGTAAATAAAAGTTAATCCGTCTCATTCATACGTGTAGGAAATTGGATGGAGATCACCCACCCAAGACCGTTTTTAGGCGTTTTTTTGGTAAAAAATTGGAGGCTATTGACCCCCCCCCTCTGAAATTGGCCGGAGACCGCCACCCAAAATTTCGAGCCGTTACATAGTCTCATTAATTGCGGCGTGAGTGAGCATCGATGAAAAATATAGTTTAAACACTAACAGTCTGGTGTTTTGCTCGATCCCTGAGTATAATTCTTTAATTTCTTTGAACTAGTTAAGATTATTTAAAACCGACGAAACAACAGAGGCACTGAGGATGTAGTGTTTATAATAAGTAAACAGCAACAGTTGTGATCAGTGTTTTTTGCACAAAGTCCGTTCCGTTTGTACATGTACAAAGATGGTCCTTAAAAGTCTTTGTCCATTTTGTACACACAAATTTTTGGGTACTATGATATGGTACAGTAGTGATTTTAGTGTGGCAAAAACAGAATTGTTCGACCTTTGGAAGTGTATTTTAGCTAATTTCTGGGTTTCTGTGAGCGAAAATCACTAATAATCGTCTCAAAACAGCGCGAAGCGCCGAAAAATTAGACATTTTACTTTCAAAATGCAGTTTCTGACATTATAAACATGTATAAAACACAATCACTCATTTCGGCGAGCACCGAAAATTTTTGCGGATTTCAAACCTTTTTTTGCAGTTTTTGTCTTCCCAAAAATCTTTGTACATGTACAAAGACGTTCTCCAAAAGTCTTTGTACATCGGGAAAAATCTTTGCCGAATGTGGTTGTGATATCTCAAAATTGCGTAAAAATGTTTAATTTGCTCATAAGAATTTCTGGATAGTGTAAGGCAATGATTCCGAAATATCTGCATGAACGAACCTAAAAAGATCTTACAATAGAAAAAATATAATTACGATAACTAGTGAGAAATTAAGTCAAAAATTAATGTATGTACTCAAGGGGATTCGACACCATTCCTCGATCGCGGATCCGAAGCTCTTTCAGTAATTTCCTTTCTCGGCGCGAATGCTTGCCCTGAAAACAATAAATATATTAACCGTGCCCAAAAAATATGTGCACATTGCGCAAGTCCACCAAATATTTCATTAGCACAAGATCAGTTTAATACCGCAGCACTCAACTAAAAGCAGTGGACATATTCACAACCCAAATTACCTTGAAGTTTTCTGAATTCAAGCCAATGTGCGTAACACCAATATAACATTTCTTAATTTAAAAATTGAAATAGGACATATTTCAATTCGACGATTTTTCAAAACTACATAGTTCATAGTTTACACATTCAAAAAACAATAAGTAAGCTACATACATAAGAATAATACGACCGAATAATACTCGAAAGATTCGATTTAACATAAGCATTTACGTACATAAGAATCACACAGCTACATTATGCATGTATGATATAATACATTAACGTGAGACGTGAGGACATATTAAACAAATATTCTATAAACTCGTATTTTAGAACAAAACTTCAAGAATCACAAAGACGAACGGCTTAGAAACTAAGCGATCAGCCTTAAAATAATGCTTATTAGTTAAGAATATGCCCAACGAACAGATCGACAAAAAGGTGTCACTGATTCATAATTGTATCATTAAAGCTTACGGGCTTGAAAAAATTTAAAAAATTTAAAGTGACCAATTGTTTTAAACTAATACGTTATGTAGATACTCGTAAAAGTGAAAATTTACTAGATGGCGACCTGTCGACCCTTTGCTTTGCGATATTACTGCATCAATTTTTAAGGCCTTCTGTAGCCTAATTAATTTACAAACCGCAAGGTTATACGAAATGAACTAAACCAATACTACGAACCGCTAAAGCAAGTCGTTCGTCTTCTATTTCTTTCAAGCTTTGCAACTTCGCCTCCTCTTCATACTCTTCCCAAAGGCATCTAGGAAAATCACGTAATCGTTGTTAATCTATAAACTTACGCGGTATATCAGAATACAGCCGTCTTTTCTTACTTTAAACGGATGTTTATGTAAAATATGACATTATTGAACGGATTCAAAAAAACAAAGTTTCGCTCCGGTATGTTTATGTTTATGAAATCAGATTATTATGGCAGCATACATGCACATAACAGGAGGACAAAGGGGATCCTGCACCCGAAGTTGGTTCTCCCCTATTTTCCCCGGAGTCAAAAAAATTTTTGACCCCGATTTTTAGAAAAAAAAATTTGGCTTACAACTGGAGGTCATTTATCCTTCCCCCGAAAAATGGCCGGGGACCCCCGCCCAAAATTTCGAGCCGTTACATGCAAGCAGTACAAGGGTACGTTGATCCGCACCCAGGCAGAGAGGCGACCTTTAAAATGGAAAATAAATTCTCTCAGATTGGAAACTCTCAAAATGCAATAAAAAATATCCATACAGATTTTTAAAACCTCATAAACATCGTAAACCAGTCCGGATTTATTTCTCCCTTGAAACTCGTAAACCAGTCCGGATTTATTTCTCCCTTGGAAAAAGTAAATTTGTGACAAGCATGAAAATCAATCCAATTTTTCGGTCCAATTTTTATCGCTTGCCTTTGCAATGCAATAAGATTGTGTATGCATGCATGTATGTATGCAGACCCATATCCAGGATTTTCTTAGGGGAGAGAAGGTGGAAAACTGTAAAACAATAAGAAATTAATAGAACATAAACAAGTCGCTGTTGGTCAAACGACAAAAAAATAGTCGTTATGCCACATTTTTTGCGATAAGACAGTGTTTTCTAACATTTTAAGCTACATTGACTGCTTCACATATTTCATTTTAAGATAAAATATATGGGAACTCATCAATTCAGCGCGAAATGCTGGGAAATTTTGATGGTTTATGCATCACTTACTTCAGTTTGACACTTGACGTGCGACGAGTATAAGAAAACAGAACAAATTACATAATTTTGACATTTTAACTTTGTAGTTAAGTGCTATGTACCTTTGTCCCCAAAAATGATATAAATAATGCTGTTTAGAAATACTTTTGAAAAGCCCATCGGTCAAACGACAAAAACGATCGAAATATCAGACATAACACGCTCTTTTGAGACAGCGTTTTTTTCAGCATTTTTAGCCCATTTTGACTGTTTTATCTCACTTTTAAAATAAAAAAGAAATTCATCAAGCTTGAGCGAAGCGCCTGAAAAACTTTGACTATGTGCACCATTTTGACTCAATTTGATAATTTGCATATACGTAAACAGGACAACAGATTATATAAAAATTAAATTATAAATATATTATTATAACTGTACATATATGTAATAATTGCAAAGAATAATCAACTTGATAAAATTTTGACTTTTCAACTGTGTATACCTGGGACCACACATGGGCGTGGAGGTTGGGGAGGTTGGTACCCCCAGAAGTTGATATACCCCCCGCAGATTACCGTAGACATAGACCCCCCAGAATTCTATTTTTGGTAACATTTTCCGAAATTATTTTTCACAAGGGTCCCCCAAGAGGAAAAAATTGAAAATTCTTGAAGTCTACTAAAAAGACAGCCAACATGCGTTTTCAAACTCAAAATTTTCCGGCACTTAGCGCCGGATTCCTTTTCTTCCATCTTATTTCTTACAATAGAAGCCCAGATTTTACTTAACAATAGCAAATATATCAAGAATTTTCGGCACCTCGTGCCGATTTATTATTTTCTTCATTAGTTGCAAAACCGCAAAATTAAATGCAAAGACACGTACATATTCAGAAATGTTTTGGAGTCAAGCTTTAACTTGATATTGAGAATTTAGTCGTGCAGATAACTCAAAGGATAGATTTGTGATATCCAAGTTCGAAATCAAGCAAAATTTTTCAAACTTTTCTCAACATTTTTTCTTCACCATGGCATAGATCTCGTCGAGAAACGTTCAAAAATGCCATTATTTTCGCGTATCTCGTAAGGGTTCTCGAGATATATGTATGTGGGACTTCAAAAATTTCGCCCCCCCCCCGAAATAAAATCCTTCTTACGTCCCTGCGTACATATGTAATCACTGTTACATTTGCATCGTAAAATATGTTGGAAGCTCACTCACTTTGAAAAATCACCCGATTTCATACCATATTTGATAGCTATCTGGTTGAGCTCACCGAGTTGTTCGGTCGTTAATTCAGTGACGTCTAGTCGCTTGTCTAATATGCATTCATTAAAAGATTACGTAAATTCAAGAAGCAATATACTCGTACACATATAGGGATTAGCAGACCGTATTCCGATTCTAAACGAGCGAGGCGGACGCCCCTTAAGCGTCAAAAAAACTTTTTGAAAATAAGATAATGCATGGGAAGATGGAGAAATGACATCTTTTTACACAAGCTTCAATTTTTTCGCGCTTCTTCACAATTTAGACCATACGCAATCTGGGGGGGGTTAAAAAGTGTTCACCCCCAGAAATTGTTTCACCCCAACCCAAAAATTCGCAATTTTCCACAAGTTTTCGAAAAATTCGTAGAAAAAGTGTTGCTTTAAGCGTTTTGATTGTCTATTTATTTAAAACTGTCAAATTTTCGAACTTACTTTTTACTTCATTTTCTTCAATTTATTCGATTTTTTATTTCTCTCTAAATTTTTAATGTTCTTTATGCTCTAGAAAGATAGAGCATCGTCAGAAAAAGCCGAAACACGATATTTTTGACGCGTATTCGCCATTTTGGAGCCTAAGAAGGCAATTTAAAATTTAATCCCCCCATAATTCCCATGCTGTGCATGTCCTGGTTTAGACCCTAGATAATCTAGGGCTTTGGGTCTTCATCTCCAGCTTTGTCTTTACGATTACCCCCAGAAAATTTTTTACCTTCCCGCTGAATTTGCGATTTTTCAAAAAAATTCGCAGAATAGGAGCTGTATTGAGGGTTTTTAGCTACAAATCTGTTTGCTCATAAGTCAATTTTCGATACTCATTTTTTGGCTATATTCAAATTTTTGTGATATTTATTTATAATTTTTTCTTGTTTTTACGCTCCAGAAGGGTAGAGCACAGTCAGAAGATATTTTTCCGAATGTTTTCTTGTTCTTACGCTCCAGAAATATAGAGCACAGTCGGAAGCGCCGAAAAAGTTATGTTTTTGACGCGTATACATCGTTTTCGAGCCCAGAAAAGACACTTTAAAATGTCACCACCAGAATTCTTATGCTGATGCTATGCATGCCTAAATGTAAGATACCGGCAGCATTTACACATGTACATAACGAATTATAATATGCACATAAGTATAGACACATATTCTTGCTTACCGAAATCAGGTTCGTATTCGCTATCAGAAGACTCGTTATCCACTTCTGCTCCTAAAGAACTGTCAATTTTTAATCTGTCACTCGCGAACGACTGATCTTCTGATCCAGTATTGTAGTTAAAACCTATCGCAGTCTTTTTCGACGCCGATTTCCTGTGATAAAATGTAATATATAATTTACATGAAAAATATATCTAAAAATATTAAATATAAAGAAAATATATCAAAAACTGCTTCCTAATCACGAATTATTAGTAAGAAGACTAAATCATGCAATGGCCAAACATTTCGGGGACTGTAGACTACATTGAATCAAAATATGAATTTCAAATCCCAACCTATATAAAGGGTGGACAATAGGAAACGAATCGTATATTGGTCATTACATATAACTTCTCAAATACTTGACCAAATTTAACGAGCTTTACTTTGTCTAAGAGCCTATTGTCATTGCAGGAATTGATTAAGTTACAGTTATGCTGGTTGATTTGTCATTGCTTTACACTAAACTCAGTAAAAGACATTTTTTTCTATGACTTTGCAGATTCATTGCATACAACAAGCTATCTTTACAATATTATAACTTTTCGACAGGAAAAGATAATTGAACGCGGTTCGCTTTATATGATGTGAAAGTAATTTTTTTGATTAGTTCACAAATGCGAAACAAATACACATTTACTAAGGGTTGCTATATTCATAATCAACGTTTTTAATTTGCAAGCAGTTGCCAAAACGTGCAACTTTTCATTATAACTTGATTATTTTACAGTAAGCCAAAATGCCGTGAAGCAAATCAACTCAGTAATAGCTAAATAAAGTGGCTGCAGAATAAAAAAATTTCACTCATCTATCACATAGTGTTGTTAAGTTACAGGGTAACAAATGCAATAAACGTTTCTGACAAACGCGTTCATGACTCGAAAAAATGACTTATTGCTAAATTGCATAAACCTTTTAGACGACGCAACTACTATACTTATCAATTTAAATTCTTAATGCACGGATAATAGGCTTTTTAGCAAAGCAAACCGCATTCCATTTGCTTTCATCATTAAGAAGTAACAAGGTCTTAAAGACGATTCGATTTTTATGGCCCACCCTTCATACCTGGGCAATGGATTTTGGTTCTGAAAGTACCGGGGTCCCTTTTGTTGAGGTTGGTTGGTTGGTTGAGCGGTTGGCTAGTTGGTTGGTTGGTTGGTTGTTTGTTTGGCCAGTTGGATAGTCGTTTGGTTGGGTAGGTGGTCGGTTGGTTGTTTGGTTGGCTAGTTGGCTGGTTAGTTGGCCGATTAGTTGATTGGTTGGTTAGTTGGCTGGTTAGTTGGTTGTTTGGCCGGTCGGTTGCTTGTTTGGTTGGCTAGTTAGTTGGTTGTATCATTTTCTCATTTTTTATTTTTGGGTCAAAAATTCTACTCCCTCCCAATTAAGAAATGTTTTTTTCTGGCGCCATCCAGCTGGGGTTCTGAAGATACCGAAGTGCCTTATGGCGCCACCCGGTGGCGCGGCATTGCCCACCTAGGCCACCCTTTATGTACATGCATTAAGGACGGTCTGGCACCAAAGAAAAGACCAAATAGGCAGATTATAATATGTATTTTGCTAGTTTCAAAGTAAACATTTAATAAGTCAGTACATCCATAAGAATACGCTTTGCAGCACAGATGGGCAAGGGAGGGGTGAAATCCAAAAATAGTCATATAGTAAATACTAGTCTCAAACTGAGTGATAGATGACTGCTGATAAACAAACAACCTCACAGATAAGTAATAATAAGCAGTAATCTGACCCATTGATTAAATATTCAAATAAATAAGTTAAAAACAACTTACATTTTTCCCAAAAATGCCCGACAATGCATCTATGTATGTATGTACGCAGCTTCCATGACAACATAAATTATACATTATTTCGAAACATACGTAGTTTGAACGCGTAAATTTTCAATTACGTATAAACACAATTGAAACTCAAACTTTTTCTTCGCCTCTTCAGCTTTAACCAAAGCATTCAGAACAATGTCGCCATTTTCCTCCAGATATATCTGTCTTAGAAACTTATCTTCAGAAACTGAAACACAAACAATTCATTGTAAATACTCAATGAAATGACCCAAAATCAAACGTGGAAGGGATTGATCAAGTGTCTACTGCTTAAAATGTCAAGTGATTCGTCTATCGTATTAAACGCACGCCCATTCTCCCGAAATTATTCACTCTGCTTACCGTATCTCGATCCTTTGCTCACCCTCCACAAACGCAAAGAAATGCTGAGAGGCTATTCCCCACGCGGACGGGTCATGTTTGGTGATTTTGAGCTTATGGAACATTTTTTGCAACACTTGAGGGGACAAAAGCAGTCAAAATAATCTAAACAGTCGAAAAATTTTCGCCAATTCATTACCTCCTTATTTTAAATCGCTAAAAGTGACTTAACGCACTTAAATGAACTAGAAGTACATAAAAATAACACATGCACAGAGCACATATACTCGTGCATGCACATAAGGGGTGACGGGTATTACCCCCCTCCCGCTGAAGGGTCAGCCGGACAGGTACTGTCCGGCGATTTTGAGCTAATGGAAAATTTTTTTTGCATTATTGTTGAAGTCAAAAGCATTACAAATGTCAAAATGTTTCTCGCGCTGGATTAGTACTTTTATGATTTTTTACTCAAAAAGCGCACAAAATTGATCAATTTTTGAATTTTTCACTGTTAGAAATGATAAAAAATATAAAAATTCTTTAGAAATGCGATATTAGCACGAAAAAACGTTTTATAGGCTATTTCGACCATGTTAATCGTTTGGGCAGCGAAAAAAATCGTGAACGTCAAATTTATTGTTTTTAATTTCTGGAATTTTACTCCACGTCTGCCGATCCTGACCTTGTACATCTATTGCAGATAGGGGTGAGGCGGGGTATTACCCCCTGAAGGGTCAGACAGAAAAGTACTGTCTATCGATTTTGAGCTGACGGAGCATTTTCTGCATCATTTTTCGACGACAAAAGCAGTGATAATGTCAACCAGATTCATAACTTTATGTACTTTTTACTCAAAAAAGCGCCCAAAACTGTGTCAAAATGGTCAAACTAAAGCATCATAATTTTTCGCTAATTCGGTCAATTTCTATATTTTTTAGTGTTAAAAGCAATATAATGCGGTCGAAATGGACTCAAAACGCTTTTAAAATGCGGTATGATCGTGAAAAAGCGTTTAAAAGGCTATTTCGACCATTTCCGTCATTTAAATAGCAAAACTAAACTTGAACACTAAATTTAATGATTTGGATTACTGGGATTTTAGCCCCCCCGACCCTGACCTATACTAAAAATGCATCTCACCGCTTAAAAGCATTTCATACCGCCCATTTTGATCGTCTTCGTCGTTATACTTGCAAAAAAATATGAAAATTAAATGTATCATTCTCGAACTTTAAGATTTCCTCCTTCTAACGACCTCAATCTTGTGCGCTTGAACTTCCCGACAGTTTATTAAGCGGGTTTGTGACTAACATTCAGCATAAAATTCTGTAGGGATGCAACGGGTACCCGAACCCGAACCCGAATACTCGGGTATCCGAACAAAATTCAGGACCCGAAGCCGAACCCGAACCCGAATAAAGTGAACTTGACTACCCGAACCCGAACCCGAATAAAATTATTATAACTACTCGAACCCGAACCCGGATGTTTATTTATTTTATTCGGGTTTATTCGGGTATTTTTAAGCTCTGAAATCCCAAAATTGTATGTCGAATATTCAAAAATTTTCGGCTTTTTGCGCCGTTTTCATTTTGCTCGACCCTAAAACGCTGAATTTCATTTAGTTATCAAGTACACATAAATGGCTATGTAATTAAGTGGTATATTTCAATCGATTCACGTGGATTTTTAATCTTTTTATTTCACAAAACGGTTGCCAAATGATATCGTATAAAATGCTAAACATTGCTTCTTTGGTCGTAATTAAACTTGGTTTCTATCAAATTAAACTTCACGTATAACAGTTTTTCGGTGGTTTCTCCATGCAAGCAATCCTAGACGACAATCTCAGCAATAGTTCTTAATGTTATTTGTAGGTGTATATCAGACACAATACACAGAGCGCTACCTCTCATTTACTTTAGCGTTCTTGCACACTGAGAGGAGGAAGGAAAATCACAGAAAACTTGAGTGAAACATTTTGAATAATTAAGCACTAGGCATCTAATAATAATAAAAATTGTAACATCTGGCTCACATGTACCCAGTGTTTTTTTTGAACTCGGCAAAGATTTTTACCGATGTACAAAGACTTTTTGGGAAGACAAAAATTGAAAAAAAGGTCTGAAACTCGCAAAAATTTTCGGCGCTTCACGCCGAAATGATAATAGCAGAAATTGCATTTCAAATAGGGATTGTTGCCCTAAGAGACCCAGAAATTAGCTAAAATACACTACCAAAAGTCGAACAACTCTGTTTTTACCACACTAAAATCGCTACTGTACCATGTTATAGTACCCAAAAATTTGTGTGTACAAAATATGCAAAGATTTTTGGGAAGACAAAAACTGTAAAAAGGTGGAAAATTCCTAAAAATTTTCGGGGCTTCGCGTCGAAATGAGTATTTAAAATGGCAGAATTTCCATTTAGAATGGAAAAATGTCAAATTTTTCGGCGCTTCGCGCCGTTTTAAAACAATTCTTAGTGATTTTGCCCATAGAGACCCAGAAATTAGCTAAACTACACTACCAAAAGTCGAACAACTCTGTTTTTATCACACTGAAATCGCTACTGTACCATATTATAGTACCCAAAATTTGTATGTACAAAATGTGCAACGATTTTTGGGAAGACAAAAACTGTAAAAAGGCGTAAAATTCCCAAAATTTTTCGGCGCTTCGCGCCGAAATGCGTAATTGTTTGTCCTACATATCTTTAAAATGGCAGAATTTGCATATTATAGTACACAAAAATTTGCATGTACAAAATGTACAAAGACTTTTGGGGACCATCTTTGTACATGTACAAACGGACCTTGTACAAAAAAAAGAAACACTGCATGTACCTAAGAAATTCGCTATACACTGGTATTCCTATATATTTACTGAAATATCCGAACCCGAACCCGATCGGGTATTGATTTTGATACCCGAACCCGAACGCGAATAAATTGAAGTAGACTACCCGAACCCGAACCCGAATAAACTTGGATGGACTACCCGAACCCGAACCCGAATACACCAAAATTCACTACCCGTTGCATCCCTAACATTCTGGTAGGGACCAAAGAGATCGATGTTCATTAAAAGAGAGTGAGTGTCTAATATCCAAGTCTTTATTATTGAGGTTAAGCTGTACCTTAACGAAATTATAGGGAAGAACGACAAAATCATCAAAATATCGAAAAACCAATTTAAATTCGTAAAAATAATACTGGATCATGTTCAGCTCACGAACAGCACTAATTGATAAAGTCGACTTAGGAAGCCGATAATTCTTCGGTATGAACTACCTTCCACTCATGTTTCATTTAATTTAATTGAAATATAACCGCACGCATGGCACTCGATTAAAAGTGGGGAGCGTATACAAATAAATTTGAGCACTCGATTTAAATACTATCTTCGCATCAGAGAAAACCACCATAATCATATCAGATTTGCATGATTCTCGGTAAAATAAAATAGGCACATGGATGAGTTTTAAGAAATCAAAAACAACACTGTCTCACTTTTCTCAAAGTCGTTAAAAATAAGGACGCGATATCGTTCAAAGTCAATTAGCCTATTTGAATGTTCGGCAGACTCGGGTCTATAAAAACATCAAAAGCATACCCATCAGCTTAATCAAAGCAACCACTGAGACTAATAGCAAAACTGTTAATTAATGAGAATAGGAACCAGGAAAATTTTTTAAGCTTCAAGAGCCCAGAAATGTATAATGTAAAAGCGATATCCGACATTAAATTAATTACTGAATTCAACTATGTAAACTAAATATGAACTTTTCACGATCGAAGCCCAAACAGCTTCAGCCTCAGTATTTCTTCCTCTTGGTTATCGATTTTTTGATGGCACTTAAGGCAAAATGACGAAAAAATTATAGAAGATATGCTTTCTATTATATATGCCAGAATCAGCACAGCATGTATGTATGTGAGTGCTTTGAGAGTAAAAATGTTCGGATTAAATAAAAAAAATAAATATTTTCTACGAGAGTTTGCATAGACTTATGTAATCACATCTATGTAATGTAGTACTACCAAGTACCAACCAATAAAACCAAATAATTAAATCACTCAGCTTCAAAGAGAAGTTAAAAAACTTCATTGCTTCATTATTTCATACGTCATAAAACACATCACTTAATGCAGAATCGTGTACAACGGAAAAAGGAGTCTATCGCTGAGAAAAATAAAAAGCATATAAATACAAGATAATAGATATTGCCTTGCCGGTAGAGGAAAGAGTAAATGCCAAATGCAAAGCATGGGAATTCTGCGGGAAGGAAGGGGTGAAATTTCAAAGTGCTTTTTGGGCTCATAGAGCGTAAAAATATAAAACATCTCGAAAAATAGCACTAAATTTGATATTATGCAAATGCATAAAAAAGGTTTTTTGATACATGCTCTTCCTACATGCCTAGAAGTAGATTAGACAGAGAATAAGAATAAAAGGGCTAGAAATCGGATGATAATCGCCTACTAAGAGCAGCATCAAAATTTTCTGCAAGCTGCCACGTTAAGATCGGTTTACGTACTATTATCCAATAAACAAGTGCACACCATACATGGACAAAGGTCAATCTTTCTTCCCATTGATACCAGCCGCCCAATTTTTTGATTGATTGTCCTTTTACAAAATGGTTGTTTGGTTAATTGAATGCTTGCTTAGTGGTAGATTGGTTCATTGAATTTGAGTTTCAAATCATTTCAATGTTTTTTTCGTAGATTCATCTTCCTTTTTCTATGTAATTAATTGACTGATTAGTCAACTTTAGAGTCATTTTTGTGTATTTTCATCATTTTTCTTAGACTTGAAGCATTTTACAAAATTTTTAACAAAATTTTTCAATGATACTCGAGGGTATTCACATTGATGACGACCCGGTCACCATTGATACCCGGTTGAGTGAAGTTGTACAGTTTGTCCATGTCTGGTGCACACTGTTAGCATAGTTTCCGAAATAAAACCCGCAATAGCTCTATTCCTTTATAAACCAAATCGATGATACTTTTTAGTTTTTACATACGTGTAAACGACTAACGTGGTTTTAGATTCAGCTGTACTAAATCACATTGTGAAGACTTTCAAAAGTGCTGCTCCAACCTACGCTGTTTCGAAAAGCGTAAGCGTGAAAACTTACCGCTTTATATCACCGCTTCGCTTGGTTTCAGGTATAAAGTCTAAGTGTGATCTGGCATCAAAGCGATCAATTAGAATGCTATTGTCACCTTGCCAAGGGCGTCTGCGAGGAAAAATTTATTTAAGACTGAAAAATAATTAATAACAGGGCTGTGCCCATTTCTGTACAGCCGCGATCGAAATTTTCGAAATTTTATTCAAAAGTGGAATGACACAAAAGGATATGAAAACATTACACCTTTTATGAAAGCGCTAACTGTTCGGC
This sequence comes from Mermis nigrescens, assembly GCA_036768485.1. Taxonomy (NCBI): domain Eukaryota; kingdom Metazoa; phylum Nematoda; class Enoplea; order Mermithida; family Mermithidae; genus Mermis; species Mermis nigrescens. Next base: position 17,061,552 of record JAVLUZ010000157.1, on the reverse strand, counting down.
GCCTCTTGCCTATGTGCAATTCAATCTCCCTATCATCAGATTGCTCAATATATAACCTTGTTTTCAACAAAATAATCATCCAACTCAATACGATTTTTACCACAAGCCGCCCCTTTAGAGCCAGAAGTTTTCTAGAATTGTACATATAAGATAATTCAGTGAGATAAAATTCAATCTCATGGCCAGCAAATCGTAAAATTTTAGCCGGAAGCATACATGTAATAGGGGGTTAAGGGCGATCCACTACCCAAAGTCGGACCTTCCCCTCTCCCCAAAGTCAAAAAATTTTCGAACCCTTCTCCTCCCGATTTTTGGGAAAAAGTTGCATTTTTTGGCCATTTTTACGTGTTCTCAGGCAGTTTTAGTCAATAATTGGAGGTCATTAACCCCCCCCCTTTGAAACGGCTGGGGACCACCACCCGAAATTTCGAGCCGTTACATGTATGGCCGGAAGCTTTTTATTTTTATTCTTTGACCCTCTTTGACACCGACAGAAAGTCGTTTCATTATTATTCTGATCCAATACAACATGTTGCGAAAATGTAGGTAAGTGATTGGCCAAAAATGGGCGGGCGGGGCGCAGTAAACAATCTAAGCCTTTGTGGGGTTGATGAGGCGGACTTTGGGTATGGATCCCCATCCCATTCCCCTATTACATACATATATGGTCACAGGAACGTACGCAGGATTCTTTATGGGGAGCGGTCCGGAATTGGTAACCCTATATTTCGAGATACGTTCAACGAGGCACAGAATAAAGTACATTTTCTGACGTTTCCGAGCATAGCTCATAAAATTCTAACTTTCTAAAAAACTTGTCTTCTCTTGATACGCTTATGCTATGAAAATGACCTTTTTCTGGCCGCGCTTGAGACAAAATTATAAAAAATGACCTAAAATTTTGAGCTTTTTCGATGAAAAGATGCCAATCCCCATTATTTCCCATGCATTATCTTACCTTTACAAAATTATTTTTGGGCTCATGGGGCGGCCGCCCCCTCTGCACACGCCCATATAATTCTTTCACTACTAAATAAAATTTATTTAACGTTCTGTCTGGTATTGATAATTTTAAAAAATTTCAAGTCCTTTCTGGCACTGATGATTCCAATCACAGTTAGCTTAAGTGGGACACACAACCATTATTGACCCGAAATAATTAGAATGGTGATTTTTGGTTTTTTCCTCAGCATGAACTTTTAGACTTCCAATCCTGTAAAAAAATTTTATTTTTTTTTATTTCAAATTTTCTTGTATTACCATTCAATCTAGTTGGATGATCTCAATATTTTTCAATTTTCTAAAAGACTTATTTATATACTGCAAGACAAAAAAGTAGGAAGGCTTGCGCAAAAATTTTGTGAAAACATAATGACTTTGACCTTTTTTAAGATTTATATAGCGTAAATGCAAGAAATTTAAGGCGCTTCTGCCAACTGTAGACCTGAGACAAATCTTTCCAATAGAACTTTTATCATTTTAAAATCATTTTTTAGCCTCAAAATGTTCACTTTGCGTCGCTTTGTACCGAGTCTATTCATTAGGTATATCTATAAATATTTCGCGGCATATGTACATATATATATATAGTCTACTGTATACGCAGACCAATATTCAGGATTCCCCCAAAGGGCTAATCCAATATATCTTAGTCTAAAAGTGGGAAACTATGTCGATATAGCTATTAAAAATGCATTTTCGACGCTTTTCAATTGCGCATATTTTAAGGAGCCACTAACATTAAATGCCCAAAAAGTATTGCGTAACCATACATGATCTTCTGAGGGGTTTCAATCCCCCAAAAGAATTTTCAGCCTCCGAAAAAAATTTCTGAAAATTTGTAGAAAATGTGCTTTTTTAAACCGTTTTTAGCTATCTATTTGCTCAAAAGTGCTAAATTTACGCGCCATTAAGCTCATGTTTTGACTATATTTTGTTAAAGTTGTTCCGAATTTTTCGATTTTCTTCGAAATTTTTTTATGTTTTTATGCTGTAGGGGCCGTGTGACAGTACGCGGAACAAGTTATTCTTGAGATAAGCCCTATTCCGGGAATAGCTATCCTCGTAATAAAACTTATTCTCCTGATAGCTATTCATGGGTTAAGGGACGGAATAAGCTATCCTATGAATAAGGAAATATGGTATGACAGAATGCGAAATACGCGATGAATACCTTTTTCTGGGATAACTGTATCTATCCCAGAGTTAAATTACACATTCCATTGGTTTTGTGTATAAATTGGATGTTCAACGCATGCTGCATACTATGGTCACGTACAAATTAGTTTGAAAATATACGACGTAAATACAAACGTGTAGTATTTATGTACACGCATGCGCACAGGGTAAAGTATGCATTGATGCATTGAGTTAATGGGACTGCCGAATATTAACAAACTAGGAAAAAAGCTACCTAAAGTCGCAAAATCTGCTAAAAATCACACTTTCTCTAAGCAACACAAAAAATCGAATTATATTCTGCGGCCAACAGATTAAAATATTTAACCATAAAAATGATTGAAAAAGCAGCACGTTAGCTATGCAGTATCTATGAGAAATGATATTGAGTAAACTAACAGTCTTTCTAAGCCAATTGAATGAAATAGCAAACATCGATGCATCCTAGACAATTGAAGAAATAGTTGGTTTAAAAGAGTAGGAAACGCGTAACTTGACATGAAACAGACTAAATGTAGGTACACTAGCATGCCCGTAACCATTGTGTGCACTAATCAATCGGCCCCAGCTTTGCTTGCTATAATGCTCATTACAAAATAAAACAACTTTAAATACAATACCACTTAGTTTTCTATCAATCAGGATACGAAGCTAGTCAGCGTTGCTACTTGTCAGCAATGTGAAAAAAGTAAACATTATAGATTTCGTTTATACAGTCTTATCTGAAGATTTAAAAATTATTAAAAAAGACACTTTTTCAGAGGCCGCAGAATATACTTCGATTTTTTGCGTTGCTTAGAGAAAGTGTGATTTTTAGTAGATTTTGCGACTTTAGGTAGCTTTTTCCTAGTCCCTCCTTTTACATCCTTGATAATCCACAATTCCAAGTATATTCATCTTTTTAGTTCCATCGGAGCATTTTTCTTTGCTAGTACCCTACTTTTAATTAGCATGATCTGAGTATATCAGTCAGTAAACACATACAGTAACATGCCACAATAATGACAGCAGTCCAAGAACGCAGAAAACAATACTGTTCGCATTATTCTTTTTAAACAAGACAACCTTACAGTATTTAAACAGATCAAACTTTTTCAGCATAAACTTTACGCAAATATCAAGTGTAAGGAAGACTAACGCTAACTTTGGAAGTAAAATAAATTTGTAGTATAAACTACATATTAACAACAAACGAATAGTGCAAACTGTACACAACTACTAGGTGTAGAGAAGACTAACAGTCAGATTCCCAATTCTGATTTTACATAGAACATTTTGAAAAAAATTAAGCTTCCGCAAGGCACTAGAACTAGGATTAATATGCAGTGTAAATTTTACACAGCCACAGAGTGTAAAGAACATTTCAGTCGGATTCGTAATTACGATCAACATTTATGAAAAAATTAAGTCTCCACAATGGCCCGAGGACAAATAAATATCAGATGTAAACCACTTTACACCACTGTTGAGTGTAAACAAACTGGCGTATCACATTTGGTTTCTGGTTCATTTTTAGACTTGAGATTATGTCCAGACTCATAACCCAGAACCTGGCAGAAAAAAACAAGACAGAAACACATTTAATTCCCCCATTTTTTGACTTTACACCTCCCGAAAAGGCTAAATATTGATGTAAACAAACGCAATTCGCTGTGACGCGTACCCCTTAGAAAGTACTTTATTTTTATCCTATTCGACCTCGCCCGACTTCTGAAGAGAGAAAGTGGCGAACAAAAAAGGGCAAACACGCATTTTCCACTTTCCACCACATTGTGAGCTTTAAAAATCTGAAAATAAATTCGGTTCGGGCCAGTTTGTATCCCTTTGATTGTAGTACGTTTTTATGTGCCAAACTTATGTTCCGCAAAATATTTGATATGATTTACCAATCAAAATACGAAAAAACCTGTTTTTTCGTCCATTTTACACCTCAGATTTCGAACTTTACACCCCCATAAACAACTCAATATTACGTTTTTTTAAACGCGGCTTGCTTCGACGTGTAGCCCTTAGAAGTTACTTCATTTCTATTCTATTTAATTCATCCCAACTCATAACCGAAAAAGTTGGCAGAGAAATCTTGGACAAAATCTGTTTTTTACTCATCCACTAGAGTGTAAAGTTTAAACCCCTGGTTCTATCTGCGTATTAATTGTAGAAAAGTTTGCTGGTAAGCACAAGATAGCCCTTGATACGTAGTACATTTCTGTCAAAATAATTTCTTAAAACTCATAACTGGAGTTGTTGGCAGACATAAACAAGTCGAAAACTCGACCAAAATGTGTCTTTTCACCCCCAAATTTTCGCACTCTTTACACTCCCATTCGAGAAGCGCCGAAAATTTCACTTTTTGGGCAAATAGCCAGCTAAAAACGGTTAAAAAGCACCTTTTCTAAAAATTTTCAGGGAATTTTTAGAAACTTTCGAAAAACCACGAATTAAGAGGGGGATGAAATAATTTTTGGGAGGGTGAAAATTTTTCTGTGAAAGGTGAAAACCCTCAAACCTCCCTTCTCCCCAAAGATCATCATGTATGAGTCTCATTCGTTCGGAAAATGCGTAGTTTACGCACGTTCTAGAATTTTAATTCTCAACGCATGATAATGTCCGGAAATACAATTTTTTTAATTAATCCGAATAGCCTCGATTCTTCAACAAATTCCCAACACCAGTTCGACGATTAATGCACACTTACAAAATAGCTTGGCTTTCTGCTGCACTTGCAAGAGTTGCATCCATATGAATTTTATAACTTCGAGCGTGAAGCTGCATAAATTCCACGGGATCCTTTTTCTGAGCAAAATGCACGGTTTAATACAGGATATTAGCTCCACAAAGCAAAAGATCAGGGTAAGCAGGGGATAAAATCCTAGAAATTCAGACCAGTAAATTTAGTGTTCAGACCTTTTTTTGCTGGCCAAATGACGAGAAGGTCAAAATAGCCTATAAAAGCTTTTGAGTCGTAAAGCCGCACTTTTGGACATTTTAATTTATTTTGACTGCATTAATGGCTTTTGACATTGAGAAAATATCGATTTTTAAGACAATTTTGAAATTTTGGGCGCTTATTGAGTAAACAAAAAATACGTAAAATTATGAACCCGGTGTGAAGCGCCGGAATAATTTTGACAATATTACTGCCTTTGTCCATAAAAATGCTGCAGAAAATGTTCTGTCAGCTCAAAATCACTGGACAGTACTCGCCTGGCTGACCCTTCAGCGGGGAGTTCCCCTCAGTTTCCTATGTATCACACATTACACATTCCCATAGGGGTGAGGGGGTATTACCCCCCTCAAGGTCCAAAACTCAAGTCACTGTCAGACGATTTTTGGTGAAAACCAAACATTCCCGTAGGGGGTGAGGGGATTATTACCCCCTCAGATTCCAAGACTCAAATCACTGTTGTCAGACGATTTGTGGTGAAAACCTTCTGAATTTTTTCTTTGAACTTAATTTTTAGTATGGCGAAAGTGCACCTAACTATTAGAGTTTCACGAAGTGATGCAGTTTTTTGAATGTAAGCAAGAGTGAAAATAGACAAACTAACTATAAAACGTCCATGTAACAGCTCAAAATTTTGGGAGAGGGGGTCCTCGGCATACATGTAACGGCTGGAAATTTCAGGTAGGGGTCCCTGGCCATTTTTAGAAAGAGTGGGTTTAGCGGCTCCAACTTTAGGTCAAAAATGGCAAAAACACCAAAAAATAGCCAAAAAAGCGAAAGTTTTCGCCAAAAATGGGGGAAAAGGTCAAAACTTTTCTGACCTTGGAGGGGGTTTGGGGCTTAAAGCTGTGGGTGAGGGATGGCCCAAACCCCCAGTTACATGCATATTTCTCGGCCATTTTTAGGGGAGGGGGGGGGTAAGCGGCTCCGATTTTTGGCCAAAAGTGGCAAAAACACCTAAAAATAGCCAAAAAGTGCAAGTTTTCGCCAAAAATAGGGAAGGGTGGGTCAAAATTTTCTGACGTTGGGGAGGGTGGTGTAAGAAGGACGTCCAGCCATGGGTGGGGAACTCCACAAAGTTCCCCTGTTACACGTATGGTTTTCGGCCATTTTAAGGGGGAGGGGGTAAATGACCGCCAATTTTTGGCTAAAATCGCAGAAACGCACCTGAAGATGGCCAAAAATGCAGGTTTTCGCCAAAAATCGATTTCGGCACGTGCATTTATTTATGGAGTCATTTTTACACAATGTTAAAATACTTTCTGGGGCAAAGTGATATTAATTTTAACGTTTTTCAGTATTTTTAAGCAAATTCCGAAAAAGTTTCGGTGCTTCGCACAAAATATCGCTAACATACTGTATTTAGATTCAAGCAGGGGCATTAAACACTCCAAAATCAATCTTTGTGTAATGTAGGCATCTTTTTGCGGATTCAAATATCTTTCGTATTTATTTCTACTGTTTTTAAAAATTTCATGCAAAAATAAATATCATTTAACAAATTTGCACTTTTTTGCCGTTCAACGATAAAATTGACTTATTTATCTTGATGTTGCATTGGATTTATAAGCGCATTGGTGCTTAGTACTAATTTAATTAGCATATTACAATTTCTGTAATATTTCTGATTTTGTAGTACAAGTTATTTTAGCTTACTGAGTCAAGTTTTATGTGTAAATTTCATCAAAAGCTCATAAAAATTTCGGTGCTTCGCGCCGAAGTAATATTATCAACTAAATTCAGGCCGAATTGTCACAGGACCACGGTTTTTTTTGTAATCGGCAAAGATTTTCCCCGATGTACAAAGACTTTTCAGGACTGTCTTTGTACATACATGTACAAAGATTTTTGGGAAGACAAAAACTGTAAAAAGGTGTAAAATTCCCAAAAATTTTCGGCGCTTCGCGCCAAAATCAGTAATTGTCCTATATATCTTTAAAATGGTAGAATTTGCATTTAGATTGGAAAAATGTCAGATATTCAGAAAACCAGAAATCAGCTAAAATATACTACCAAAGGTCCAAAACCCTGTTTTACCACACTAAAATCGCTCTTGTACTATATTATAGTACACAAACATTTGCATGTACAAAGTGTACAAAGACTTTTGTGTACCATTTTTGTAAATGTAAAAAGGTACCTTGTACAGAAAAAACATGCTTAGGACTGCATGCCGGTCGCAGGTCACACACTGGTCGTATGTAAAAAGGTGTATGTTTAAAAATATATTTAATATATCTACAAAAATTGTTTCGCTCATACAAAGACCTTTTCGGAGATCTTTGTACATGCACAAAGAAGCTCGTATATACAAAAAATAGTGTCGGCTAAAAATAATACACCACTTAATTTACTGCTCCTCTATTTTGGGAATTCACCCCTCCCTCAACTCTGGACCTTGGGAAACTATGCTATGTATGTATGATTAGCACGGCACATACGATATAACCCAATGTAAATAAGTTACTATACAATGTGCTTACAACAGACAATAATTTCAATACTCCATGAAAATTTATTAATTTTCGGACATTTTTATTTTTTCAGCTTGTACAGAAGATATTAAATAATAAAAAGTAAGTTTTCGGATTTTTCGACTTGAATGTTTTGTATTTATGCAATAACGACTAATAAATAAACACAGCAATCAGCAGACACATCGTTTCATTGTGCAAAACGATCTTACTGCAGGCTGCCTAGAAACCGCTTTTGTAAGTACATACAGTGGTGTGCAAAGTTTAGACACCCTGCGTTAGAACTGAACTGACCATTAAATAAACATTTATGATGTTGCTATCCGATCAAAACCATTGAACTACGGAAATTGAATTTACGGAACATCGTTTCTAGGATTGGAGCGCTGTTGCTTAGCCTCAGGCATTGAAAAGTGCCGAAATTAGCCGCAAAACTAATTCTTCTATTATGTGTACCAGAATAACAAACATAAGAGCATAAGTATTATTTCCTATGCTTACAGTCTTTTTATGCATAAAACTGTTTTTTTCAAGAGTCCGATAGTAAGCGAACTCTTCCAATCCAGCCAATAAATACTGAAGTTATATCCATCAAAAAAATGTGAGGTTTTCCAAAATTTTTCTGCATACTTTATTGTGGCAGTGCCAGGTTCAGCGAATTTGATTAGTTAGCTGTTAAGAATCGTTTTATTGACTTGAAATATCCTACTATATCTATCATTTATTAAGCTTATAACCGAATTTCGATTAGAAGTGCGCAGAAAGGCATAAAATTTTGTCTTTCTTGCATTCTCAACGGTAAGCCAACATTTACATAACGAAATGATTCATATAATATGCATTTTGGAAATTCGGAAAAAGAAATCGAGTTTGAAAAATTAGGAAAATTTTAAATCAAAAAAATTAAAAACTAGGTACCTTTAAAAAGTTTAAAAAAAGAAAGAAATTCCACCATTTATTCCATTTACCTTATTAGGGAAGCCCTCCAGAGTACAATATATTCCTAAAACGCCAAAACGGTATGATTTATCAGTGCCTCATGCACAATGCAAAAAAGGAGTTGTTGGCAGACATAAAGAAGTCGAAAATGCGGCCAAAATCTGTCTTAACACCCTTAGAATTTCGCACTCTTAACACTCCCTCTCGGGACCTAATGCGAAATTTAAAAAACAAAAAGTGTCATCTGGAGAATTCCATCCTCTACAAATCTATGACATTAAATTGTGTGAGGGATTTATACTGAGTTGTCTACAAGCTGGGCGAGAAAACGTCACAGGTTTGCATGTTATAACGTTCGCCAAACCTTTACACGCTCGTTACTAACTCGGTATTAAGTGTAAACAAAAATAAAAAAGTACGGATGTACAAAGACTTTTCGGGACCGTCTTTGTACATGTACAAAGATTTTTGGGAAGACAAATATGGCAAAAAAGGTGTGAAATTCGCAGAAACTTTAGTAATTGTGTATTCTATATATCTTTATAATGGCAGAAATTACATTCCAGAAGGAAAAATGTCAAATTTTTCGGCGCTTAGCGCCGTATTAAGACGATTCTTAGTGATTTTTGCTCTTAGAGACCCAGAAATTAGCTAAAATACATTACGAAAAGTCGAACAACTCTCTTTTTACCACACTGAAATCGCGGCTGTACTATATTAAAGTACTCCAAAATTTGTGTGTACAACATGTACAAAGATTTTTGGGAAGACAAAAACTGTAAAAAGGTTTTTAATTCCAAGAAATTTTCGGCGAGTATTATTTGTCCTACATATCATCAAAATGGCAGAATTTGCATTTAGAATGGAAAAATGCCTAATTTTCCGGCTCTTTGAGACAACTTTTAGTAATTTTTGGCGTCAAAAACCCAGAAATTAGCTAAAATAGACTACCAAAGATCGGAAACCCTGTTTCACCACACTAAAATCGCTACTGTAATATAATAGAGTACACAAAAATTTGCATGTACAAAATTTACAAAGACTTTTGGGGACCATCTTTGTACATTTACAAACGGACCTTGTACAAAAATACGCTATTCCCAGATGTGTCATGTTATAGCTGTAGCGGTTAGGGTGTTCGGGGCAGTGTTTTTTTGTAAAAGGTCCGTTTGTACATGTACAAAGATGGTCCCTAAAAGTCTTTGTATATTTCGTACACACAAATTTTTGGGTACTATAATATGGTACAGTAGCGATTTTAGTGTGGCAAAAACAGAGTTGTTCGACCTTTACTTACGTATTTTAGCAATTTCTAGGTGTCTGAGGGCAAAAATCAGTACTAATCGTCTCAAAACGGAAAAAAAATTTGGCATTTTTCCTTTCAAAATGCAATTTCTGAAATTATAAAGATATATAGAACACACAACTGCTCATTTCGGCACGGAGCGCCCAGAATTTTAGCGATATTTCGAACCTTTTTTGCAGTTTTTGTGTTCCAAAAAATCTTTATATACGTACAAAGACGGTCCCCAAAAGTCTTTGTACATCGCGAAAAATCTTTGCCGAATACAAAAAAAACCGTGGTTCGGGGTAACCAAGTACATTATGGGTACGCGCTAACGCGTTACCTATGATTTCACTTCTATTGGTGTAACGTATTCTCGCGACAAATTTCCCGTTTAGTACATTTATAATTTAAGTAAATTCGCTTTAAAATGTGCCCTAATTTTGGCATTTCACTCCGATGCTACCGATACACAATCTATGATGGGATAGATCCGTTTAAATAGCTGTAATGTAAACTAAACATAGTTTAGCCTCGCGCATTTATCATAAAAAATTTAACATCGGACAAAAAATCAAAATGTAATAAATATTAAATAACATAAACCTACATACAATACATATGCATGTAAAAATTAATGCTGCTCAGTGCTCGGTCGATGACTTCTGAGCGCCAGCAATTTTTCAAAAATGCTTCCTAATGAAAGCCTATTGCCAGAGGAAGCATACATATAAATATTCAATGCAAAAATATGTTATTTGAAAACTTGTCTGTTTTGAAATGGAAATTTCCAGTCTTACATATCACTAGCATATGCGGAAGTAGAACTCCATCCAACTACAGTGCAAACATACACACGGTCCAGAGTTCTGGGAGCGGTTAAACCGACTTACCTTGAGGGGAAGGGGGAAGAGATTAATTTTTACGGCTAATTACAGCACAAATGATGAGTTTATTTTTTCGATATTTTTGTCGTTCGTTACACTCCCCCCCTCATAGTCATAACCCGTAAAAACGCTTCAATTCGTTGTAATTTACTCTTCTTGAGTATTCGTGATTAACTTTGTATGAAAACAAATGATAATATGTAAGTACGATGGAATGATTTGGACCATCTCCACATAATAACGGATAAAAAGTGTCCGAATGAATGACTGGACAGAGCATTACTCGAAAAATACTTCAGATTATACTAATATGCATCGTTTGGCGCAGTTTTATAATTCCAACAATAGGTTTTAGTCCGAAAATGGCCTAAGGGGGTAAGCCTTTTAAAAGTCCTGGTAGCGGAGATACCTCCATGCCCCTAGTAAGCATGTGTCTTACAGTGAATGGACTTCAGGAAATATAAAATCGAAGTAAATTAAAGGAATATATTAAGCTCCTTTGCTAAGATTAAACCTAGCGAGGGCTAATAAAGCAAGAAAGTTGTCTTGATTTTCTTCATTAAACAAGCGATAAAGGAACCCAGATGAAGCTATAATTGAATGAAAGCTGCATTAATAAACTCATGAACAACAAATAAAGATAGAAAGGAAACACTTACTATCCTTTCGTAAAACATACGACGCCTATCGATGCGCTTTTTATGATCGATCATGACAAGGCGTAATTTTTTCTCTTCTTGCCTAGCTTGAAACCACATCTTCGTTAAAGCACCGTTTTCCGACGGTTATAAAGTATTTCTCTCCGAAGAATTAGCAACTATTGTCTAAAATACATGAAGTATTTAAACTTCTAAAATATTTGCATACGTACCCTCTAAAAATAATCAGCATGACTGATTAATTACAAATAATCTAGCTTTGATGCTATATGTAGCATGCGATCGACTAACCATTTATATTTCGCAAATGAAATATAAATGGTCATTCGCACGCTACGGACAGCAGCAAGGTTAGATTATTATTAATGATTTGGGAAAAACTAAAATTGTATATAGAATTCGGCGCGAAGCGTCAAAAGTAGATATGTATAAGCCGGAGCTAAAACATTTACAATTATGTGTAAATATCTCAAATCTCTTCTAAAACATATCTAGGCAATTGTAAGGAAGTTTATAAATAGTAGCAAAATTTGATAGACTGTTTCTGTAGCAAAAATTTAGACTAACTCATGCGGCCCAAATTTAATGTAAATTTAACTGCTGAATTTCTGATTTATTCTTCAATTTCATCATTCACCTCTCAGAATAAATAGCGTACATCAATCGCATGACGCATGAATTTTTATTCAATTCTCTTAAATCTAATAAACTTTCAAATTAAATTCAAATGATCTGTTAGCCCTGGCCGGATCAAATGTAGGAAAATTGATTAAATGATCAGCTTGGAAGGAATTGAGATTACTTGCATGCTATGAATGCTCTAAGTGTGACATTGACCTTAAACCATTAACACTAAGGGCCGTATTTAGGCAGAGAATGGGGCCGTCGCCCCTCCTTTGGTCGCAAAAAATTTTAAATGCAAAGATAATGCACAAAAATATAGAAAAACTGCACGTCTTAGCCGTACAATCTGCAAATTTTCGGCGCTTTGCACCAGACAAAAAATTCCAAAATTTTGGCTTAAGCACGACCAAAAAAACGACACTTTTCGAGTAAAAAAATTTTGTCTAAGAAAAATTCGAATTATATAATCCAAATGAATAGAGCATATCGAAAAACGTCGAAAAATGGAAGTATAGGCATGCACACTTAGATAGGTATATACTAGAGGTGCACCGGGGCCGGGAACTAAGCCTCGGCGCTGAGGCCTGGGTCAAAATGGAGTTTATTTTGACCAAGATGACCTCAAAGCTGGTATAAATGCTAAGTTAGCGTTAAAAATACCTTATTCCATAGTTCCTGGTAGGGATCGACTGGAGGTCCATTTTTTCCTCCGGGCCAGAGCCGAAGCTCCGGCCATCGTCATATCCGGCTCCGGCCAGAGCCGGAGGTGAACTCAGAATTTTCAGTGAACTAGAATTTTCACAAGCTGTGAAAATGGAAAAAATCATTTAATTAGCATATTTCTATTTTTAGCTCCAATCTCACTGCTTTCTCGCTTGCCCTTATTGTCTGGATGCACTTATACTCGAAAAGTACCCAAATAAACATAGCATAAAGAGCTTAGCAATGTGTCTGTATGTACTTATATCTACAATCTGTAATAGCTCAAAAAGTAAGTGAGCAGACTACGTCGCACCAAGTTTGTTATTCTGTCACTAGAAAGAGATTTATATCCATTTGTGCGCTGAATTAACGCGGACTCGGCTCGCTTTGCAATCTGAAATATTCTCGTTCATTATTAAGCAAAATATATGGTATAATATTTCACCAATGGTGCATTCACAATGCCACATTAGTGTTCACATTCACAGCTTCACTTATTAAACCTGTGTTTAAACAAATTCACAAAATAGGCAATCTGAGTGCTAAGCTTCAAAAGAAAAGAAGAGTGTTAAAGAATTGAATGATTTGGTTAAAAAAACCTCCGGCCTCTTTTTTGTACCTCCAGCCGCCGGAGGCCGGAAGACCAAAAAATGGCCGGAGGAGCCGGAGCCGGAGCTCTGGTTGATCCCTAGTTCCTGGTCAATTTCAAACATATTTTTAGAAATTTTCAATTTTCATTCATTTTGGGCCTTCATTTTGCCTCATTTTCCCCAAAAAATTTTCAAAATTCTTGCAGGGTTGGTTCAGTTTCCCGTGCGAGTTGCTCAACCGCCAAGCTTGAGGCACCTGATACTGAACTGACCCTGTGCCCATGTATGGTGAACTGCTTTTGCATGTAACAAAGCTGCAAGCAGACGTGTAGTGAGGTATGGGGAAAGAGCGGGTTTACATATGAAAAACATGATAAGAATATTAGGGCCAAAATGAACAAAAGTCGAACCTTTTTCTCGAAAATAATTGAAATCAACCAGGACCTCTTATTACGCTATTTAAACCTTTGTACCCATTTTTAAAATCATTCTAGCTCGAAAAAGCTCTACGACCCCCAGCCCATGCTGACGGCCATAGACGGTAAATGCTATGCAGATGCAACTATGAATGAAATTTATAACTCGACGCAATTTAAGAATGATTGTTGTAAGGTGAAAACCCCCTGATAGTTTGATTGATTGAACTAAGTATATGTATGAACCCCATTAGTTTTATTGTCTCAAACGAAATTAAATGCGCACAATTTGTTGACATCTATAACGACATTAAAGTGAGACTGATGTAACTACATACTGCATTCTCCGCTCATTAACTGAGTGTTGAGCGTACTTTAATGCAACAATTTGCATATCTAAAACCGAAATTAAAATTTTCAAGCCCCGATGCCTGGGCCAGCCTGGCCCCGGCCTAAGGTCTAGGCTCCGGCACCGAGGCCAGGGTCAGGCCCTGGTACAGCTCTAATAGGTGCCTATCTACTTAGATAGTGACTTTAGCACGATGTTCCAAAAATTTTGGCGCAACGCGCCGAAAACTTCTCGTATTTTTACACTTCTTGGCCCGAAATTGGACATTTTTAGACAATTGATCCATAATTAGTTATGGCGAGAGGCCAAAAATGTCAACTTCTAAAATGTTTTACGCAAAATTTAGCTTTATTTCTTGGCCAGCAATTAGTAAATCTGCGCACGGAATAATTTTTAGTCGGAGTAAAGTATTCTAGAGATATCCCACAGAAAATTGTCAATAAAAGTAGCAGCAATCAGCGCGGTGAGACAATATATAAAAAGCATCGAAAATAGATCTATCTGGCGCGAAGCGTTGGAAAATTTTGGAATTTCTCATCTCCCTCTAAGTTTTAGTTCACCACGACCAAAATTTTTTTAAAACACCAAAAATTTCGTAAAAAAGCGCATAAGTTTTGAGTCGGAACGTTAAAATTTTTATAAAATCAGTCGAATCACGATAACAAATTCACCCTAAAAATAATCAAAGTTCATTAGCAAATTCATAATCATCGCTAAAAATTGCTGTCATTCTTTCTTCTAAAATAAATCTCATTTTCTCATGAAGCCTTGAAGAACAAGACAAGAAAATGTTTATTGTCCAGAAAAATACACGAAATTTGATAAAACACAAATACATGATAAAACAGCGACTGAACAGAAGGACATACAGATCACTGAAGTGATTGTAAATTGTAATACAGATCACTGAAGTGATTGTAAATAGTAAATAAATAAATTATAAATAAATATCCTAAATTGTCATATACACTCAATACACAAGTTATTACGGACGATTCTGTCTATGTTCGCGATTTAGGCGTGCTAATTTCGCAAAACCTAAAATTTAAGGTGCATTACAGTTGTTTACGTCAGACCGATACTTGAATATTCTTGTGCTTTATGGAATCCCTCTTATATTAGTGATATCAACAGGTTGGAGGCTCTACAGCGTAAATTTACTAAATACATAGTTGGATATCATAGCCCTCTTTCTTACGATGAACGCCTTGACCAACTGAACTTGTGTCGATTAGAATTACGTCGCCTGCATATTTGCTTATGTATGATGTATCAAATTATTAGTCAAAAATCTTGTCTTTCCATGACAGATTTTTTATTATACTAATAAAAATATTACTCACTGCGCAAATCGTTTCAAGCTAGTTGTTCCTCTTGTCTGTTCTGAATTTACAAAAATTCAACTTTTCTATAAGTATATCTCTGTTTGGAATCACCTACCTAATTTTGTAGTCTCTTCCCCTAATATAATTAGAGCTGTGCCGGGGCCGAGCCCCGGCCCCGGCGCGAGGCCTAGGCCCGGCCGACGCCGGGGCCCTGAGCCCTGGCCCCGGAGCTGGGGCCAGGCTGGCCCCGGCACCGGGGCCGGGGCCAGTGTTATAATTGATTATAATGTAGAAAATTGATAATGTTTTGAGCAGATTTACCTTCAAGCTCAATTTCAAGCAACACCACACATCCTGCTAATTCAAATCTTTATTTTATTATGTCAGGTTGGTGCAAATTTCTAGTTAATAATCAAAATTGACATATTTTGAATTGCAATTCATATAGCCGAGCTTTCCAGCTTGCTTGGTAGCAGACAGCTACGTCTATCAGAACAAATAGGATAATAAGCCTAAAAAAGTGCGAAGTAAAGCTAATTGAAAAACGCGTCCAAGTCAGAGTAGTTAAATCCATACATGGGCCGCTCAAAAATTATAGGGTTCCAAAACTTTTCGAAGTCAAAAAGCGCCTGATAATATATGGTAGGGCGAAGAAACACCGTTTTCTTGCGTTTCTCAATGAGAGCTATCCATTAGCATCAAAAAATCTCAGAAACACAAAAAATTCTGAAAATCAATTTCTGGGGCATCTAGCGGATTTTTTTTGGGGGGGAGAGTGTGAATTCTGGGGGTCTAGACCATAGGTGGGCAGCACCGAAATTTTGGGAGTGTGAAAAAATTTCTGGGGGTGGTGGTAAAAAACACCATTTTCGACGTTTCTTGTCGAGCACTATCCCTTGGCATCAAAAAATCGCTAAAAGAGCAAAAAATTTCAAAAATTGAATTCTGGGAGGGGGGTATTCCAACTTCTGGAGGGATGCATACCCCTAACCCCCCACGCCCACGTCCCAAGCCTCCCAATGCCCATGTTCTGTTATATCTTGTAATCCCAACAAATAGTAACGCTTGACGCGCATTTCTACTAGCAAGAATATATATGTACATAGGTATAAGGGGTAGGGTAGGGTCGTACTATGAACACGGTAAAGCACGCTTTACTTGGCCCCGGCCAGGCCCCGGCCCCGGCCCCGGCGCCGGGGCCTAGGCCCCGGCCCCGGCCCCAGCCCCGGCCCCATCCCCGGCAAAAAAGGCGGCCCCGGCACAGCTCTAATATAAATATATTCAAATCTAGATTAATTGATGTCGACTTATCCAAATTTATTAAAGGACGGGCTTAAATAGTCATTCTTATGACTCGCTCATTGCCTTTTGCTGTACGCCTTTATTCTTTCGACCGTACGTTTTATTATTCTTTTACGTCCTTTGTAATTGTCGCGTTTTCAGTAATAAATTGTTTCACTTCAGTTCAGTTCAGTATGCCCCTACAATAAAATTGTGAAATCAATGTTTAGGAGCTCATTTTTGAACGAGGCAAAATACGCTTTAGGTTAAAAGACTGAAAATGAAGTGTTTAAACCACACGCTTGGGAATAAATAGACTCCAATTATAATTAAAAACTTTGGCGCGAAGCGTCAAAAATTTTGCGACTTTTGGTTAAAAAAACAAAGGGGGAGTAAAGGAAAGAATCATTCTCGAATTTCATTTTGACGAGACGTGCCCCCCTATCCCCCCTGGATGCGGGCCTGCTTGTCATTGATGTTAAGGCCGCGCCGTGCCAATTGCAGCACTTTTATCGACAACTTGTTCTATAACCAGGCCCGTATCCAGTGAGGATAGGGGGCACATGCCCCCCAATGGAATATGAGAATTTTTTTCACTCTCGCTTCAGATATCTATTGATAAATGCTCAGTTTTGTACATGGGTTATAATAATCCTAAACATCAATATTTTATCGGAAATCAACTTTTACCTTCTGATTCTGACTGTGTCCGCGATTTAGGTGTTCTAATGTCTCAAAATTTGAAATTTCAGCAGCACTATCATGAAGTGATTAAAAAAGCTTCTCAGCGATCCAGTCTGATACTGAAGTTATTCTTCTCTCGTGATCATAAAATTTTGTCTCGTGCTTTTGTTGTATATGTTCGTCCGATTTTAGAGTACTGTTGTACCGTTTGGAGTCCTTATCGTATTTGAGATATTGATCGTATCGAAGCGAGTTCAGCGCAAGTTTACCCGTTGTATTTTTGGTTTTAACAGTGGTTTGTCATATAATGATCGTTTAAAAAGTCTGTTGTTAGAACGTCTCGAAATACGCCGTATTCGTTTTGCTTTATCCTTTTATTATCAGATTGTTAGTGGAAAATCACACATTCTCTGTGACGAGTTTTTCGCATTTAATCGCAACTATACTCGCTCTGTCAATAACCTTAAACTGACTGTTCCAGTAGCTCGTTCAGATATTCTCAAGTATGATTTCAGTCATAGATATGTGAATCTGTGGAATTCACTTCCAGTTGATGTTGTAAATTCACCTAGCTTAGAAATTTTTAAACGCAAACTAAATGCTTTTGATTTTTCTGTTCATCTGAAGGGGCACGTGTAAGTTTTCACGTTCGTGACTGCGTGTCCCGTTGCTGACGTTTTAGTCATATATCGTTTTACATATCTTTGTATCGTACGCTGTGTCTTTATTTTTACCATGTCTTGTACGTTTTGCAATAAATCTTTGTTGTTGTTGTTGTTGTTATTAGTCTAGTTAGTCTCAAGCGCGCGGTTTTAACACTCCATTTTTAGTCTTTAAACAACCTGAAGCGTATTTTGCATCTATGTCTTCTGTTTTGCACAGGCTTTATGCAGAAAATGAGATTTGCTCAAGAGGGTGTCAATTGCTTTCTTGCTATATTTAAGGCATCCGGGTAGAAAAATTTACAAAGTGTACAGCTCTAGTGGTCGTAAAACATCTTTTTTAATTCATCTTTTGGTCCTCCTTATGTTTTTAAAAAATTTTTGTCATGCCCCCCGAAACACAATCCTGGATGCGGACCTGTCTAGAACCTTACTATGATTGCAAATCCTCAACTGTGCGGATTTTGGACACACTAAATTTACAATTACAGAAAGTTCAAAAACTCGTTTCGGGTCACGCATTTTATGTAGGATTGGCTTTCTGCAAACAAACATCGATTTTTCAAAGTAAGCGCTGAATTTATGAACGTTTTTTTAGACCCTCTGAAAAATGTGAACTGAAATTTGAAATGTTGAAAAAATTTTGGTTAGGTACTTCAGCAAAAGTTGAAAAAAATCATGGAAAAAGAAAAACTATTCAAGTATAGGAAAAAACGAAGCGATCCTTGAAATCATCGGTTTTCTCAGAAAATCACTATGATCGTCTAACCGTAGCACCTGGTACATTTAGAAAACATAGAAAGCCGAGCCGATAATCAATTCCGACTTTCCTTTTCATACTCACAAGCACCGTTTTTTCTTTTTCCCAGCGATTTGGTTGACATTATAGACCGAACCCAAAATTTTTTTCCACTTTTTCCGACTTTTTTCCACTATTTTTTAGACAAGAAAGTGTTTATTGTCAAAAAAATACACGAAATTTGATAAAACGCAAATACATGATAAAATAGTGACTGAACAAAAGGACATACAAAGATCACGGAAGTGATACAACTAGGTATGCCCCAACAATAAATTTGTAAAATCAATGTTTAGGAGCTCGTTTTTGAACAAACGGATTTTGGGAGAAGATACTATTTGATTAGGTAAGGAGTTCCAGATTTTTTGGTATCTTTGCGAAAAAATCGTTGAGGTGAGCATTGGAACGGACAACTGGTAACGTTAGTTTACGACTGTTAATTGATCGGGTAGTGCCTTGACTAAAAATGAAAAATTCATTAGCATCAATACAAGATAAACCATTAATAATTTGATACATGAGACATAGACATATGTGATGACGACGAAGTTCTAAAGAAGGCAGGTTAAGAAGCTTTAGGCGTTCAAGATAAGATAAATTGCTATTAAAACCAAAAAGACGTTTAGTAAATTTACGGTGAACATTTTCAAGACGATTTATATCATTTGCATAATATGGATTCCATACAGAAACAGCATACTCAAGCATAGGTCTTACATAAGTAGTATAGGCTCTAACTAAAATATCTTTATCACGAGAAAGAAAAGCTTTGTGTATTAGAAAACAACGAGAAACAGCTTTTTTTGGAGGTCTAAAAACGTTTGGAATAGAGCTCCTGTGTCGAATAATCAGTGTTTTTTAAGTAGAAAATTTTATGTACACATGCAATAGCGGTGATTGATGCACTTTTTGTATAAAAATTTCGCGCTCTACAAGAAATATCACGATCAGTATACATTATTTATGTTGAAACTTGAATTTCCTTCCTTCAGTAAAGCATTTTAGCCAATTCTGAAGTCGTTTTTGACAATTAAAACTATAATTTATCAAATAACGCGAAGCGCCAGAAAATTTTGAAATTTTAGCTCTCTAAATCATTTTTGCATTTCAAAAACTGTGCAGAAGGTGAGGAAAATCAATCGTAGTAGAGTTCCAGGACCAGATTATCGATAGAAATGCTGCAATTGGCGCCGCGCGGCTTAAACATCAATAACAAGTAAGAATTAAATCAATTCGGCGCGAAGCGCCGAAAAATTTTGTAGTTTCACTTCCCTAAAACGCATTTTTGCATTACAAAAACTAACTGAATCCGTGCAGAAGATGAGGATTTTCAATCGTAGTGAAGTTCTAGACCAGATTGTCGATAAAAATGCTGCAATTGGCGCGGCGCGGCTTGAGGATTCATAATAAGTAAGAATTAAATCAATTCGGCGCGAAGCGCCGAAAAATTTTCGAAGTTTTAACTCTCTAAAACCCATTTTTAACATTACAAAAATTTCTCACAAATGCCAACCAAGCCCAAAAATTTTTTCCATTTTCCAAAATTTTGGTTGACAAATAGACCAAAAAGTGGAATAAGAAAAACGGTGCTCACAAGCCTCTGAACAAGAAACATACAGTAAAACATATATGCTCTGATATGTAACTTAACCACAGCGCTAGGTCTACCTGCTAATCATTTTTTATGATAAATAAAGTTTATTTATTGGCATGTTAAACTTCAAATATTTTGATCAAAACTTAGATTAACGATTCTTATCTGCTTTCTGTTAGTCTAAGTGATTTAGTTTCGATCCGAATTGGTATATAAAATACAACTTACGCAGAATCGGGCTTGATTAATGAAGTCGGCCAAGCTGTTCTGCTCCGGGTGAAATCCAGTTCACTTGAGCGCAGCTGTTTGAATAGGATCAGAGTTTCCTGTTACCTATATTAATTGATTGGTCGCATTTTGCATTAACTCGAGAAGAATCATTACTGAAGTTAAGTCTTCTGCAGATTTAACCCTCCATTTACCGTGCCCTATGCCGGAAGCATAATGAATCACTTTATTGGCATTTTTTCTATTCTTCGATATCCATGTGTCCAAAATTAACTTTGTCAGCCTCGTTTTGGCTTCAGTTACATCGTTTTTAATGGTTTAGCATGATGAGAAGTTTTAGAGTAATTAAAAATAAGTGTAACTGCGAGAGTTACACGTTTAGGCGAACATGCCTTAGCAGTTCGCAATAGCCATAACATAGCCAATACTAGTAGCTATCTATGATAGTGTACTGTGGGCTATGCCTTCGGTCTTCCCATTATTTTCCCAAATTTTCAATAATAAAAAACATTTAGATACTTGTCCGGTATCGTAGAGCTAAGTGTATGATAATAGTAATTGTTTCATGCATACCGCTTGTGTAATCGATCTGAGATAAAAGTCATTTCAGTATTATGTTAAATTGATCGTTGTTTTGATTTACTGTAATGGTCCTTGAGGCCAGTGTATTGAAGGTCGTGTTAGTTTTTTGGCTTGTTTGGTTTTTCGTTGGCCGGTTATTCTCGACTGTACATTGTTATTTTTCTTTTGAGTATTTTGTTTCCCGGCTATAGGCCGCGTGTTATTCGTTGAATAAAATCCTAGAAAAACCAACCCAGTGGTTTCGGATATACCGAGGGTTTGGTCGGCCATCTTTCCCACGTCGAGGACTTCCACCCATCTAGTGGACTGATAGGTAAATTCCGTATGATAGTCTTTTCCATTCGAAAATCATAATTTATTTCTCAAGCCAAAAATTGATCAAAACTATTATCTAATCTTTAAGGATGATTGATCAGCATAGAGCTCGTTGTTGTTGTTTTCATAGTTCAGCGTGCTACACAAATTAGGAACCAAAACATTTTTGATCAGGCACTGATTGAAAATAAGTTAAATTACAACTTAAGCTTGAGATAGGTCAACTGACCTCCACGGCGAATACCGAGACTAGGTAGGTAGCCTTAGGTCTTAGGGCGTAGCTGCTGAGATCACCCGACATAGAAGCAGCCAGCAATATTAGGGCTTAAGGGATCGAAGCCGTAATGTCTTTAAGGGTCCAAAGATCGAAAGCCTTAGAGCTGCGCGATCGGGGCCAGCACTAAGCGTAGACTTAAGTACCTACGTACCTAGGTAAATCTCGAAGGTAATGTATCCGTCCTATGTCGATTCTTCGTAGACATAAGGCGGCTCTACATATACATAAGCATTCTTTGGCCTATTGTAGATAGTGTATCTACACGAGCCGTTACATGTACGGCCTTTGCGCACCTTAGTGCGCCAATTCAGACCATCCGGTCGTGTGTTTCCACTTTGGCGACCCAGCCATATTTTCAGATCGACGATATGACATGCGGAGGCATTCCGACCACGCAGTGTCAATTGGTTGGACTCTTGTCGCTAGGTGTCGCGAGGGATACTATGATGCGACCTTTTTACTGTGGAACACCCCACAAGTCCCCTATCACTTTTCACATTTAAAACATAGGCGACATGACCGCTATTCACGTTGAGCCTGTGCGGAGACCTGGAAAATCTATGTGCAAGTAGCACACAATTTTTGTCATAAACACATTTTACAATAATTTCTTCTTCTATTACTGTGGGCCAATCCCCCTTAGGATTATTAGTTGGTTGGTGCCAGTTTGGCTTTTGCTTTTGCGGCGTGTCATCTTCGACTATATTAGCGCCATTTGTTGTTCATTGTTTTAATTCGGTAAAAGCACAAAAATCCACTGCTTAGGGGTGCATTATATCGCAAGCAGTCAGGAATTGGGATCAGGCCGGCCATAGCTTTATTTCTTGCCGGATTTCGTTGGGTAAAGTTTTTATTTATCGTTTTGTGCAAAATTCATAATTCCTTTTTCAATCCAAAAATCTATAAAAATTATTACATAATTTTTATAGTAGATGACAGCCCGGAATAGAGCTCTTTGTTGTTGTGTTTTAAGTACAGAGTGCTGTTGGAACCAGAAATCGTAAGTAGTTTCGCCATAGGTAATCTAGTGCGAAACCCTTTCAATTCTTTTCGCGAAAAATTACTCTTTTGGTCTAAAAAGGTCTAAGGACCTAGGGCGAATACCGGGATTATCTAATTACCCCTGGTTAAGATCTGCGGTCGGCATCTCCTTCCCTTTTTCTCCATAGGTACCGGACCAATTACGTCCGTGGAGATTTTAGGTAGTTTGTATTCAGGGTCAGCTTGGAAGAGTGCAGGTTTTTACCGCTGCTTCTTGACCAGCGCTAGGTGTAGCATAGGTACTTAAGTAAATCCCGAAGGTACTTACGGAGGTTCGCTGCTTTCGTAGTTGTTGTGTGTTGGGTATCTTCTCTGACGGCGTGCTGTCAGTTTATTTATCCGTACATACTTAAGTGCTGAATCAGCCAACTCGTTTGCGCGCGCTAAGATACTCCAATAACTCGAAGGCGGACGGAACCCACCTAAGTTACACTATTCAAATTGATATCACAAAAACTCAAAACGGTTCTAATAGAAAATTAAGTGGTTTATTCCTTTCCAGCTTTTTAAATTTAACGCCTAGTTATGTTTAACGCAACAGAAATATTTTTTCTTGTTTTTGCATGCATATCCTCAGGCGCCCATTCTTATGCATTGTAATAGCTTTTTAGTTGTACCTCTTTCAAAAATAATTTTCACAGAAAATAACTAGGAAAGAGCGAGCAAAAAAAATTGCACTAAATGAAAGTAATAACTGTCACAGCATGTAAAGAAGGTGTAGCTCAATATGGACTATGAGATTTTGCTATGATGGTGCACTTCGACTGCAAAAACACGATGGTAAACGGAGGGTTAAAGTTGTTGATTCGTGAGATAAGGCTGACATATACTCTGTTTCACAAAACTATCCCCTAGCAAATATGTAGACCATTTCAAAAAATCTCTCGAATAAATGAAACAAACTATAGCCTGTTTCATTTATTCGAGAGCTTTTTCAGTAAATTTTTTAGAAGGCTACAATTTGCCTAACTAGACGATTTACCGTAACAAGACAGAAAACTTGATTGAGGGCGAGCGGCTGTCATTCTTTCATTTTAAATACACGCAAGCGCCCATATAAGCTTAATTCAAGCATTTAAACAGTGCTGGGACATATGTACATACTACAGTAAGTCCGGTAAATGAAAATCTCGCAATATGGAATCGAACCCATGTTGCTTCGATGACAATCAGACGCTCTACCACTGCGCTAAGCGGAAGTTTTCGGCGATATTGAAAATGTTAGTCTATTGTGCTTAACGGTCAAATTATGACAAGCTGAATGCGCATTTTTCATCCGCGTATTGCGTGATCTGCTAGAAGACGAGAATAAGTTATGCCCTAAAAATTTTTATTGAAAACTCCTCCTTCCTATATAGCTACAGTGATCTCCAAACGAGCTACAGTAAGTAGGAGAGATAGAGTAACTGTAGCTTCGGAAAGGATTTGCTGAAAAAGCTCTCGGGTAAATTAAACAGACTATAAACTACTCGGAATGAAAAATTGAGCACTTGATAAGCAGGTATATCAAACGTTTATAAACATTTTTGTGAGTAGTGTAAAGTAGTGTAAAAGTCTCTAAACATTCTAAAATTCGACGGATAGGTATCTGAAGGCTGTCTACAGTCTGTTTCTAAATTCTTGAGACTTTTTAACAGTAAGGTGATTTGAAGGCAGTGAAAACTCAGCCAATCGGCTTTAGGACCCTTCATCCGATTGGCCTTAGCCTATTGTACGTTATTTGGCTCTAAGCCTCGAGCTTTGGCACTCTGTGTCAGTCTGGAGTCTGTTTCACGTAACTTCGTGCATAAAATTCTAAGAATTTTCATCGACAGTAAGCCGAGGGTTACGATAAGTATATATCTGATCAATGCTATAATCGCAATCTGAGCTTATTGTCGGAGATGGTTTTAAAATTTATGACCGAAGTTGTGTGAAACAGACTATAGGAGCTGCGAGAGATTCACCAACAGCCTCGCACAAGAAAAACACTCATCACACGCGAAATCGAACTCCGTATTTCGCACTGTGAAGTGAGTGGTAATACCGCTATACCCTAGACCATTTGGGGAAGCCGCGGCGTAGTTTAAAATATTACGTCTTATTGCAAAATTATCGGTTTCATTTAACTTTGCGGTTTTCTTTCAAATTTTTTCACAAGAATTAGGCTACAGCAGCGGTTTAAACTTTTGATGCAGTAATGCGGCTTAACACTGGCATACGTCTCCAAGTGTTTCGACATATGTACTGTAAAATATTATATTTCCCGTATTAATTCAAAACACTTTTGTGACCACTTTAAATTTTTTCAAAAACCTCAAAGTTAAATGAAACAGACTATAGCGAATCGGTTGATGCGAGCGGCGGGTATTAAGAAACTGCTCTTTGCGGATCGGCTGAATTGTTAATACTTTCGAATTACCAAACTGTAAAAAAACTCAATAATTTTGAAACAGACTATAAGTATTGCATAAGGTTTTCAGAATACCTATATATTCCATATGGTCGAGGACATGGGTTTGCGAAAGTATCCGATCCTTGCGGTCACTCCGCGGGTGCGTAATAAGTTTTAGAAGTAAATTTCTTTGTTCAAAAAGAGCAGTGTAAAGTTATTTAAACAAGCTATAGCAAGTGCTATTTCGATGTAAGGAACAGCTCAAGCAATGAGTGATCACTTTAAACAACTTTAAACTTCTCCTAATCGATCAAGAGATACGCTTCTGAAACTTCACACATCTGCGGAGTGACCGCAAGAGGCAGCTACTTTCACGAATCTATATCTTGGACCACTACATAGAATAATACATTCTCAGGAAACGGCATGAACCTTCCATCAAATTTGGGTAAAGGAGAAGAACAGGCTAAAACTTGAGATTTTTTACCTTTAGCGTGTCTGAAAATGCCCGATTTCAAACTAAAATCGTAGAACTAAGAGATTTTTCGACGTGCGTCAAATAGATTTGGTATGTATGTACATAAATGCAAGTCAGTATTCAGGGTAGATAGGGGCACGTGCCGAGCCCTAGAAATTAAACCTGAAAATGATTTTTTCCTACACTTTCCCCTTTGGTTTTTCAGTGAAAGATCACCTAAATTTCCGGCGCATTGCGCTGAATTTTATACAATCGTCCTAAGCGCGCGGTTCGAATACTCCAGATTTATAGTCTGTTTCACATACGTGGGCTTAAATTTCAGAATTTCTATCGACATTAGATCGACAGATTATGATAATTATATATGACATTAATGCTATAATCACAATCTGTCAGCTTTTTGTCAATGATGGTTTTTAAAACTTATGCCTAAAGTTGTGTGTAACAGATTTCAGTCCTCATGAACATACATACATCATATTTTGCTTATGTTTATGTCTTCCCTTTTTTCAGATTTTGTGCAGAAAATTGGATCTTCGAACAATTTGACTTTTTTATTATTTGAAAACAAAACTATTGTATGTTTAATTAAATTCTTGAGTGCAATGGCATCTGATATCAAATTGAATTAGCATTTGGCAATTATATATCCTTTTTGGTTCTGTAGTACAACGTATATTCCAGCTTAATCTATTTGTGGTGCCATTTTAGCTTATAGAATCGTGAAAATTTCAGCATTTCGCACCAGACTATATTATCAATTGTACATATTTATGACAGATTAGCACTGGCTTAGATATCATATGATCGCTAGAGCTGCACGCCGAGTACCCGGGTATACTCGGATATAAAAAATGATATATTTTGGTAATGAAGGGCTAAATTTGGTTTGGCTAAAAGCACCAATATGGAGATGTTGAAACAGTAAGTAGCATACGTGGGCAGCAAGAAAATTCTGGAGGGGTGCAAGATTTTTCAAAGGTCAAAAAATGGCCTTGAAAGTGGTGGTATGGCGAAAAAACAACATTTTTCGACGTTTTTCATCGAGCACTATCCATCGGCATCAAAAAATTGCGAAAAAAAACAAAAAAAAATTTTAAAAATTGAATTCTGGGGGCGTATTTTGATTTCTGGGGAGGGTATTTTGGTTTCTCGGGGGGTGCATAACCCCCAACCCCCACGCCCAGGTGTGGTAAGTAGGTGCCTTTAACATAGTTCAATTAATTGCAATGCTGTCAAATTGGCAACGTTTGCTCTTTTTCGAGAGCAAGACTGACTTTGGGCGATTTCGACCGTTAACACTTCAGAACTCCCCAGGCATATAACAGTAAACGGAATCGCAGTGTTTTTCACCTTCTTCTAAGTCCATAGCGAAAGTTGATAATACTTATTCTTATGATCTGATCTTATTCTATTATAATGATTTTTCATGATCTCCTTCGCATAGTTTGGGCATGAGTTGCTACCGTAAAATACACATCCAACACTTTTCAGTACCTAACTCTAAAATGAGTTGGTTTAAGTCCTTATAGTCAGCAAGCTGTGGTGAATATTCAATATTTTTTATTGCCAGAAACAAAATAAAAATTACCTATTGTTTACTAATCTAATTTTAATTCTTGGGCAACATCAAATAAATTTTCTTCGCAGTATTAAAACGATACGATTTTATGCGAAAAATTGATGCAGCAGTTCTAATAATAATTAGGTACTTTCAGTAGGCACATAAGTACATATGTATCTATCTCTAGCTTAATTTCATATAGAAACTTTCCTTCTGGATGCTTTTTGTAGATATACGTAGGTACCGCATTCAACGTCGTCATTTCGCGTCCATGGGTACCTACTTATACATACATAAAAATGTATAATAAAATATTCTGGCTCCGGTTATCGATGATTATAAGTTCTACTAGGAAACAAGATTATGTGGCATATTCTCCAGGGACCAATTTCTAAAATTGGAATTTCTTATCGATAAATGATGAAGGAAGAGTTCATAATGTTTCATTTTTTCATTTTTTAATCTTAGGATCAGTTTTTCTATCTCATTTCCCAGCAGATAGTTTTTGACTTTAGTCATTCGGACGTTAGAACACAGATTAATTCATAGAAAAGTGGGTCAGACTTTATTTCGCAACGCTAACAGTTTTAGAAGGAACAAATTAGGTATAGCTTCTAAACACCTAATTAAATTGCGATAAAACAAAGGAGAGGGCCGATTAGAAAAAGGTAGTATTATTAATTTTTTTAAAATAAAAGGGAACGCTTTTTTTTGCAATAATTCTCCAAAACTCTAGCATTGCTAATGAAACTTTGCATGATTGGGTTGGTGTATCTTATTGAACTTCTGCTAAAAGTTCCCTGACATAATGTACATAAGTCTAGCCGGCAATGCAATGTAATGTACATTCTCTGGACTTGCAATTGCAATTCACTTCTTTTAAAATAAGCGCATTGTTCCATAAAATTCTATTACAAACGTTAAAATTTGCTTGAATCCAGCAAAAGTGCTAAAAACAATCGTTTACCAGTTTATTTAGAGCTGAAAACAAAATTTATGCTCAGACTGCTTAACATTATGAGCCAATTTTACGTAAAAATAATACATTTTCTGGAAATAAAAACTTGAAATCGATTTCAAGCAAGTTAATCCATTCCCTTCTTACATAATGCTAAAAATTTTTGCTTTTACCAAAAATAATTTATTTTAAACAGATTTTAATCGATTTTTGCGTGAGCTTTCGCGCGCTCAGTGGTATAACTTTGTTGCAAACTAGTTTGAGACCATAGGTAAGCAGCACCGAAATTCGGGGGAGGGGGTGAGAGGGTTTTGCAAAGGTCAAAAAATGGTCTAAAAAATGGTGTTATGGCGAATAAACACCATCTTTCAACGTTTCTCATCGAGCACTATCACATCAAAAAACATCAAAAAATGGCGAAAAATACAAAAAAATTCAAAAATTGAATTATGTGGCTTATTTTAGTTTCTGGGGAGTACTCGGCCTTCTGGGGTTGCATACCTCCAAACCCCCCACACCAACGTGTAATGGAGACTATACATAGTTCGCTTCTAAATTCGCTAAGTACTGATTTACCTGATTTCAATTAATAGTAAGTTTTTCTTCGTCTAAAATTATTGTATGATATTCAAAGAACGTCTATAATATTGTATTCAAGCTACTAAGTCTTAGCTCATTCCTGATTAGCAAATTTGTTGAACGTGCCATGCACGGGTATATAAAATTTCTTCAGTCTCTTGATATTCATAGTTTCAACTGAAAACAAAATGTGCCCATTTTTTTCGAGCACCCTACGTTATTTCCTAATTTTGCGCAATTTTTGTAGAAGATGACTTTTCGATTTTGTTCAGCAAAAACGTAAACCCACGTCACGTACTTATAGTCTGTTTCACATAACTTTGTATATAAATTCTAAGAATTTGCATCGACACCAAGCCGAGGGTTACGATAATTATATATTAGATCAATGCTATAGTCGCAATCTGTCAGCTTATTGTTGGGGATGATTTTGAAATTTATGACCGAACTTGCGTGAAACAGACTATAACTATCTATCAGATAAAGTTTCTAATCAAAAACTCATTATAATAATTTCTACTGCTGCTTTACTGTTTGAACTTATGAAATGATCGACCAAGGATGCGAATTGAACGAATAGGTTGCGTTATGGGTGTTCTGCAAAGAATAAAGACTTGCACATTCGTTAATCTGCCGAGAAAGAAGCATTGACATCGAGAAAGATACGCTTTTTGCCTGCTCACTAAACCGGAAGTTTGCATCAGCGCTACTCAAATTATCGAAGAAGTAATCGGGTTAATAAAGGAAAAGTCGGTTTCTATCAACCGAAGGCGAAAAACGCCTAAACTTTTAATAACCAACTTTATTAATTTCTTTTTCATTGGATACGCGTGTATGCATTTTCACGTCTATCTGATCTTGCGGCCTGAAGTTGATTGGTACAAAAGGAATCCATAGAAGTTTCCAGGCTTTTGCACGAAAGTTACTTATGCTTACCGTGGGCTAATATGGCCGTCTGTTGATCTAGTACGTTCTATATTCCTTAGTGTATCTCCTAATGTAGCTATTTCTGTTCTTACCATTGCGCCTATCCGTCATTATGCGTTTCGTTTCTGAGAAAGGCTATTAGATTCTGTAATTCTTCAGGATGTATTTGTAGGCTTGCGTTTCTGATACACTTAATAACCATACGCGTTCAAGGAATATTTATCCGAATATTACCGGTTCACTTACACAAGTACCTACTGTATTTTCGAGTGCTAAATACGACTATGATAACGAGATTATTGTAGCATCTTACGATTAATCCACCTCATCATAACACAGGCATTCAAAGTTTGGTACAGTTGACTTTTTTGACTGCGTATTGTTTTTCAATCGATGTGTTTTTAGATAGATGAATGATACGTCCGTGCCGTACCGAGTAGTTTTCCCGTTGGTAGCCTATTTTCTTTCTCTTCCCCCTACAGGTATTTTCACCTTACCGATAATTAATTTTGATAAGTACGATTTAATATAGTTTTTCCAATGTTAGGATGCTTAATATGTTTATTTGAAATTATATTAATTCAAGAACGCCCCTAAAGGTTTTAAATCCAAAAATTGAGAATTTAGAGAATATTATACAGTGTTAGCATTTCATGAGTTTAGCCAGGTTCTCGACAACTTGCATTTATCTAAGATGGTCAAATTAAGTCTTAGATTGAGCAATCACATTTATAGCGTGAAATTTAGCGTGTCGTATGGGTAACTACATTTTTACAAAATAAACAAATTTTTAGATGTAAAACAAACATTGATAGGAACTAGGTAACCCGTGTATTTTAAAGTTCGACAATTCAGAGTGGCGCCAATCAGAATTCTGAGGCAGTCAACAAAAAAATTGCTGATTTTGCTGCAGACTCGAACACCTTGATTTAATGTGCATACCAGTATACAGGCTGTATCGAGAGTAATTAAACGGATTCGGTAATTTATTTTACGACCGTGCCAATCAGTTAATTTAAATTTGTTTATCTATGTAAGCCATCACATTAAATACCTATCTGATACTTATCTTAATTATTGACACTCATTCATCCTTAAAAGAAAATCAAATTATGCGCGACTATTTTAATGTTCGGCGAATCCATATTAGGTTGATTAAGTCTGTTCTTAGAACTTATTGGTGCCTCGGTGCCATAAAGCAGTTATTCGATCAAGTTTATAATCTCCAGTTTACTGATCACCTGCTGTTGCTTAATATGAACTTCTGCAGTTAATTAATTCTACTTTTAATTAACTTATTTGTTTAATTTTAAAGCATTCGTACGAGTAGTAAGCGTAAGACGATGAATCAGTTGCTCTTTCACTCTTTACTTTTGTACCTATCATATATTGCTTAAGACTTTCGACCAGAAAAATATTTCGGTCTTTTTTCAAGAAATTAACAAAGGTATCCGTTTATCTACTCTTGGTACACCCCTTATAGGTACAGATCCTTCCTAATGCATGTGTCACTGAATATTTTGAGATACACTGTTAGCTGGAATGATGCATAATCAAATTTGTGGCATTTAAACTTAGACAAGACATCTTGCTAAACTAAGTTGATTTATTTGTAGGCTTTAGTCGTAATTCAAAAATTAAATTAAATACGACGACATAATAATAATAAACACTAACCTTAATATTACATCTCAAACACCCGCAAAATCGTTGAGAAGTCAATAAAGCTGAGCCAATCATTATACTATGAAAAAAATCAAAGTGTTACATGGACGAAAGAACAAAAGCATAAATATCATAGGTAGCGCTTTAGCGCATACCTGGTATATACATGGACCCCCCTAAAAAGTGACTACCCCCTACAGCTATAATGGGAAACTTCTGTATTGTGCGGTTTTTTTAAAAGATAGATAATTAACAAAGATTTTGTAGACATTTCTTTTTTATTTACACTCAATAGTAACTATATGATAAGCGTGTAAAATTTTACTGTAACATTAAAGCAGAGAATTTCTTAAAATTTTTGTCGGTCACACGACTTTTCTACCGCAGATTGCATTCTGGTTAGTCTAGTTTTTTTAAATGCAGACAATTGAATAAGCTCCATTACTTTTTTAACGTGACTTACTTCCGGAGTGGCAGTGTCTATCTGGATGAATCTACTACAGATAGAGGGATACACGATGAATTAGACCGCTTTTGTTTACACAAATGCGAAAATAGTTCTGGAAGTTTAAAGTTTACACTCTGGGGATGGACGAAAAACACGTTTTTACCTTCTTTTAATTTGTCAACCACTCTAGGTTATAAATTAGGAAGTACGAAGTACTATGAAAATGAAATACGTCTCAAGACTTACACATCGCACTTTGACGCATTTCTTTAAACTCAATACAGAGTTACATCTAGGAGTGCAAAGTTTAAACGCTGAGGATAAAAAGTTTAAATTCTGGGGTAAATAACATGTATTTGATCGTTTTTTGTCTGTCAGCTACTGTAGTTATGAGTTCCAAGGAATTTTTTATGTTAGAAATGTAACTTTCTGCTTACCAGCAAACTTTTTTACACTCAATACGGAGTTAGATCTAGGGGTTTTTTTCACCCATTAATGGATGGTGTAAAAACAGATTTTGTCTAAGATTTCTCTGTCAACTTTTTCGCCTATAAGTCGAGATAAATTTAAAAACATAGATATAAAGTACCTTCTAAGGGCTATACGTCACTGAAAATTGCGTGAAAAATGCAATATTGAGTTTTTATGGAGTGTAAAGTTCGAAATTAGGGGTGTAAATTGAGCGGAAAAACACGTTTTTCTTTATTTTGAATGGTAAATATCTCAAATATTTTGTGGAATAGAAGTTTTGCACATACAAACTTACTACGGTTCAAAGGCTACAAACTGGCTTAAAATGAATTTCTTTACACACAATGGGGAGTTGGCTTCAGATTTTTGAAGTTTACAATGTGGTGGATGTTGAAAAAATACGTTTTTGTCCCTTTTTCTTCGCCGTTTTCTCCCTTTAGAAGTCGGGATAAGTCGAATAGAATAAAAATAAAGTGCTTTTTAAGGGGTACACGTTACAGCAAATTGCGTTTGTTTACATTATTATTCAGCTTTTCCGGGAGGTGTAAAGTCGAAAATTGGATGTGTTAAACGTGTTGATGTCTTGTTTTTTCCGGCCAACTTCTCCGGTTATGAGTCTGGACATGATTTCAAGTCTAAAAATGTAGTAGAAATCAAACGTAATACGCCAGATGAGCGCGTTTGTTTACACTCAAGAGTTGTGTAAAAGGCTTTATATCTAATATTTATTTGTCTTCAGGCCATTGTGGGGACTTAATCTTTTCATAAATGCTGATCGTAATATCAGGGTAATATCAGAATTACGAATCTGGCTGAAACCTTCTTTACACTCTGTGGTTGTGTAAAGTTTACACTTCAAATTAACTTTAGTTGTAGAGCCTTGCGAAAGTTTTTTTCAAAATGTTCTACGTAACGTCAGAATTACGAATCCAACTAAAATATTCTTCACACTCTGTAGTTGTGCAAAGTTTACACTGCAAATTAACTTTAGTTCTAGAGCCTTGCGGAAGTTTTTTTCAAAATGTTCTACGTAACGTCAGAATTACTAATCTGAGTATTAGTTTTCTCTTTACCCGGTAGTTGTGTATAGTTTGCACTATTCATTTATTGTCAACGTGTAGTTTACACTACAGATTTATTTTACTTCCAGAGCGTTGCAAAGTGTGAATTTTTTCAAAATATATTCCGTAAAGTCAGGATTACGAATCTGATTGTTTGTTTTCTTAACACTCAGTAGTTATGTAAAGTTTACACTGCTAATTAAATATAGTTTAAGAGCCTTACGGAAGCTTAATTATTTCTAAATGTTCTACGTAACGTCAGAATTACGAATCTGACTGCTAGTTTTCAGGGTGTCTTGTTTTTGATGTCTTTTTGATGTCTTTTTGATGTCAAATTTATTTTACTTCCAGAGCGTTGCAAAACGTAAATTTTTCCAAAATATGTTACGTAAGGTCAGGATTACGAATCTGATTGTATAATATCTTTGCTACTAGTAGTTATGTAAAGTTTACAAGGAAAATTAAATTTAGTTTCAGAGCGTTGCACAAGCTTAATTTTTTCAAAATGTCCCATGTAACAACGGGATTACGAATTTGAGCGTATGTGTTCTTTACATCCAATATTTGCGTATAGTTTATGCTGAAAAACTTCTGTTCAAATTAGATAAGGTTGTCTTATTTAAAAAAGATAATGCTTATGTTCAGAACAATATCGTTTTCGCGTTGTTGTACTGCTGCCATTATTGTGGCATGTTGCCGTAAGTGTTTACTGCCGGATTTACCCAAATCATACTAAGTAAAAGTCGGGTACTGGCAAAGAACAATGCTCCAATGGAACAAAAAAGACGGATATACTTGGGATTATGGATTATTAAGGATGTAAAAGGAGGGGACTAGGAAAAAGCTACCTATGTATATGCCTGAAGGCGCAAAATTTGCCAAAACTCAGACTTTCTCTAAGCAACGCAAAAATCGAAGTATATACTGCGGCCTAAGAAAAAAAGGTGACCTTCTTTAAATAATTTTTAATGTTTTATATAAGAGTGTATAAAAATAATTTAAAATGTTGACTTTTTGTAAATTGCTTGCAACTTGCAACGCTGACTTACTTCGTATCGTCATTGATAGAAAACTAACTGCAATTGTATTTGAACGTGTTTTATTTTGTTATCAAGAGCCTCGGTGTGCGGGCATGCAAGTGTACCTATATCTAGTCTGTTTCACGCAAGCTTACGCGTTTCCTATTGCTTTAAACCAACATTTTCTTTGATTGCTGTAATGCATCGATGTTTGCTATTACATTCAATAGGCTTGCAAAGTCGCTCCTAGTTTATTCCGTCTAATTTCCCAAAGCTACTGCATAGCGACGAGTAACTTGCTGCTTTTTCAATCGTTTTTTGGTTCAATAGTTTCTTTCAATCTGCAGGCCGCAGAATATACTTCGATTTTTTGCGTTACTTAGAGGAAGTCTGATTTTCAGCGAATTTTGTGACTTTAATCATATATACATAGGTAGCTTTTTCCTAGTCCCCTCCTTTTTACATCCTTAATAATCCACAATCCCAAGTATATTCGTCTTTTTTGTTCATCGGAGCATTTTTCTTTGGTAGTGTTATTCATATTTACGAGCATACATGGACAGCAAGAAAATTCTGGGGATTGGGTGAATCGCCAACAATTGCTAAAAATCATCATAAATGTTACTAAAAATACAGTTATGGGGGTCTACAGTTATCTACAGGGGTAGGGTTTCAACTTTTACGAGGGTGTAAACCCCTAGAACCCCACGCCCATGTGTGTTTACGGATACTTATTGTTTATTTTAAATGGTGCAAAAAACGTAAAAACAGCGGCATTTTCAGCCCTGTTTTTGGGTTTGACCGGTCAGCGGCTACTGTTATTATTTGTTGTAAGCATTATTTTCTGTATAGTATCATCATCATTATCATCATCAACATCATCGCCTTCTCATCACTCTAATGCAGTATTGATTACTTTCATACTTTATTCGTAGCCGAACAGTTGTTGATGAGCTTCTCATTGCGTGATGAATTCCGGACGTGTTTTGGGATTTCATGTTGATGTCAATAACACACACACCATTACGTTACAAAAACGTAATATGCTCTGAACCAATTTCTTTCAAAAACTATCTTGCTTAGCCGAGACCTTGTTTCTTAGCATACTACATGTACATATGAGCCGAAACCTAATAATTGAACACTTCTTAGGCTCCTTTAGCTAAACATCGAATATGCTTTCGCATTTCGCGTGTTATACGCTGTTTAAGACATATTAAATTGGATGGGTAGAACGAATGAGGATTTTTCACCTAATTTAGCCTCGAATAATTAGATTTTAACGATCGTAATGAGACAGGCTTTTAGCGTTAGGCCGCGCCTTACTGTAGAGATAAGGATATGCCATTGAGCCTAATAAATGTAGTTTTGTTCTGCCAGGCTAACAATGTGCAAATATATGTGCACAAATCGCATGCTAATTAAATTTGTGACAGTGCTATCCAAACTGCATAAACTTGGCTTTTCGTTAATTTTTCTATCAATTTCAAGCTTTAATAGATGTCAAAAAAACGACATAAAAAATTTATAAGCCATCATTGTACATTTTTTTACTTTACACAGCACAGCAGTTGTTCATCGAATGTCCGCAACCCCGAACGTCCTAATTCTTCGAACGTCTCAGGTGTCTGCAAAATGATGCAATGTGAAAATCAATCAGGACAGAAAATCCCATCTCTTCGAACGTCCCATTACCATAGTTGGGCAGCACCAAAATTCTGGGTGGGAATGCAAGATTTTTTAAAGGTCAAAAAATGGTCTTAAAAATGGTGGTATGGCGAAAAAACGCCATTTTTCAACGATTCTCATCGAGCACTATCCATTGGCATCAAAAAATCGCGAAAAAACAAAAAAAAATTCAAAAATTGAATTCTGAGTGTTATTACGTTTTTTTGAGCAGGAGTATTCAGCCTTCTGAGGGTGCATACCCTCCTCACCCCCCACCCCTCACGCCCACGTGTGCCCACTGCCCACTACCACCTCGGATGTCCCTCTTCATCGAAATTCCCACTTCTTCGAAGAATGACATAAAATGTAAATATGCGTCTCAAAAAATCCGACCTCATCGCATATCCTACCTCTTCAAGTGTACGACTTCTTCGAATGTCACATCTCTTCGAACGTCATATCTCTTCGAACGTTCCACTTCTTCGAATTTGCAACCTCCTCGAACGTTCCACTACTTCGACAAAATAAGAATATGAAAAACGAAAATATTTGCAATGAAAATACCACCTCTGCGCTTGATACTCGTACGTCCAGTCCATTGTAAGCATAGGTTAGCGGCACCAACGTTCTGGGGGGTTGCAAGATTTTTTCAAAGGTAAAAAATTGACTTAAAAGTGACGGTATGGCGAAAAACACCATTTTTCAACGTTTCTCATCGAACACTATCCATTGGCATCAAAAAATTGCGGGAAAAACGGGAACAATTTTCAAAAATTGAAATCTGGGAGAAGGTATTTTGATTTCTGGGGGTATTTTGGTTTCTCGGGGGTGCATGCCCCAAACCCCCCACGCCCAGGTATGATTGTAAGCCATGAAGCGTTATTGTATGCAATTTAAAGCGTATAATCCCATAAAATGGTTCTAAAAATTAGTACTCCTTTTCCTAAACTAAATTGCAATTATATTCGTGCCTGGGGTAATTTTTCATACTTCTTTAAGGCCATAGAAGCTCGTTGAACTTTGAGAAAAATCGCGATTGCATTTCTAACATTAATATCATCTTATCGTACGTTTGCCACAACAATTTTGTCCTCTAAAAACATTTTTTCGCAACAATAACTCGCTAAAAAAGATACGAGCAATAATAATAGCACATATAAATTTGCACCTCAAAAACATCTCAAGGAATTATATGCATTATATATGTATAGTCTCGCTTTCACTGTTTTAAAGGGAACAATAAGATGAAAAAGCGGAACATGCGAAAGCATTAGCCTGAATCGCTTCAAGTGAATCTCTGCGTGTGATAAATTAGGATTTTTGAAGAGTTGGGACATTCGATGAGATAAGTGCGATGAAGTGTGACGTACGAATAAGTGGGAATATCGAAGAGTTCGGACATTCGATGAGATGGGGCGTAAGAGATCGGATGTTCGGAGAGGTGGGACGTTCGAACAGATGGAAGGTTCGAAGAGGTGGGGCACAATCGTTATCCTCCACGACATTTTTGTCCGAGGCACTTGCACTATCACTATTTAACGAAATTGTGATAAATGTTCAATTTTTTTGCAAAAATTCAGATATCTGAGATAAGTTGAAGGCTTTTTTACACCAGAAATTAATTTACTTACTGGAAAAGAGCGAAAAACCACTATTTGTCTAATAATCAATGGATTTTAGGACAATTTCTGACCGTTTTGGGAAGAGTTGTGGTCATACGTGGCCAGCAAGAAAATTCTGAAGGGGGGCGGGGTGCAAGATTTTTCAAAGCTAA
Source organism: Mermis nigrescens (assembly GCA_036768485.1). Lineage (NCBI taxonomy): Eukaryota > Metazoa > Nematoda > Enoplea > Mermithida > Mermithidae > Mermis > Mermis nigrescens. The sequence continues at coordinate 17,023,731 of JAVLUZ010000157.1, read as the reverse complement.
AAAAATGGCCTTAAAAGTGGTGGTAAAGCGAAAAAAACACAATTTTTCGACGTTTCTCATCGAACACTATCCATTGGCATCAAAAAATTGCGAAAAAAACGAAAAAAATTTTAAAAATTGAATTTTGGGTGAGTATTTTGATTTCTGGGGGGGGGGTATTTTGGTTTCTCGGGAGGGTGCATACCCCCAAATCCTCCCCACGCCCAGGTGTGGTTGTGGTACTGTTCCCCTCAGAGAATCCTTTATCCGTCATTGATGGGATCGAAAAACAATTTGATCAGATTTCAGAAACATATAGTCTTATTTTACTTCTTTTATTTCACTTTCGAAATTTTAGGTGCATATCTTGAAGTTGCAAAATTTCGAACCTGAGCCAAATTTCTGGAAGCCAAATATTTGCATAAATAAATAAACTTTTATCATGTCGGTAGAAATTAATTCCTGTACGAGTATAATTGAAAATACATCTATTAAAGCATCTGTTCTACATTCTTGATGTTAAGAAGCGTCAAAAAATCTTTTCTTATCTCGCTTCTCTTTAGAGCAACAACTTAGATCAATCCGTCTAAATAACGACCAGCAAAAATTCAAGGCCACTAACCTGTGTTCTATACTACACAGAAACACTTATTGAAGGCATTCAAGCAATTGCCCTTCAGAAAACTTTGCACCGTCATAAAAACGTCCCACCATCCCAGCAGTTCCACCTGAAGTCCAACAGTGCTACTACCAGTTCTAGCAATCTCACCAAAAATCCCAATAGTTCTACTGTCCCAAAAATCCAATTGTAATTGCTAAAACAAAGTGCAAACAGTTTATGATCATTTTCAAGCACTTTTTGCAGAAAGTTTTTTATTTCCATCAATTTATGGTCTTTATTTTGCCTTATTTTCTTATAACTTCCATTTTTCCATTCTGGACTTCTGACATATATACATGAGCACATATGTACACGTAACAGGAAACGGGGGTGATCATCTCCCAACAAAATTAATTGCCCCCCTTTCCTCCAAAGTCGGAAATTTTTCAACAACCCAATTTTTGGCAAAAACTTGGTTTTTTGGCCATTATTAGGTGTTTTTTTCGCAATTTTTGGCCAAAAATTGAAAATCATCCCCCCTTCTCCTGAAAATGATCGAATATCCTTCAACTCACAGTTTTAGCTCTTACGCGTCTGAATGGGCAGCAACCGAACTATGGGTGATCTGGATAGACGGAAATTGCAAGAATCGTGAAACAAATATCAAAAATTCAATTCTGGGGTTTTTGGATTGGGTCTAATCCCCACTCCCATGTGTGATCCAGACCCCCACGTTCATATCTGATCCCAACAGTTCCACAGTGAATAATTTAAAATCTGCTTTGAAGCCTGATAAATAGCAATACGAATGAGGACTATGTATCAAACTATAATGAACTATGAAGTTTGGATTTCTATGTCTTTTCAATCGTGTTCTATGTATACAACATTTAACTACGAGTACATTTAAGCTGTGACTTCCAACTTAAGTTGTCTCTGCAAGTACGTTCATGCTGTTATTTTATTGTGGACTGTTGGTAGAGTGAAACTGTTTGAACAGTGGGTGAGACTGCTGGGACTAGTAGGACTATGATGATTGATGTAACTAGGGATTATTGGTGGATCTTTTGGTTGAATGGAATTGTTTGAACAGTAGGACTGATGAAATTAGTAGGACTGGGATTATTGGTGGGTTTTTGGGACGGTGTGACTGTTAAAACGTCACCATATCCATCTTGATTGGCTGAAAATCGACTCCATTGAGGAGAACAATATGATACAGCATCATTGTTAAAAACCATTCTTGTCACTAATTTCTCGTAAATCAAATATGCCCTAAACAAATGGTCTCATGACCATAGTTCGCTCCTTAGCAAACTGATTTACTACAGTTTCTTTCCTAATCATTTTTGCGGATTTTTAGGCCTTAAACATTTCACAGTTGATTTTTAAGCTTTCTCAATGTCATGTTACACATGCCCACCTCCACCATGCCAGCCGACAAGGTGCGAAAGTTCCTGGTGCAGCAAAGTCGTTTTTACAATATTCGAAAAAAGTAATTCGTTAATAATGTAGAGCAAGATTATAATGTAATGATAAGATTAAGAATAAAATAATTTAGAAGCGTCCTTAACATACATGGTCAGCACCAAAATTCTAATGGAGGGTCAGGATGGGCCAAATCGCCAAAAATGCTACTAAAAATAGAATTCTGGGGTCTACAGTAATCTGCGGGGGTTAAACTTCTGGGGGTGCAACCCCAACCTCCCAAACCTCAACCCCCTATGTCCATGTGTGGTCCTAAGCATACCTGGGCGTGGGGAGGTGTTTGGGGGTATGCACCCCCCAGAAACCAAAATACCCCCTTCAGAACCCAAAATACCCCCCACCCCAAGAAACCAAAATCCCCCAGAATTCAATTTTTGAAACTTTTTTGTTTTTTTCGCAATTTTTTTATGTCAATGGATAGTAGTGCTCGATGAGAAACGTTGGAAAATAGTGGTTTTTTCGCCATAACGCCATTTTTACGGTAAGTTTTTGACCTTTGAAAAAATCTTGCACCCCTCCAGAACTTTGTTGCCGCCCACCTATGGTCCTAAGTCCTTACGATAGAATTCATAAAGTGACCGCAAGGATACAGATCCTCAAAAGCAAATAAAGGTCGTTTCATCTCTAATATTTAAAGTTTTTCTCCCTTATCTTCAATTAAAAAATTACTCTCTGGCAATTAATTGTAGGACCTTTTATATTTTTCTTTTCTTCATTTGCAGCAATATTAGAAGGTTTGCTGCTTACTTATTTTCCCTAATTATGACCATACATGGGTAGCAGCCGAATTCTGGGGGTCTGGGTAATGTTTAACCAACAAAAATGCTAAAAATGCTAAAAAAACGTGCCGGAAATTCAATTCTAGGGAGTCTGTCGAATTCTCGGGGAAGGGGGGGCGTCTATGCATACTCTCAACCCCCTTTCCACGCCCTCGTGTGATCATTACCCTTTTTCCAAAATGTTATAGTCCAAGCAGGAGACATAAGGTGGTGCCCTTTTAATTGTAGTATTAAACATGCTTATTTCTCAAAATTTTACTGAATGAAGCAGCATTCTTAATTAAACAGCAAACAACTCGTCTTAAGAAGGTTGTTTATGCGCACTTTTAAGAAAACTGATGACAGATTTTAGCCTTGCGCGTGTAATTCATAATGAAGTACGTAAATCATTATTCAAGACTTTACCTACTCATAACTTGTCATTAATACGTTTCTTTCATAATTGTGTTTTGACATGGCTTCTTTCTTTCTTAAAGCAACATTACCGCTTGATTCATGTCTATGTATCAGTATGATGCCGTATGTGAAATAATTTATGCAAAAACGATATTAAAAGGACGTATTATAATAACAAACATTTTTCTAAGAAAAAGTTACGATTATAAGCTTTCAAATGATCGTTCTTTATAGCAAACAGTACGATAGCTTATTTATTATCGACCTTAAAGCCATATATTCATATGGATAACAAAATTGTATCACAGCCCAATTGTTCTGCTCACTTTTAACTTTTAAATCCACTTATGACAATTATAATGCCATCATGTAATGTACAAGGCATACCCACATTGTAACCTTTCGATGCCACACTGTTTTAAAGAAACGGTGAATAAATGGTAGAGTTTATTCGTCGTAATCTTTTTAACAATTTTAATTCACTCATCCAACGATTAACATTTTCACATTGATAAATATGCGATATCTAAGCATACGTGTTCTTGGGGGTTTACCCCCCCCAGGATAGTTGTTGGCTGACCCCTCGTAGAATGACTGCGACCCCTCAGAATTGTCGATTTTTTTGAAAAAATTGTAAAAAGTGTGATTTTTTAAAGCGTTTTTAGCTCATTTTTGGCTCAAATGTCTCAAATTTTCGGCGCTTTAAGTCATGTACACATTTTTTTACTAGACTTTAATAAATTTTCTCAATTTTTTTGTGTTTCTATGTTTTAAAAAGTACCATTGTCAGAAACGTTTAGAAACAGTGTTTTTGAAGTGTGCCCGACGTTTTTCAGCCCAAAAAACGGCACTTTTTTAAAATTGTTTGGGCCTCACTTCCCCCGAATTTCCGTGCTGTACATGTATGTGTCTGAGCATATAAGTCATTCTTTAAAAGAAACTAATCTGGAATTGCTTTTAATTCAAAAATTTAATAAGGTAGTCTCATAAAGTTGAGATATCAATGTGATCAGTTTTGTCCAACTATCAGTAGATCACAATCTCTAATTTTATATGAACCACAAAATTTCGTAGTAATTAGCTAGATTTTGTATAATTATAGAATGACTTGAAAACGTCTGATAAGTAATTATAAGGAATTTATAATATGGCTTGTGTTTTTGTATGACTTGTTGAGTTTGGAGGGTTTTTGTAGAAATAACCAAAATAATTCGGGAATGCGCACCGGTCGATTTGGTTTCTATACGTAAAGAGAGCTGTACCTCGATACATAACAGGCATTTGCGGATGACTGCCACGACCTGTCATTGCAATAAAGATTTGTGTAATACAAGTTTGGCAAGAAGAGTAAACGGTACTCTGATTGTACTGATTTTTATACTTTGGACAGTACAATATATTGTTGTTGAGAAGGACCTGTGATCAATGATGCGACAATTAATGATTTTTTTATACATCAACGTGTATACACTCGTACATACATTGCGTTAGGTACCGTTTATATCTGTCGCCTGTCAAAAAATAAATTGTCCAATGATGATTAGCAGTGACAAGCATACATGGGCAGAAAGAAAATTCTAAGTTAGAGTTAAATCGCCAAAAATTACCAAAAATGTTACAAAAAATAGAATTCTGGGGTCTACAGTGATCTACGGGGTTTTTTAACTTTTGGGGGTATATGCCCCCAAACCCCCACGCCCATGCGTGGTGACAAAATTACCAACTAAGCATACATATCTTTCCTTATGTACACATCTACGCTATAGAAGATTAGGAGCTTAGGAAGCTAAGGAAGAACTATAGTCTATTTCACATAACTTCGTGCATAAATTCTAAGAATTTTTATCAACAGTAAGCCGGGGGTTACGATAACTATATATCAGATCAATGCTATAATCGCAATCTGTCAGCTTATTGTCGGGGATAGTTTTGTGGAACAGAGTATAAACACACACTAGCTTTGGAAGGGTCAGAGGGACAGCTATTAAATTCTGGAGGGTCTGCATAGGGCACCCCAAGCCTGCCCCCAAGATCATGTATGGTGACTTACCTTATACAGAATATATCGTCAGCCCATTTACCGAACTGTGTACCTATGGTAGCAATACCACATGGAGCAAAACCACAAAAAACGCGCGAAAATTCAATTCTTTGGTATAGCGTAATTTGCAGGAGGTATCTCAGGTTCTAGGGGGTCTAAGTCCCTACACCTAATGTATGTGAAGTCCTGTACAAAATAGGAAACTGATAGATGACTTCGAGGGAAAATGGTACTCCAGAAAACTTAATGTGCTAATATGCAGATGTAATTCTCTCTATTTCCGGCAGAATTGAAATTTTCTGCGCTGGCAGTAAGTCGACAACTTAGGGTACATAGGTAATTAAAGATCAATACAATGCAATTAAAGAAAACTTTATCTTCAGCGTGGAATAAGTATAGAGTAGAAAAAGCAAGTTTTTGTGGAACAGAGCATCATTGATGTAAGAAAGTTCCTTCATGTCAGTCTTTCTCACGAATCAACAACTTTAACCCTCCGTTTACCATCATGTTTTCGCAGTCGAAGTGCACCATCACAGCGAAATCTCATAGTCCATATCGAGCTACACCTTCTTTACATGCTGTGACAGTTATTACTTTCATTTAGTGCAATCTTTTATGCTCGCTCTTTCTAAATATGTAGGTTATTTTCTGTGAAAATTATTTTTGAAAGAGGTACAACTAAAAAGCTATTACAATGCATAAGAATAGGCGCCTGGGGATATGCATGCCAAAACAAGAAAAAAGATTTCTGTTGCGTTAAACACAACTAGGCGTTAAATTTAAAAAGCTGGAAAGGAATAAACCACTTAATTTTCTATTAGAACCGTTTTGAGTTTTTGTGATATCAACGTGAATAGGCCAAAAAATGCTTATTTTTTACTACTCTATAACTTTTCATCATGCTAAACCATTAAAAACGATGTAACTGAAGCCAAAACGAGGCTGACAAAGTTAATTTTGGACACATGGATAAGGAAGAACAGAAAAAATTGCCAATAAAGTGATTCATTATACTTCCGGCATAGGGCACGGTAAATGGAGGGTTAAACCTGCAAAAGACTTAACTTTCTTCAGTACTGATTCTACTCGAGTTGATGCAAAATGCGACCAATCGATTGATATACCAGGAAAACTCTGATCCTATCCAAACACCTGTGCTCAAGTGAACTGGATTTCACCCGGAGCAGAACAGCTTGGCCGACTTCATTAATCAAGCCCGATTCTGCGTAAGTTGTATTTTATATACCAATTCGAATCGAACAAAATTACTTAGACTAACAGAAAGCAGATAAGAATCGTTAATCTAAGTTTTGATCAAAATATTTTAAGTTTACTTGCTAATAAATGTTATTTGAAAAAAGATAAAACGTCGTTTTTCGTAAAGGAGGTTGAATATGTGGGACCATATTATCTGTACGTACTGGAAGCGACCAAAACTGATTTAAATCAAGTCAACTTGTCGCAATATTGCTAGGCAAAAACTGACTCCACCTCAAATACTCGTAGATATATATGACCCTAAACTAATTAGGCATAGTCCCACTTCCTCGAATGTCCCACCTCTTCGAACGTCTCATCTCTTCGAACGTCCCAGGTGTTCGCGAAATGATGTAATACGAAGATTACCTGAGACAGAAAATCCTACCTCTTCGAACGTCCCATCCCTTCGAACGTCCCATCTCTTCGAACGTCCTGCCTCTTCGAAAGTCTCTTCGAACGTCCCAATTCTTCGAATAATGACACAAAATGGAAATAATTGTCTCAAAAAAACCCACCTCATCGCGTGTCCCATCCACACATGGGCGTGGGAGGGTTTGGGGGGTATGCACCCCCAGAAGTTGAAATACCCCCCAGAAATCAAAATATTCCCCCCCAGAAAATTTTTTTTCGCTTTTTCAGTAATTTTTTGATACCATTGGATAGTGCTTGATGAGAAACGTCGAAAAATGGTGTTTTTTTCGCCGTACGACCAATTTTAAGACCATTTTTTGACCTTTGAAAATTTTTTCACCCCCTACAGAAATTTTTTCACACCCCCCTCCAGAATTTCGGTGCTGCCCACCGATGATCCCATCTCTTCGGTGGCTCGAAATTATCACTTTTACAGTGTTTCGCTTTTTTCTTGAACACATCTCACTGCAATCTATTGATTTTCTGAGAAAGTTCTTCTGCATTTCAACAAATTACAAAGAAAACACGAGATATGAGAATGGTCAAAATATGCTTTGTTAACATGAATCCTTATTTCTCAAACCTAAAAAAGTTGATCCCACACGTAATTTTTTGCATGCTAAAATAACGCTTACGGATTTTTAAACTTTAAGCTTCTGGCCTGTTGATCAAGTTTAATAAGTACATAATTTGGACTAGTTATCTTCATTTCTGGAGTTAAGTATATATGTAGTCTTAAATGGCTTTTATTTGATTTAATAACGATTGGTGATCAAGCAGGACAGAGAATGTTTTCAGGTTTTATTCCGTCTCAAATGAGGAAAACGTTCAATGATCACCGAGGATTTGTTGAATTCATCCGTGAGAGGTTCAAGCCGACCGCCGAGGCACCACGATAAAAAACTTTCCGTTTCGGCGAAATACGCAAGATTATTATTGGGCCGGCCAAAACCATGGCCTTCGTCAGGAAACAACATGTATATAAAAGGCTTGTGAGCTTTTCGGAGCGCTTTGACCATTTCTTCCGATTGGTCTTTGCTAACCCTGAAAAAAGATTCCTCAATCAATAACTCAGTGCGAAATACTCTAATGGCGAACATAATGTAGAAATAAAAAAGCTGAGAAGTTAATAATGACATTATCTACAGTATTCAAAAAGTCATAAATTAATTTTAATACAGACTTAAACTTCAAGTTATCCTTAATTTCTTACGGCTTTCTTATCATTTATTCTATTTTTCGTTCAATTAGATCGAAGGCTTTTAAATAAGGGATTACAGAGTGGTGGGTCCAGGTCAAAGGATAATTATGAAGGCATTGTGGAACCGTTTACACAAATAATTTTGTTCATAAGCTTGCAGCATTGTTTCCAAAAACTCTATTTGAAAATCTTATATAACATCGCTTATGGTAGAAAGTGTACTAAAGTGAGCAAAAATCTGACAAGAAGCAAAGGAGAATCGCTAAATTTAGATTTGAAGGTAACCTTGAGATAGGAATTGTAGTTAGTAAGCTATTTGTTGTGTTGAACTTTGTTCATGCAAAATATGTTTAAGAATTCGGCATGATGCATTGTACTCGTAATTTAGATTTTTCGCTGGAAAACTTGATAGATGGCGGAAGGAATTAATGCGTTACTATATAGAAACTTAAGCTTTGAAGCCAGCAAAAATTAACTGGCGTGCGGGCAGCAAATAAAATCAGTGAAATGGCAATAATGAGAATTATTTGATGCAAAGAGCCAGAGAAAAAGAGATATTGTGATAAGTGATAGTTAAAAATCAATAGAATAGTTACATGTTTGTTTCAGCAGCTACGTTTGGCTAATCAATGAGGCAACCCTCTTAATTATGCCTTGAATTACATACATACTTAGTGATGTGAGTCACTTGATGATTTTTGCCTGTAAATAGTTTCTATGTGAAAGAGCTTCTCAAGCCATGATTCAAAATACTTACCGCGGATCATTACTGCCTTGAGCTATAACAAGCGGGCGTTTTATGTCAGAAACTTTAAACACCGGTGATCTAGATCGGAGGGAGGAACGGCCTTCTTCTGTGTCTGGACTTCCTCCGATTTGATACGAATTCCAGTAAACGGGCTCAGATTGCAAAAGTGTGACCAAGTTTGATGGACCTGAATAGCATGATAATTTTCGTCTAGCAAGACAAAAAAATCGATTCTAAAATAAATAATCAATGTGCTTCTAGCAAAACAATTGGCTACAAAATCTATTCAAAACAAAATTAGTAATGTAAAAATTTTGACGTAGTATTTCGAATGCTTTTACTATTATGTTTTACATATCCAAGCGCTTTCTTTTAACAACTATTTTCTACAACATACTTTTTTCCTGTCTCTCATGCACGATAATCTGAAGCACACTTATGATAATAACAACCCTGCAAGAAAGTCCAAATTTATCCTGAAAAGATAAAATTGGAAATCGTTGTATAGAAATGTAAAAAAACATGTTCGAATGCGGATCGAATTTTTTTATTCTCTTACGTTTCTGAAAACAACATGAATCAAAATCCTCTATAGAAGCCATATCGGGGAATATAGGACAAGGCTTTTGGCAACAGAAAAATAATTCCGGGGATTAATTTTGAAAAAAATTTATTCCTCGAGATATAATACTTACAAAATATTATATAATTTCGACTAATTTACTTTTTCATGTATAAAAAGGCATACCTACTATATCAATTCCACAAGCGTACAAGTCGGGTGTGCTTGTAAGACCAGATAGCACGGCATATCCACCATACGACCCGCCATAAATCGCAATTTTATCGGGCACGGATATATTTTTATTTAATAACCAGTTCGTTGCATCTATCAAATCTTGCTGCATTTTTCTACCCCATTCTCCATTTCCTATAAAATTCTAGTAGCTAGTCATGATAGTAAGATTGTTTTTTAGCTTTTACAAATGCACTTCCATTGTAGAAATGTAACATTTCCAAAAATTGTTTCAAAATTACGCAAATATTTTAAAATAGTAAAGTATCGAATGCGAATCAAATCAACACTATTTTTCCGTAATGTATAAAACATTAAAGATTATCTCCCTAACACGGCTAAACTGGCAAAAAATGGGCAACCGCCTACTATCAGAACATGTTTTTTAATATTACGGAAACTAATTACGCCTTTTCTACATAAATGATTTAAATAACATAGGGCGAAATTAGAAAAAGTAGGCTTGATAGGTGCACAGATGCTTCGTCTTATTTGAAAAGATTGTCCATTGTTGATACACATACGAGTAGAAACTACTAATCTATTTTGCATTATCATTGTTGCCCGTAACAAAAATTTAATTGAAACTACGATGCTTACATACATTTTTTACCACAGAAAGTTCTCTGGTCTAATGCTTCTTTTAATTTTATGCACGCTGTTATCACAAAATTTCTTAATTTTCGATATTCTAACCTGCATTTAGGAATTTTTTGCCAAAACCTCTTGAAGATCTGAAATTGCAACGTAAGGTAGCGTAACCTCTGTTGGCAAAATATTGTCCTTTGTCAAAGAAGCCCCAGTAATCTCTTTTGTTTGGTCCGCCATGCACATGCAATATAGTTGATACAGGTGGTTGATTGGCCTCGCATTCATTTTTTTGCAATACGGGTAACGTTAAATAGCATACCATGGTGAAGTTGTCCTTAACTGGTATGTCGACTATTTGTGTGTGGGTCAAGGTGTACTGAAATTTAGATTATTCCAATTCTAATGAGTCTTCGATATAATGTTTAAATGTTATGAATGAAACCTCTTCATTGAAATCACTGCGCATTAAATTCTCATAAGTAAAATACAAGGTGTATTGAAATAGGTTGGGAGCAGCCCCCCATTGGCTCAATTGTAGTTGGCGAGATGGAGAATGGATTTGCAATTCATAATGATTTTGGCCACTGCTAATATAGTAATTTCTCGCATATCTTCGGGGCACCTATAAACGGCATTTATTTGCTTTCTTGGCGGCCTGGAAGGCACGTTTTTGCGCCATAAATAGGTTTCATATAGCAATGACGATTTTCACGACTCTTGAAACGACTTATGGAGCTTAAAAAATTATTTCAGCATAGTTTTCTATCATTTTTTTAGCAAAAATTCTGGAAAATTTTGACGCTTCGATTAAATGGTTCAATGGGCTTTTATAGACATATTGCGCCGAATGCACAAACACAGAAAATAGAGCAATAATTTGGCTCCGTCTGCCTTTATACAAATTTTCCGAGCTTAAGTCAAAAAAATTAATTTTTCGCACAGAATTATTGAAATTTTTTAAATTTTGTTTTTGAAAAAAGGTTGCATTACAAATGACTTTAAATAAAGTAGATAATGTAAAACGGCGAAAAAACACTATTTCGCGCGTGAGCGACGAATTTTCGGATCTTTTCGACCATTTGAGGTAAACCTGGGATACCGTCACCTGTCGTATACTTTTTCATCTGTCAAATGTCTAATATTATAATAATATTAATATTAATATTATAATATCTAACTTTTTCACTCTTCAACAGCAAATTTTCTTTACCTTAATGACACCAAGTCAGAAAATGAAAGTAATTTTTAAAATTAAATTCTTTGATTATTCTAACTCGAGATATAGAAAAATGGATCAATGATAAGCTAGTTGTACATACTAGGCTATAAGAAATTAATTAAATTATAATAAATTTCTAAAGCGTTCAAACATTCAAAATCTCAACCTGTTTCTATTATATTTGATTTGCCATATTCTTTAAAATCTCCCGATAACTTTTTGCCTACATTTTCGATTTTATCTGAGTTTATGATTTTAAGGTTCATCCGATGAAGAATTTTAGGCAAGAAAATTAAAAACTGAACCTTCAGTATTGCTTCTCTGCTATTGAACATAAACTGGACGGACTTCAATGTCGAATTGTAGAAAAAGTAAGCTGGTGGTAATCTGTCAGATGAAACCGCCAGAATCCATAATAAAAAATCTGCTGACACGTCGACAAAAGACACGTCCTTTTCTTTCTCGTCGTCTTGTTCGGGTAAGATCAATTCATCTCTCGCTTGCTCGACTAACAATCCGAAATGCTCATCCAAATAGATATATTGCGGCTTTTTGAAATAAATCTATAAAATATTTGAGACATACTACTACATCGAATACGCGGTCATCATGATCAAAAGTGGAGAATCCAGGATTTCCTGACAGAGTACGGTACCCTAGATTTAATTATCAAAAAAAGTACAAGGAATTTGTTCATACACGCAAAATAATGTTTTCGTCATTTTCTTGTAAGTAGAATCATTTCCAGTACGAAAAAATTTAAAATTTCCTGAATATTTTCAATGAAAGTGTATTATTTCTCACGATTTCTTAGAAAAAACCAAAGAGCAATGTGGCGGTAAATTTGTATAATTAAAAGACTATATTTTTACGCAAGCTCGGAAGTCGAAAATTTCATTAATGAGTACTATCCAACGCAAAGCGCTGAAAAAATTTGGAAAATCCTACAGACAATGGCCAAAAAATCTATGGAAAATACTAATCCAATCTTGATCCGCCAGCTACTTTGGGTCGACAGGGGCGGGGGTCGCTCTCCCCGAAATCCGCTCACTGAGATTGAGGAAACATTTTCTTTCCTTTTTTTGGTCAATAATTTTTTAGGGACAAGAGGAAAAAGTTAAAAAGGCTTATAAATTTATTTTCATCTTTGTTCCTTCAATGCAACTTAAGTTAATACTATTCGCGAGTGCTTTCATCCTGTATTTTTCAAAATTTGATTTCATTAAAGTAAACTGTATTTGCCTTATGCTCCAAAAAAGTCTAGCCCCAAAAGGTTAGTCTACTTAGGAATTTGTTCGATTTAACAAATAAGATGATTATTAAACTTTTGTTCACGAATCCCGTATTAATCGGATTTTTTAATTTTTTAAACGTTTTCTGAATCAATAACGTACATTTCATTGATAAAGCATAAAAACTAATTTTTTTATCCCCGATGTTTTCAACGAACATACATAAAGGGTTTTTTTACAAAATAATAGTGTATTTAAATTTTTATCTTTCAACTCAATAGCCTTATAACGTACCGTTTTCGTAAGTTTTTCTCGGGGAACTATCGTAAAAACTGTCTTACAGTAACCATCAAAGGATTTCCAGTAACAGGATGATATAGAACGTCCGTGATTTCAGCTTTTTCGCAATTGTACACCGATTTCTTGTCGCCAGTTTCCAGATCAACAGAGATTAGAGAACTGAAATCATCCTGTCCGTCATTGTTATCAAGCCAATACGCAATCTTGCCGAATTTGTGTATGTTGCGCGGTCGTATAAAATGAACGTCCTCAAACTTAACTCGCTTATATTCTACAATTTTTAAAATGTGTTCAGATTCAAGAGTGAGGATAACACGACAATGATCATAAACACCAGATAAAATCTTATCGACACGTTTTGAAGTAAGAAGAGGAATCAAAGACGAATCAGAGATGGAAAACTAATCGCCGGAGTCAACAAATTCAATGTAAGTGAGACAAAGTTAAGACAGTGAGACAATAAATCAAAATTACACTTTTTCATAGAAAACTAGAATCCGTGTTGCAGTAAAATGATTAGTGATCCAACTGAGCCTGCAATTATTTAAAAACTTTTGCAAATGCAAAGACATTTACAGCATTTTATCGGAAAACAATTTTAGATAAAAATAGTAAATTTCATATATATGTTTTGCAAAAAATTTGATGTATACTCACAAATGCGCTTAATGATTCTACATCATCGCTCAAAAATTACCGTTAAAAGAATAATTGGCCACTGCGTTTCGATCTGATGCATTTTTTACGATATAATAAATAACGCTTCCATTATCAACCTCTTCGCTGACATATCGTAAGTTGAAATCGTTGTCGAAAAAGAATTCGCTAAATTCTTCATTCCGTAAAATCAGATGTTTTTCCCCAGAGCGTATATCAATTCTGTAAACGTCGTGATGGTCAGGAATACGATCATTCACACCTTAAAATGGTTATAATAAATTAAATGCATGCTTTCGCAGTTGATTTGAAAAATTTTTTTGCGCCTCAAAATGTACAAATTATTTATTTATCAGTAAAAAAGGTATGCCACGAGCGCGTGAGCAGACATGCACGTTGGGGTTGGGATTCTAGAACTTCAGAATGGAGCAATGGGAAATTTTTCGGGTAAAACAAGGCAAAATAAAGGCCCAAAATTTATGAAAATTTAAAAAATGTCTTTAAAAGTTCTTCAAATTGACCAGAACGTCGCTTTAACGCTATTTTGGCGATTATATCAATTTTTTAGGTCATTTTAGCCCAAAAAAGTGCATTTTAAACCCCTTCTCAGACTAGCTGACCCGTTCAAGGTCGGTCATGCTGTGCATCTATAAACGTGGGTCCGATTTTAAAAAGTCTCCAAAATTGAACATGCAATATACTTTTTCAGTAATAATGTACAAAAAGAATCAAAAGAATATTCCTAAAGATTTATTAAAGACATTCTTTTGGTCCTGATAACCTTTTCCTAAAACGTATTCGGTTATTCAATAGTGCTCACTAAAACTAACCGATTATAACATGGTGAGCATGTTCCGGACTAATCTTTAAGATCAGTGTGGTCGTATTCTTCCCTCCGTTTAACATCTTATTCTCCTTTGTATTCACATTTGCTACAAAAAGCTTCCACTTTTCATCACCGTCTTTGTCTTTGGTATACAATATAGAAGCATTGTCAAAAGCCCAGTAGGTTTCGCTGACGTCTTGGCTTGTTCCGTTTGTAAGCTTGAATATAAAGAAACAATCATGCAGCAAAACTTTTAATTTATTACCTCGAAACGTTTTTATTTTGGAAATTTTTTCTTTAGTATCAATATTAATTGAACAAGTGCGCTTAACGCATTAGCACATAAAAAAATTTGGCTTTGAATTCACCTTAAACTGTTTTTTCTTACACGTCCTGAAAAATCCACAAGACGATATCTTTCCCCACGCTTTATTTTTAACGATTAGAATAGCTAAAATAAGTTTGAAACATATTTGAAGATATTCTCCGTGTTTTCATTTAACCCATATTGTGCAATTTTAGTCAAAATTACCTTACTTTTGACTTAATGAATAACAGACGATTAAATGATCTTGCTCTGCCACCCATTCGACATTAGCAATTAAATAATGAAGAAAATATCGGTAAAATAAGGGTAAGTAAAAAACCGAATGTGATTACTCTGTCAATTATTAATTTTTTATTCTCAATGTTATTCTCAAGGATTTAAAAGCATGACTCAGATAGCTCTTTCTACTATTTGACACCCTAATCATTTACATTTTTAGCTTTAGCGGAAATGCTACATTTTTTAGCATACTACGCTAAAATATACCTATTTACGTTCCTACTCAAAAAACATACTAAAATTTATACAGCGAAACAGCTGCAAACGAAACTGTTTCAAATATTTTTCGTAGAGAAGATGCAACATGCAAAAATTAGGGCTACAGCGATTAATATTACAGATAAGTACTATTAGTATTATTATATTACAGATTAAAGATACCTTTCCCATACCGACTCGGAATTTTTTCGATTAATCTGAACTTAAACTAAAAAGCCATGCGGACTATGACAGTCAAACTTGCTCTTGCTCAGCAATTTGCATAAAATTAGTTTTATTTCAATAAGATGAATAAATTGATTTTTACCAGTTCTGGATCACCATTCGGCATACGTTTAGCCCATAAATTGGCAATATTGTCCACATATGCAATCCAAGATAACCAACGAGAATCTGGGCTCAACAGAACTTGTGAGTAATCAGGCGGTGCGAAAATGACGCTACGGGGTATAAGAGCAGGCATTTTGTCCATACCGAGTGCATTGTGAATCCGCCATTTGATATTTATTACTAATATCAGAAGTCGTAGGACATATTTCAGTCTGTCCATTTGTTCAATACCCGTGCCCTAAAAAACTTTAAATAAAGTTTCGATCTTTCTCTAAATTAAATTAATTAAATTCATTTTGAATTTAATCCTAACTAATCTAGCTAATCTTGAAGAAGTTCATGATTAGCTAGATTAGTTATTTTTTAAAACAGCATATATATTATGGTACATGCTATTCAAAATTTTTACCTATCGAAAACTGTTAGCTAATTTTATTTGTTTTATACGGATTATTTGCAGCGGTTTTGACTCATTGCAGACGGAGGTGTAAAATAAATCTAAAGCTTCTGTCTACATCAATTGAAAATTAAAGTGAATTTTGCAGATAATGACTTTCAGTGAAATTTATGTTTTTATTCAGTTAACCAAGCCTATTTAGAGAAAATGCGAAAATTCCGTAAAGGCTCAGCAAGGCCGCATCTTCTGCAGTTCAAAAGTTTCAATTGGGATGTGATAGATCGTTTCCTGCGTCACCTTATACGAGTATCATAACGCTAATGCATTGTTAAACACGAGTTTCATTCACTGCATGGATTTCTTTCAGTAAAAAGTCTCAACGGCGTAAAAAACAAAAAGAAATTGAAAAACTAAGAAGCGATTAGCAAACACTCGAAGCACGATCATATAAAGCAGAAATACAATAAACAGGCAACCTCACTGTTGGTGAAATGAGAAGCGTCACCATGTGAAATTATGAGGTACAATCTGTCTTGACTAAGTTATTCGTCTAGCTGTCATAGTAAATTAGCGACAGCATGCTTCGATAGTTAGAAGAGGAATGAAACAGTGTGTGACAGCTTTAGCATAAAAACTAAATCAAGTAATAATACTAATATTAACAATAATTAATTAATAAAAGGTTAAAAAACTTCGTCGATAATACAACTTCGTTTACGTCCATGTAAAATATTTCGCTTCTTTCAAATTTCAATAAAACCAATAAAGCTCACCTTTCATTCGCGTGTAGTACACCTGTTGATCAATATTTTGTTTCAATTTTTTAGAAATGCGTATGGTACAGTGTACCTACGTAAAACATAGTAAGTGAATTCTGAACTTAGCACGAAAAGGCAATAGATAATCAAAGATCTTCGTAAGGGCGGTCAGCACCCCTAACTTTTCCTCAGTCTGTTGGTATGAGTTCTAAAATTCATTATTCGCGTGAAAAGATTTGCTTCGCCGTCTCATTGTGTCTAATTATACTGAGAATTATTTATGAAGCAAGATTTTTCGAAGAAAACTTCTGAGGAAGCTAAATGGCATTTATTGACTTCCCTGGCCGTCTGAAAGCTATATTTCTGCGCCAGATATATTTTTTGTACATATGGGCAAAAAAGGTTTTATGGACCTTGCGAAAATTCCTAGAGCTACCGTCGACCGGCATAATTTAAGCAGCTAATATAGGTACTTTTTTAGCGAAATTTTAACAGTTCTAATAAATTCTAATTCTAGCACTTCTAACACTTTTGATATTTCCTGCAAGATTTGTCAGTTTCGATCGTCTTTCCGCCTTCTCGACGTTTGTCGTCGGAATTTCGTTCAAACCTGTTGAATTTAGAAAGCACATGCGTTTCTTTTCACAAAATTTCTAAAATTTTAGGAAATTTTTCTGAAAAATCCTGCACTACAGAAAATTCTAAATAAAATTTTTTGCCGTAGCACGGCGAAAAAGTGCTTCCTTTAACGTGAATAACCGATTTGCGAAACTGTTCTCAGCAATCTGAGAAGAAGTTGGGGAACGCCTTTACGAAAATCATGGATTAGCCACTGTTTTGTGATCGTTAGGTTCAGGATCGTAGTTTCAACTGCAAAGCGGCATCATTAGGACGACATTCAGGACGAATCTGTGTAGCAGGTTACGTACGATAATGCGAAAACAATATAAATGAATGCGGAGAAAAGGAAAAAAATTTAGAAGGAAATTGAATTAAAATTAAGCGTATATAAATGCATGTATGTACGTACTTACTTGACATACGTTCAAACCAGTCCACCTGTAATCAATCAGAAACGGGTAGATAGGTAGTATGAGCGGAACAAAGCAATAAACAATTCACAAGTAGAACAGTTTTTGACCGTAATTTTTGCATTGAGAAACATTTAATCGCCTGCTTTTATCAGTTGCTTAGTTAGCAATTTATTAGTTATTCATTGAAGTCACTGCGGTCGTCGTCTCGCTGCACACTATTCAATAATTTGAAAATAAAAATAGAAATTTCACATAAGAAAACTTTGAATATAGCGCGCTACTTTAATCAGAAGCGAGACAGCAGTCAGTAGCGCCACAGCGTCAGAAACGCGGTGTGACCATACATGGGCAGTAACGAAATTGTGGGGGGGGGGTCCGATGGGGCCAGATTGCCAAAAATAACACCAAAAATTTAATGCGGAGTCTATCGATTTTAAGGGGTCTTTCAGATTCAATGGAGTCCAGACTCCAGACCCCCCGCGCCCATGTGTGGACATGATCGAACCTATTAAGACACTGATTCTTAAAATGAAAATAAGGATGAGGAAAAACTTATCTTGTTTTGAGAGAAATTTATGATAAAGTCCTTAAAAATCATTCCCCGCGCAATGTGTCTCGTGCAAAATACCTACAGACTATGCAAAACGAACTCGCTTAATCAGGGACAATGAAAGTTTGCTAAGTGTAATTCTTATTTCTTTAGCAGCCTTCGCAGGATGCCCATGCAGTGTCAAATTTAGGTACGTATACTAAACAAAATAGGATTATTTATTTGAATAAAGTCCACTTCAAAAGTAAACGTCGACCATATTGCCAATTTTTGCCGGCGATATCGCCTACATTTGTCAGGAAATCGACAACGTCAGAATGTAAGAAGCTATGCTGCTTATAATCGCTCGTGCATTACATACTGCTTCTACATGTTACGTAATATTGTCATAATAACAATGTGAAAATGAAATTTAATAAAAAATTATGAAATACAAAAAAATAAAACGAATAGAGGAAATAAGATAAAATTAAAAACTGAATAGTCAAATTAAAATGGAATAAAAATTGCTTTGAAAATTGTGCAAATGAACAACGGTTTTTGGAATTAGCAAAAGGTTTTGTTATGCCCTTATTTCTCAAGATTTTAAAGTTTTTTCAACTTGCCAGAAAAATTAAATGAAATAATTAGTCAGATGCATACGTGTTTTTGGGGAGATTTTGGGGGAGGAGGTATTGACCCCCCAGAGTGGCAACTGGCCCCTCGCAAAATGGTTGCGAGTTGCGACCCTACCAGCATTGTCGATTTTCGTAAAAGTTGGTAAAAGTTGTAAAAAGTGTGATTTTAAGGCGTTTTTAGTTCATTTTGGCTTAAAATCTCGAATTTTCGGCGCTTTGCGCCATATGCACATTTTTTGACTATATTTTGTTCAATTTACTCATTTCTATTCAATTTTTTTAGATTTATTTTACGTTTTTATGTTCTAGAAAGAGCGAGCGTTGTCTGGAACGTCAAAAAACAGTGTTTTTGACATGATTCAATCGTTTTTAGCCCAAACAAGCCCTTTAACAAATTTTTGGGCCTGACCCCTTTTCTCCCAGAATTTTCATGCTGTACATGTATGGTCAGCTGTTTCAAAAAACAAAGATTTTGCAAGTCGAGCGGAACTCGAAAGACGTACCGAATGTGCTTCTTCACTTGAAAATCAATTTAAGAAAATTAATTCGTAATTTTTAACTTAAATTAATTTATTAATTCACTAATTTTATCTAATTTTTACTTCATCTCATCTTGCTGCTTTCAAGCTCACTGAAATTCATATTGTGTACAAAAATAACTTATTATTAGATTCAGGTGCGCGCCATCCGCGTGATTTTCTTCCACCGACTGCACCATACTTTGTATACAAATTGTGGGCGATATCACAGAAAAATATAAATTAATTTTTTCTCGCGATTATCGGCTATTTTGCCAAGAAAAATCGGCTATGTCGTCAGAAAACTGAAAACATTGAGCATTTGTTGATAAGTCCTCGTAGTTTCACAAACTTACAAAATTGGTGTACCTACTTATTGTAGGTAAACATAAAACAGACCCATGTACTAGGCAATGAAAATACTTGGAATGAATCTTAAGTAAATAGTAACTATTACAAGAAAGATATCATCTATTAGTTTAAATCTCGCTTATGTCTGTGTAGTAATTCTCGAAGACATTAAAGCTGAATCTAAAAAACAGAATAAAAAATGCTGAGAAAAAACTTTTTTATCCACGACAACTACCTAAAATTCGTTTAAATTATTTTGCAGTACTGTAATTTTCTGACGGAAATCTGTCACTTTCAAGCAGCTCCCTTAAGTACTACATAAATAAATGAATAATAGTACAAACTACTTCTTACTTCTTACTCCCATGTCCAAGTACTTTCTTAGTTAAGGCACAATATTGCCTTTCAACGAGTAGCACTTACATATAAGAGCCGTTTTGTGCGAGTCAAACCGGTCTGGGGGTGTCGGCAACAGATATGCACACAAGAGGTTTGAGGGTCTAGTAGACCCCTAGAATAGAAAAATGAGAAATCTAGGGAAAATGAGACAAAATGTAGGCGAAAAACGGATGGAAATTAAAAATTTTCTTCAAAAGTGCTCTTAATTGACCAAAACTGTGTAATAACGTAGTTTTAACGCTGTATTAGCGCTTATACCTTTTTTTAAAGTCATTTTGACCAAAAGAAGCTCAATGCTTGACCCCCTTAAAGCGGCTGACCCCTACCCCCAGATTGGCCAAGCTGTGCATGGCCCTAAGATTGGTATATATTTTAAAATGCCGTACAAACTGTATGTATAATAATTCACAAGTCCTTGTCGATTTTAATTATTTTTGCAATTAAGCTGTAAATTTGTTTGTTTCTTACTCTATTTTTGATCCGTTTTCCTAATAAAATCGTCTGTTTTTTTCATAATGTCGGGTCGGAATCAACGACTGATTCACGTTGAAAAGTAAAATCAGATCCTTTATCTTCGCTTGCCTATCCTTCAACAACAAAACTTTAAATGCCAATAAGTACTCGACGAAAAAGCAATCAAGTTGCACTTTTTCTATTATCGAATCTTTCTACTGCAACGAGAGAATCATTGAATTCGTTCTTGACGGGCTCCGCTGTTCCGCCCAAACACTTGGCAAGAAATTGCTCTATCTCAGCGTAGAGTGCCAAATTGTTATCTGGTCTCAAAAACCCATGTCCTTCGTTAGGAAACAACATGTAAGTAAATGGCGTATTGGCTTGCTTCATAGAGTCGGCGATTTTCAGCGATTGGTTAACGCTGATTCTGCAATGAAGGGAATTTTCCGTTAGTACACACCACTATAATGAGTGATTTATTTAAAATTTTTGCCAAAAAATGAGGACTTAATGCACTCAAGAAGGCACGCCGCCTACTGTAAAAGCTATCCAGCCATTATAACATAGTAGCAGAAATAACATCTATGCCTCTTGCAAACAAAATTAGGAATGACTAAGATTAAGCACATTTGAATCACATTTCCGTTTAAAAGTGCAAAAAGCACCTATAACTCTGCCAAACATGCTCAACGTAATCTTGCTTGTACAACCTCTATAAATTACTTTTTCTCGATAATTATTAATTTAATTTCATTCACTCTAATTTGAAGAAGAAATAAGCTCAATAAGCCACACCGGCAGCTTTTACCTAGGATCATTGAGTCCATGTGCAATGAGCAACGGCTTCTTTATTTTTTGAGCAAGGTTTAACGGCGATCTTGAGTTGGGAAAGTCTCTGCGTTCTGGATCATCATTCTTCCCTCCGATGCTATGCATTTTCAAATTATACTCCGATTTCCACAGCGGAGTTACCGTATTTAATAAAGTTGCAATATTGGAAGGACCTACGATCGCGAATGCATTTTATAAATAAATTTTTGTAAGCGAAGCGGTGCATATTGTTTTATTTTTTAGAAACAAAAAGTTCACCCATTTTTCCGATAATTTTAGAAAAATAAATTTTCGCATCGTATAAATACTGTTTCTTATTTGCTTTATCTTTAGTAGCACAATATATCTTCATAATATTTTTTGAAAATTTTCAATGCTAATACGACTTTAGATATAAAATTAATCGCTGCTGCTGACTTTGTCATTTCAAGCGTTGCAGGTCTCAGTGTTTTAAATGCAGAGAAACTTTCTCTATGGTTTAGGTCAAAACAGCAATATTTCTAATTTTTAAAAAATCTAAATTATGATTAAAACTATTCTTACCAACTATATCAACGCCACATTCGTAGAAATCGGGGAACATGGATAAAGCCGATAGGACAACATAGCCACCATATCCATCTCCAAAAATAGCTATTTTATCACTCTTAACTATTCTGCGTTCCAGAGCCCAATTCACAGCGTAAACGAGATCCGTCTGCATTTTGTCATCCCAACCACCAGCTCCATGCGAATGATAATAGATTATTAACGAAAATTTGAGATTATCTTCAATAGCGTTTTACATAAACTAGATCATTGAACTTCCTTAGCTTTCAAAATTCTTTGCTTTAGAGAACAAAATCTTTGAGTTCAAAGAATGATTCGAAAATCATTCATTCGTAATAAATTATGAAATGACCAAAATCGCGTAAGATAAAAATGTATTAGTGGACTACCGCAAGTGAGCATAGTTCACCGAAATTCCCCCTGTATTCACACTTCTTTATCATAACTTCAGCTTAACAATATTTATATTCTTCTAAAATGAGCTTCAACAGTATTCCATTTAAAGTTTGTTTCATGTATTTGCGAGCTTTTTGAATAAGTTTTAAAATAATTCAACATAAACTGACATTCTGCAGTACCTATATCGAATTATAGGATAATATTTTCCGATTGAGCAGCAAAATCGCATCAAACTTCAAAACCACTTTTGTAGCCCGATTCATGTGGATTAAATTTAGTCAAAAAACCCTTGATTAAATGGGACAGATCAATCGTAGCTGGAAATTTAAGAGATATAGACCCCCAAGAATGCGAAACACTCGAAAATCCGTTTGACCCCCATAATTAGATTTTTTACACTTTTTTCGATATTTCGCCTCATCAGACTCCCCCCCCGAATTAGATTGCTGCCTATGTATGGAACAGACTATCAAAAAACGTCCTATATATTTACTCCTCTTCAGCAATTTTAAGGAAATGCATGAGTGAAGACAAAAAGCCACCAAGTACCTGCCGTTAATAATAGTTTGCCAGAATCAACTGACGATTTAAAATTGCAATGCATAGTGGCGTAACCCCTGTTTGCAAAATATTGAACTGGAATATCGAAACCCCAACCTTGTCTGGACCACGACAGAGTGTGTGCCGTTATAATCAGAGGCAGTGGATTCCAAGGGCGTTCCTTGCCGCTGAGGTCGGAATCAACTGGTACGCTGAGATAGCACAATTCCGTTTTATTATCAGATGCTGGAATTTTTACCGACTTCGTGGGTGCGAAAGTGTAGTGATCAAGCAGCTGGTTCATTGAAAAGAGAAATTGTACGCTTTTATCGTTTTCATTGTATAAAAAGTAATGATCTGGCTGCTGATCGGAATCAGGAGTAATAATCCAATATTTTAAATCTAGAGAAGTATCAATGATCAGAATATCGTTCCATTTTTTACGTTTGCCTGGATCGATTTCTGACACTTTTTGGATCATAGTCTGAATTTGATCTTCTACTCGCTTATCAAGCATTATTCGCCCCGGTCTGTGTAAATCAGTCTGAAATTCAGAAAAAAATGTCTTGAAAAAATAGCGTCGTCTGTTTCACATAGCCGTTTAAATTTCTTTCAAGAAGTTTTACGACACTAAATGATACAGCTAACGCTAGTTAACCAAGACATTATAATTCGGAAGAAGTGTTAGCCTAGGTAAATGAAAATTGCTAAATGACGCAAGAATAAATGATAAAAATCGTTGAGTACGACACAAATATCGTTGTATTTAGTCAAGAAATAAAATTAATTTATTCAACTAACACTCTGTAAAATACGAGTCCGGGCTGTTCTTAAAAATCCTATCATTCCACATGAAAGCCTGGAAGGCAACGAAGACACAACAAAAATCAACCTAGCTTTATTTTAACCGATCTCTAGACCCGTAGCTCCTTCGCTTTTTTTGTCGAATAACGGTTGTTCAATCACTACAAACTGTATCTGCATAGAATTTTGTATTTCGTAAATTAAAATTAAAATTAGTAATTTCTCTATAGGAATGCAAAATCTATGTTTCTTGTGATAGACCTCCTTAAAATTGTGGTCAAAAGTGCAGAATAATTCGTAAGTGGATTCATAAATTTTCAAAAAATGAAACAAGAGATCAAAATTTATGCATTATTATAATACATCAGTATAATAATAATAATAATAATAATAATAATAATAATAATAATAATATTAATAATGAAAAATTATTATTATTTATTATTATAATTTCAGATAATATTGATAACATGAATAAATAAATAGTGATAATTATATTAATAAATAATACTAGCATTAATAAAAAAATTAAATAATTAATGAGCATTATAATTATTATAAATATTTGTAATAAACTGCCATGAGCAAGCTACCTTTAAAAATAAAGGTCTCAAATCAGCGGGGTGAAAGAAGACACTTTCGATCGGCACCTTATCCGCCTTATAAATCAGTGTTTTATTTTTTGTGGCAAAATCAATCAAGTAAAAAGAGGCTAAGTCATCCTTTCCATCGTTGTCATCCAACCAGTATAATTTAGTATTAGATTTATCGAACGACAGAGGTCTTGATCTGGTAGAATCGTTGAGAGCGACTTTTTTGAATAAAGGGTAAGCGGTAATCTTTGTCTGTTGAATGAAGGGATTGAATGAAAAATACGGATCATACGCGTAGTACACCTTGCTTTTATCATCCAGCTCTTCGGCTATTATTCTAATTTTCAAATTATCGTCAAAAACTACGTCAGAATAATGATCGTTTCGAAAAATTTCCTTTTTAAGACCCGTCGCTAGGTCCAATTCGTAAACATCATGATAACGTGGATCTCGATCATTCATCCCTTAATGAGAACAAATGTTTGAAAACGGTAGTAAAATAAATGAAATGCGCAATTTTTCAGATAATAAGAAAGTTTTTTGAAAATGCGTCTGGTTTAATAGATTACGCTTTTATCACATGCAAGAGGTTCAATTCTAACGTTGTTCAATAAAAATATACTTATCGAATAGGAATTTATTTTCTAAGGTCCTTTAAAACTTTAAAACATGCATAACTATCATATTAGAATACATTTTCGAGGTTATTAAACAACCTAATGATAATAAAGTACTCGAAAGACAAAATGTCGACTCCGGCAGAATGGACAGTTATCACCGAAGTTTTCTGTGAATTCCCACTGAAAATTGATGAGAAATTGATAAATCTAAAAATAGCCTTTCAAGATTGCAGTCTTAGCTTCTGCGTCAAATCCTTAATTGCTAATGATAATTATTTTGTCCTTTTGATTGTCATAATATTTCAGCTTTGTTTGTAGAGCATGAATGCTAGGCTCCAAACATATTACCCTGAACTTCTTTTACGCATGTATGCTTGTATAAACTACATCATCTATGCTCTTAAAATTACTGAACCTTCTATAAGCCTTAATGAGTTGTTCAACATGAAAAATTGTGCTTATTACCTAACCACTACATATTTTTGTCGCCTACTCTGTTTTCTGTACGGGCATCGTTCTATTTATAAATTGACTAACATGACCATACCCTCACTTTTTAATGAAAATTTAAAATATGCCATTCTTTCTCATTAATGCGTAAATCCGAGTTCGCGTCACTACAGGGAGGAGAGAAGTTCAAAGAGGTCTCGGGGAAAGGGTTGGGGGTTAGACCTCGCCGGGAATCGATTGGGGTGCATTTCCGCCGCATAGGTCACTTCCGCCGCATAGGTCACATCCGCCGCATAGTACAGTTCCGCCGCATATTACGGAATAATTGCTATATGCGCTACGATTCGCCAAAGTGAGGGGGCGGACTCAACATAGAATGGTCTTATTTCTTGTAAACTTCGCTGAGATAGTCGGTAAAAACTGCATTTTCCTACATTTTTCAACACAAGGTCATAAAATAGGTGCTTTTCAATAATTTCCTACTATATTAGCTGTAAAAGTATCATCTTTAGTCACATTTAAGGTAATTTATGGTAAATAATTCTCACGATGCGAACCGCCTACATTTTTAGGGTTTTCTTACATAAAAATATTTTCTCCCCAGGCAAATCCGTACTAGCTTCAATACATTTAGTCTCACCAATACGAATATATACGAGGGTTCAGTCATACCCCACGTATCCTCATACTTTTCTGTAATCTATATTCATGTGTGATTGTATCTGTTAAAAAGAATTTATAAAATCAGGTGCATTGAAGCCCTCATTAAGTCTTGAATGACAACATTATGCAACAAACAATGAGCTATTATTAAGACAATTATTCGATGACTAATAAAACATCGTTTTCAATTAATAACAGCAAACTAATTCGCGTTGTTAGCATCTTCCACTTTCCCTCAAATTTTCACAGTCAATGCAAAGCCAATATTCGTTAATCCCACCATCTCGAAGAACTCGGAAGCTTTTTACGGAATTCATATATTCTATGATCGTGAATGCGCGAAGTATACTGGATAACAGATTTATTAAGTCTTGTACTTAAGGCTACATTAGCTTACCAAAATCCATTTTAGAGAGCCAAATCGCAACGCATCAATTAAACTTTGCAGTATTACATAAAATTCGGCAAAATGTTTTTGTGTACTGTGGGCACTCACGAACCGAGTACAACGGATTCAATCGATTTTTCTCACAAAATAGGGCTCGTCTAAAATTAATTTTTAGCTGTGGACGCAAAATAAATTTTTCAACAAAGAAAAGATCATTTGAAATTCAATTTTTAACAATGAATGCGTGGTAAAATTTTGCCTTACCCCATTTAATGACTGAAGTTTCAAGATGATCCAGAAAGGAGCTGCTTATCCAATGCTGCATAATATGGCATTATGACTATCAAAGAGCTACCTAATAACTGAACTCAGTTATCTAAGTCAGACATTTTATTTTTTACTATAAACTTTTATTACATTTTGTTTAATTAAACGGAAACCCGTTTAAGTACTATATTTCAAATGCTACATTACTCTGCTCTAAAATACACTCTGTGTAATTAACAACGATTGCGGCCATACGTGGGCAGCAAGAAAATTCTGGGGGTGCGAGATTTTTCAAAGGTCAAAAAATGGCCTTAAAAATGGTGGTATGTCGAAAAAACACCATTTATCGACGTTTCTCATCGAGTACTATCCATTGGCATCAAAAAATTGCGAAAAAAACGAAAAAATTTCAAAAATTGAATTCGGGGGGGTATTTTGATTTCCGGAAGGGTATTTTGGTTTCTCATGCTGTTGCATACCCCCAAAACCCCACGCCCAGGTGTGATTGCGACTGTTCTGTACTACTTACTATGCGGCGGAAATGAACTATGCGTGGCGGAACTATACGGCGGAACTGACCTAGGCGGCGGAAGTGCATCCGACCCCGGGAATCGGGTCGGATGCACTTCCGCCGCATAGTTCACTTCCGCCGCATAGTTCATTTCCACCGCATAGTAGTACGGAACAGAACAGTCGCAATCACACCTGGGCGTGGGGGATTTGGGGATGCAGGGTATGCATCCCCCGAGAAACCAAAATAACCCCCCCAGAAATCAGAATACCCCCAGAATTCAAGTTTTGAAAATGTATTTCCCCGTTTTTTCCGCAACTTTTTGATGCCAATGGATAGTGCTCGATGAGAAACGTCGAAAAATGGTGTTTTTCGCCATACCACCATTTTTAAGGCCATTTTTTGATCTTTGAAAAATCTTGCATCCCCCTCCCTCCAGAATTTTCTTGCTGCCCACGTATGGTCGCAATCGTTGTTAATTACACAAAGTGCATTTTAGAGCAGAGTAATGTAGCATTTGAAACATAGTACTTAAACGAGTTTCCGTTTAATTAAAGAAAATGTAATAGAAGTTTTTAGTAAAAAATAAAATGTCTGACCACAAAATGTAATAAAAGTTATTTAGTAAAAAATAAAATGTCCGACTTAGATAACTGAGTTCAGTTATTAGGCCTTGATAGCAATGCCTGTGCATGCATCTTGAAAACTTCAATCATTAAATGAGGTAAGGCAAAATTTTACCACGCATTCATTGTTAAAAATTGAATTTTAAATGAGCTCTTCTCTGTCGGAAAATTTATTTTGCGTTCACTGCTAAAAATGAATTTTAAATGAGCCCTATTTTGTGAGAAAAAATCGATTGAATCCGTTGTACTCCGTTCGTGAGTGCCCAGAGTACACAAAAACATTTTGCCGAATTTTATGTAATACTGCAAAGTTTAATTGTTGCGTTGCGATTTGGCTCTCTAAAATGGATTTTGGTGAAGCTAATGCAGCCTTAAGTACAAGACTTAATAAATCTGTTATCCAGTATACTTCGCGCATTCACGATCATAGAATATATGAATTCCGTAAAAAAGCTTCCGAGTTCTTCGAGATGGTGGAATTAACGAATATTGGCTTTGTATTGACTGTGAAAATTTGCGGAAAGTGGAAGATGCTAACAACGCGAATTAGTTTGCTGTTATTAATTGAAAACGATGTTTTATTAGTCATCGAATAATTGTCTTAATAATAGTTCATTGTTTGTTGCATAATGTTGTCATTTAAGACGAATGAGGGCTTCCATGCACCTGATTTTATAAATTCTTTTTAACAGATACAATCACACATGAATATAGATTACAGAAAAGTATGAGGATACGTGGGGTATGACTGAACCCCCGTATATATTCGTATTGGTGAGACTAAATGTATTGAAGCTAGTACGAATTTACCTGGGGAGAAAATTGCATTTTTATGTAAGAAAACCTTAAAAATGTAGGTGGTTCGCATCGTGAGAATTATTTACCATAAATTAACCTTAAATGTGACTAAAGATGACACTTTTTACAGCCAATATAGTAGAAAATTATTGAAAAGTACCTATTTTATGACCTTGTGTTGAAAAATGTAGGAAAATGCAGTTTCTACCGACTTATGACCTTGTGTTGAAAAATGTAGGAAAATGCTAGTTTTTACCGACTATCTCAGCGAAGTTTACAAGAAATAAGACCATTTTATGTTGGGTCCGCCCCTCTCACTTTGGCGAATCGTAGCGCATATAGCAATTATTCCGTAATATGCGGCGGAACTGTACTATGCGGCGGAAGTGACCTGTGCGGCGGAAATGCACCCCAATCCCGGGAATCCGGTAGACCTCCAAAACTGATAGACCCCGTAATCGAATTTTAACATGTTTTCTTTGAATTTTTGCCAGTTTTACATCACCTAAATCCAACAAAATCTGGCTGCCGCTCATGTATGGAGGAGATTCAACGTTTCATCATGCAATGTACGATATTGCGGTTCTATAGAGAATTATGCTAAATTCAGTGTCCAAATTCACAAAGTCCCACTTATTTATAAGTTATAAGAGTCTCCTCAGTGTTAATGTTTGTGCAAACAAGATGAATACATACAGCTTACTGCCAGAATTCGTAAAATAAAAAAATGAAAAAGTGCAGCTTGTCATCTAACGAGATCATCTCGGTCCTATGCCCTATTATAGATCCTACTCTATTCAATATCTTATCCTAGCAGAAACCTCTAGCTTCTTAGTTAGTTGGTTGGTGCATAGTTGACAAGCAGTTCAATTCATTACTTTAATTGTCTTATTTATTTACCCGCATCACGTCAACTTACAAAGTTCGAGCTTGTCATCTCGTGCGTTTTTCTGTCCTTCTTACCTATAATTAATTTCGATGGAAAATTCACACTTTGCTTCAGAACGACGGTTGACACGCCCACAGTGTCAATCAACAAACGGGTGTATTTGCTAATCACATCTATACTGTACAATCGCCAGTTTTCATCACCATTTTTGTCCTGCAAATGATGAATAAAAGATCTATCACTGGAAAAAAATTAAAAAACCTAATATTTAGAAAATTCGAATGATGTTTCTATTATGAACTTGAATCAAACAAATCGATTTAATCGTTTCCCTTAGTCTTGGAGTCTTTCTCTGGATTTGAATTCCGAAAAATGGCGTACAGATGTAAAAATACTGAAAACATAACATACGAGCCTTATCAACAGTTCTCCCAAAATCACGAACTTATCTGTAATAAAACGCATGGACGTTTTGTACTCAAATGTACGTTTGACAGAATGGCAGATACGAGTAGCTTGATAGAGATTATACATTTTCTTCTATACTTCTATGAGAACCTTACGTTCAAAATAGAGGTGAAACAAATTCTCGATGATAAATAAGTCGTGAGCATACGTGGGCAGCAAGAATATTCTGGGGGGGGTGCAAGATTTTTGAAGGTCAAAAAATGGTCTCAAAAATGGTAGTATGGCGATAAAAACACCATTTTTCGACGTTTCTCATCAAGCACTATCCATTGGCATCAAAACATTGCGAAAAAAAACGAAAAAAATTTTCAAAAATTGAATTCTTGGGGGGTATTTTGATTTCTGGGGGGTTTTGGTTTCTGGGGGTGCATACCCTCAAACCCCCCACGCCCAGGTGTGGTCGTGAGATATTTCAATAAAGGTCCTAAAATAAAGACTGAAGCGCGAGCTTGGTGCTCTCTGCGGAGCTTCAAGGATTGATTCCTAGAAGCGCAAAAAAATGGAGAATTTTGCAGGAGAAAGAAGCAAGATTATAGCTAGGGAGGATAGAGACCGACAGATTTTTTGCTATTTTCTATTGTGATATAAATTTTTGAGGCATACCCCACCCGAAGTGATTCTTTTTAATAATATATTTAAAAAGTTCGTGTATTGCTTCTTAATCGAGATATTAAAATAGGAATAATAGTAAAAACTCTATAAATTCTAGCTAGAAAACCAGAAAATCTGTCTCTTATCTTGCTATGAATATGTTACTGACCTTTGAATAGACAACAGTGCGATTGTCCATCATCCAAGTGTAAATGAAAACTCCTCTGTCTGTTTCAGTAGTCAGCTGTAATGCTTGTCCAGATGGTAATTTACGTATCCAAATATTTGGCGTATTATGACTGTAGGAGATCCAGGACATCCAAGTGCCATCAGCACTCAAAGCTAAGTTAGAATAAGCTGGGGGTGCGAACATAATGCTTCTAGGAATAAGTTCAGGTGCCGT
This sequence comes from Mermis nigrescens, assembly GCA_036768485.1. Lineage (NCBI taxonomy): Eukaryota > Metazoa > Nematoda > Enoplea > Mermithida > Mermithidae > Mermis > Mermis nigrescens. Next base: position 16,992,580 of record JAVLUZ010000157.1, on the reverse strand, counting down.
AGCCATTGACAAATAAATACAACAAAGAAAAATTAAAAAAATAATCGACGAGTGTTTGCACTTTTCCATATTGAACAAAAATTTCGTATCGTAACTAATGATTGACAATAGGAACGCCATGCTGCCTATTTCGTTTCGAATCGCTAAAAATTCAACGGATATCTTCAGCGATAGAACAAAAACCGATAATTGCAATAATTAAAATAAGCTTTCTATGCGTATTCGAATCGCTACAGATTAAAGTCCTTCTCTAATCAGATAAGACAAAATGTGATAACAAATTAAAAACAATTGAAAATTATAGAGCTTTTTTCCATAAGTACATAATTATGCAGATAAAGTTTCTATTGCTTATATAGTTTTTTATTTTGCCATAAATAACACTGACAATAAAACTGTTTTCAAGCCAATAAGCAAAGTATTAACAAAAAACCATCCAAGTATATAGGATGGCTTCAAATTAGAAAAAAACATGAAAGAGTAGTGGATACGTGTTTACTATAAGAATAAATTACTCCATCTATGAAATCTAGGAAACATCAATGCAGGGAATCGACACATTGTGCTGAACAATAGGTTATAGTAGATAACGCAATAACGCAGAATTAAATTATAATGCAAAACAGGAGATCAGAGAGCCTGGAAATAAAACTCAAATGTGAATTGAAAACTGCATTTTCGTATACCAAGTAACTCGCCGTTTGCACAAATGTGAAACGTCAACAAATAAACAAATGAAATTTTTTTCACTGAATGGAGAAAACAATTACGATCAAGGATGTCAGTTTTTTAGGTTAAGCCACCCCCTCTTTGCCTATAAAAAGTGAACCATCCTGTTTGAAGTGACACGAAATGATAAAGTGATTGGTTTTTGAACTCGGTTCGGAAAGCATTAATATATTCTTAGTCACCACGCCGACGTTAGTAAAGAATAGTTGGGATCACGTTGAAAATTCTTACACCTTCCAGGACCAGTGCTCATTCGTTCTAAAATCGTATTAAAATTATCATTCAAACAAGTGCAATAACCTTAATTTTTTGTATTAGTCTAAAGCTTCATTCGATACAGTACCCCTGACTTACATATGTACATACATTCTCTTTATTGAGCAAAGAAAAACTAGCGTCCGCAATTATACATGGGTAGCAAGAAAATTCAGAGGGGGATGAAATCGGCTAAAATTTCCAAAAATGTTACTAAAAATATAATTCTAGAGGGGGTCTACAGTAATCTGCAGGGGGGTTTTCAACTTCTAGAGGGGGTGTATACCCCCACGCCCATGTGTGTCCTTAATTATATAACAGCTAATAATCAAAAGATGCTTTTGTTTGCTAACGAACAAGAAATAAGACTAGAGATGCTCTTGTGAGTTTGGGTCTAGTCTGGAGCATCAGAAAGGGAAATATTTTCTGGTAAAGAAAGTAGGCAAGATTAAGGATAGAAGAAAAAAGAAAAAATACGGAAGCTTTTGGCAGAGTTCAGACGGCTCATCTTTTTCCTTAGATCAACCATTCTGTAAAGTTAGTGAAAATTTGTCAGTATCTATGTTTTTTTACCGCGTCTGACTTTTTATGCCTCAAGAATGCGTTAAGTAAGCATACATTTAAAACTGTATTTGAGGAATGTTTGTCAGGCTTCAGCTAATCCTTCGCTTGTATTTCACGAAGATCTTTTACGAAATGTTAGATAAACCTAAGCTGAGAACGTGCGTCGAATTACCGAGTCACACACGCAGAATGCAACACAATGAATTAGATTTGATTTTAGCGTAGGCATGCATTGCAATTAAGTAGGTATGTGAAATAAGCTTCGTGCATACCTCTAAGAAGACTTAGATAAGCCTGATATACTTATATGTAATTTCCTCAGAGGCTTCTTACAAGACGATGTGGCTTACTTGATCTCCCTTTCAACTAATACTTGTGATACTGTGGCCTCTTCTACATAAAAAATGAAAATTAACCCAGTAGCATCGCATCGTCGAATTTCGTCTATTTAATCCTGTACCTACATACCTACTAAGTTTAAAACAAAGAAAGCGTATTACGATTTCCCCTTCATCATTCATTAGCGTTAAAACTGATGCGATAAACTGATTTGCATTTTGTGGTCATATCATTGCTTTTTTCAGGATTTTTACTTACGCTTATTGACGATTTCGCAAATCCAAATCTCGATGCTTACTACATGTTTGATACAGTATAAACAGAAATGTAACGAATAAAAACGATAGAAATGAATGTAGCACGTGAATTGAGCCAAATTGAGCATAAGAGCGATTCAACAAAACATAAAAAGATAAATTCAAAGGTGAATGATTATTGTGATGAAGCTGGTAAGATCACCTTTTTATAATCACAGGACATCAATGACACGATATTTTAAGGAAAAATGTTTGGATTACAAAATCAATTCGTTCATTAATCTTAAACTCAATAACGTTCAATCTGGACAAGAGATTCTTCAAACTCGTTGTTGACTGGTTCTGATCTGCCCCCTAGGCACTTATATAAAAATTGCTCGGTTTCAGCATAAAAAGCCATCATATTCTCTGGTCTGACGAATCCATGTCCTTCATTCGGGAACATCATATAAGTGAACGGTATTTTGGCGTTTTTTAAAGCTTCGACGATTTGAACTGATTCGTTGACATGAACTCTAGAAACGCGCTGAGATAAATGTTTGTAAGCAGACATGCATGTAGTGGGGAGGTTAGGGGGTCTAGAAGTCCAGAATGAAAAAATGGCAAATTTTGTGAGAAATGAGGCAACATGAAAGCCAAATATAGATGAAAATTAAAAATTTTCTTCAAAAGTGCTTGAAAATGACCAGAAACTGTGAAGTAGGGTAGTTTTGACGCTAATTTAGCAAATCAGTCTTTGATATCATTTTAGCTCAAAAACGCTCGATTTTTGACCTCCGGACCGGCTGACCCCCAAAATCGGCCATGCTGCTCATCTATATTTGTAAGCCGCTAAGACAAAAAGCAGAATAATCAAACATAGCTGGTTTAAATACTGAAAAGGGAACTAGCACTTTCAGAAAAAATTAAGATAGATTGAAATTAGTAATAGCTGAAATAGGCAAAAATGACTGATTTCCCAGAATCGTTGTTGTCTGAAAGTACATTCCGCCTTCGAGTATTTTAATACTGTACACTAATATTTCTCTCGTGAATAGAAAAACGAAATGGAATGAAAAAGTTATTTTTCGAAATGCAAGAATGCACCAAAAATTTACTGATGTTTTATCCTTTTTTGTCAGTCACTAAACCGCTAAAAATTTTATTTTACAATAAAAATGCAAAACAATATTTATAATTCTCACCCGAGATGTTAAAAGTAAAGCTACATCGAATATCCAAAAAATACAGTTTATTTTATTTTGCTTATCTGCTAAAAATTTATGCATTCATGTGAATTCGAATTCATCTCATCGTGTTCACACAATTCTATCAGTTGAAAAATGCTGCATGAAGTAAATGTTTCAACGAATTATGATCTACGAAACAAAGTGTATTTGGAAATTAGAGTAGGTACATCAATTTGAAAATCATTAGAACTGAAAAAAATTCAAAAATAGTAAACATTTTTTAAAGTGAAATATACAAATATTGATAATACTTAGAAGAATTTTCTTTTCTGCATGATTCACTTTATGACAATTTCTGTATATATTGAATGACCAGGGGTGCCCAAATTAATGCATACAGATAAAATTTAAAATCCGATTAATGTTATTTCGTCTACACATTCGTTTTTTTCAAATTTTCATTAAAGAAAGTCTGACACATAGGCCCGTATGCACAAAGGCCGATAAATTTAATCGGCGATTAAGGCTAATCGTAGATTAATCAATCGGAGATTAACGACCGATTAAAATCCGTATGCACAAACGCCGATTAAAGGCCGATTGACTAATCGCAGATTAAATTTTTAATCGTCGATTAAACGCCGATTAACAACAATTTTGATTGGAATTTCGGGTACTGGACAAGTCCAGTAGGTAGAAAAACGAGTACCTATTTTTCTGTTTGAATCGGTTATTTTTTTGGCATGCCTGGACAGGATTGATAAAAGCACAAAAGTAAAAACAGGTTGGGTGGGAAGCTGTGGTTTTGAAATATTTTGTCATACCTGATCGCATTTATTAAAACTGCAAAAAATGGACATCAGTAATAAACTTCGCGAAAGAATGCAAAATTTTGACAACGAAGAAGTCGAATTTCTCTTTGAATGCGTTTCCGAAAAAGCTGAAACTATCGAAAATAAAAAAACGGATTCAAAAACGGCGACTGCTAAAAGCAAGGCATGGGGTGCTATTGAAGAAGCTTTCAAAGCGAATCCTAACGTAAAAGATCGCAGCAAAGTTTTCAAGTAAATTGATTAATTCCCTAGCGCTGTTTTTGTTCAACTTGTATTGCGACCAAAATTAATCATCAGCGTAACTTTCTAGCGGATTTGCTCGTTCCAGAAATACCCTGCATGGAATCACGTTTTCCAAATTTTCGTCATAATTTTCGTCCAAATCGTCAAGAAAGTCAAGAACGTCCATAATCAAAGAAAACAGAAACCAACTGGCTTACAAAACGAAAGAAACTCACACTAATCGGCGTTTAAACCTGGAGAGGGGTAGGATTAAAATCTCCGATTAACCGAATCGCCGATTACCACTAATCGGCCTTTGTGCATACCGATAAATTTAATCGGAGATTAAAGTTGTAGTTTAATCTCCGATTAGCGCTAATCGGCCTTTGTGCATACGGGACATAGTGATTCCCCAATAATCTGGTTAATCTTAGAATTAAGCAACGCTATTAATGCAAATTTATCTGTTTGTTAAAACATTGTTTTCTATATTTGCAGTTATTTTTTCAGAAAGAGTGCGATTCTTATCAGTACGTGGAATACAAAAATTATCTGGTGACAATCCATTCATCTTACTAAAATCACTAGGGCCCGTATGCACAAAGGCCGATTAGCGCTAATCGGAGATTAAACTACAACTTTAATCTCCGATTAAAATTATCGGTATGCACAAAGGCCGATTAGCGGTAATCGGCGATTCGGTTAATCGGAGATTTTAATCCTACCCCTCCCCAGGTTTAAACGCCGATAAGTGTGAGTTTCCTTCGTTTTGTGAGCCAGTTGGTTTCTGTTTTCCTTGATTATGGACGTTCTTAACTTTCTTGACGAATTGGACGAAAATGATGATGAAAATTTGGAAAACGTGATTCCAAGGAGGGTATTTTTGGAACGATCGAATCCGCTGGAAAGTTACGTTGATGATAAATTTTGGTCGCGATACAAATTAAACAAGTACAGCGCTAGGGAATTAATCAATTTACTTGAAAACGACTTAAAACAAACAAATCGAAGTTATGATGTGCCGCCAGCTTTACAGGTACAAAATTCAGCTTAATTATGTAAAACATACAAATGAACCATGAACAAGCATGTCACAAAATGGTGTAAGAATGGTAGCCAGAAAACTGCGCCGCTTGGTTTTCAGAACGTAATGAAGCCGATTTCAACCTGTAATATTCAATTTTCGCTCTTGCGGCTTCTTTTTCAAGCTCAATTAAATCCATTTTGAATCCGTTTTTTTATTTTCGATAGTTTCAGCTTTTTCGGAAACGCATTCAAAAAGAAATTCGACTTCTTCGTTGTCAAAATTTTGCATTATTTCGCGAAGTTTATTACTGATGTCCATTTTTTGCAGTTTTAATAAATGCGACCAGGTATGACAAAATATTTCAAAACCACAGCTTCCCACCCAACCTCTTTTTACTTTTGTGCTTTTATCAATCCTGTCCAGGCATGCCAAAAAATAACCGATTCAAACAGAAAAATAGGTACTCGTTTTTCTACCTCTGGACTTGTCCAGTACCCGAAATTCCAATCAAAATTGTTGTTAATCGGCGTTTAATCGACGATTAAAAATTTAATCTGCGATTAGTCAATCGGCCTTTAATCGGCGTTTGTGCATACGGATTTTAATCGGTCGTACCTCCGATTGATTAATCTACGATTAGCCTTAATCGCCGATTAAATTTACCGGCCTTTGTGCAAACGAGCCTAGAACGCGTCTGACTAAACAAAACCCGGCTTCAATATGCACGTTTGAGCCTGGCTTAAAGTTAAGCGTGGTATAAGCCTGTCTTATCGTTTCAACAAATCATGGATTAAGATTGGCTGTGTTTAAATTTCGAAAAAAACTAAAAAGCATCAAAATATAAAACTTGTGAATCAAGTCAGGCTCAAACCTGACTCAACACAGAATCTTTGCTAAGCCAGGGTTACTTTATTGAAACCGGACCGTTTTTTTGACTACGCTGTACGAAAAATCTTATATAAATAGGTTTTTGAGATAGCGGCGTGGAATTTTGAATAAGCAGGAATTTGAAATGCTAAATATTGTCTTTAGCATGTTGTTATGTGTCTATTTGTGAATAAGATTATGTAAGCACGTCATTACCTCGGATCGTTCAGACCTTGTGCAATAAGTAATGGTTTCCTTATGCTCCTCGCTTTGTACAATGGCGATATCGAATCCAAAAAACTTCTGCCCTCGAGCGTGTCAGGGCTAGCACCAATGCGCCGTATCAGTGAATTATAAACTGGTTTCCAGTATTTTGGGACTGCGTGTAAAAGCGTCACAAGATTTGAGGGGCCTGCAAACATAATTCCCAAGTGGCGAATAAATTTAAAAATAATATAATCTACGATTACTCGTCAAGAATGTAGAATATGAGGTAACATAGCGTAATTAGAAGCGAACTTATCTGGGTATGAAACAAAAATTTACGATTGAATAGCTAAACAAAAGAATTTTCGTGGACAGACGGCAGAAAGAAACTATCAAAAAACAGTAAAAGTTTTATATGAAAAGCTTAGAACTTGGGATCTTCGAAAAAATACTGGAACAAATAATAAATGAAAATCTAATTATAGTGGATTGTGTTATATTATATCACAAATATTTTGAGATTAATTCTATGGTACAGTCTGTTTCCCCCATAAAAGTTTTGATCTTATATGCACATTCAGGAATCACGCTGCTGTATTCTCGGCTACTATAGTTGTATTCCTGAATAAAAGATAAAAGTTTTGACAACAAACCTATGTACACCTCGAGCCATCTAAATAAAACTGAGAAAAACTACCAAAAATGTAGGTTTTATCGGTCTGAATTCGCGTTGGACACGAGTACCGATGCAATTAAATCAGCAAATAATATGACTTGGTGCTTAAACTCTAAAGAAAAAAAGGAGCTCGAAACTCACCAACGATGTCGACCCCACATGCAAAAAGATCAGGAGTCGTGGTCAAACCAACTAAGACAGCATATCCTCCATAGCTTCCCCCAAAAATCGCTATTTTATCCGGCAGTGCTATTTCATTTTTGATAGCCCATTTAACAGCGTCTGTTAGATCGTCTTGCATCTTGCGGCCCCATTCGCCATTTCCCGAAAATAATCAGTATTAAAATAAATTTTATCCAACGTAACGTTGAACATGCTGCTTTGATATACCCTCCGATCTCACGTATTTATAGAATGATTCGTAATTCAGACGTTTGATGTAGTGGCTCAAAGCTTTGGATGGAATGATCGAACATTGTTCAAAGAGGGACGATGACCTTCTATTTCGGTCATAAATACTAAAACTAGACAGCAAAAACACTTGGGAATGGCTAAAAAACGCAAGTTTCTGCCTAAAAGTAAAAGGGATTAAACTTTTAAACTTCGAAGAAGCCAGACCTTACATATGGGAACCGTAAATCTCCCTGATAAATGTAAGATCTAAACGGATAGATAAAAGAGCAGCACTAATATGCTAGCCGACTAAAGAATTTTTGAATAATATGCGTGCCAACTAAGTACCTACATTATTTTATACATAATAATAAAAAATTGATGCACGAGAAAACACGCACTTAGTATTTTGTCTCGTGTCAATGTTAAATGGATTAATACAGTTGTTAGCATAGTTGCCATCATTTCTATAATCCTAGTTTCAATTGACGCTACCTGTCTGAAGAGTCTATGAGATAGTCTGACATAAATTTATATAGAAAAACATGTATTCAGGGTCGTATTTACGGGGGGCGGGGATCGGCCCCTCCCCCTTGGCCGGAAAAATTTTCGAAAGATAAGATAATGCACGGAAAGATACCAAAATTTCATCCCTTTGTCACAAAATCTTCAAATTTTCGGTGCTTCGCGTCATATGTAGGGTATTTTCCGTAATTTTAGCTCAAGCGCGACCAAAATATTAACGTTTTTAAAGAGAAAAACTTTTGTACAGGTTGAATTTTTATGATCATAATGGATAGATTATGTTGAAAAACGTCGCAAAACGCGGCTTTTGCGAGCAGTCCCAACGAAGTTTCCGAGATATAAACCAATTTATGTTGGTTCCGCCCCTCCCCACTGGGTGAATCCTGAATACGGGCCTGCATGTATCAGTAAATTTACCTGCGTTTAAGACTCGCTTGCCAAGACCAGTCGAAGACCTGTAATTGCACTGTAAAGTCGCATAGCCTCTATTTGAAAAAAATTGTGCTAGCACATCAAAGCCCCAGGTGTCTCTCGCCCAAGGACCTCCGTGTACAAGTAAAATCAAAGGCTGAGGGCTCGCGGGTCGCCCAGTTTCGAAGCGATCTGATTCAATAGGAAGAGTCAGGTAGCACAATTGAGATAGCTCGTCTCTGATCGGCATTTCTACTACGTGCATAGGCGCCATCACATAGTCTTCAAGGACCTTGTGAGCCGAAAACAACAATGTCAGATTCTTTTGAATCGTATCGTATAAGTGAAACTTAGCCGGCAACCGATCGGACAAAGGAATAATTACCCAGTAATTAAAATCCAATGAGGTAGCTGCAATTGAAAAATCATACGTTTCTTCGCTTTGACTTCGAGCTGCTAATATTTTCTTAGCGTGCTTTATTTCGTTGCCGAATTCTTCGTCAAGAAATATACGTTTAGGCTTTTCGTAATTGATCTAAAGTAGTAAACATAAACTGAATTTACACAATTGCATTTTTTTAAATATTCAGAAATTTAAAATAAATTCATTTGTAATATATTCTATCATCGAGTTGCCTTTGACTTTGTTAGAGAACGCTCTGCTTTATCAATATTATATGATTCTGATTACTGGATTATCATAGCAATGAATTTAGTGTCAATAAGGAAAATAAATGATTTTTTAAATTATAGCCTCAAAAACAATTAGGTAAATATTGCGGGTAAATTTCGTATGACCTTGCTTAGAATTTTTACCAAAACAGCAAGTCGATGTCGCACCTTGAAGTGTCCAGTCTCCGGTCCATACTTGATCTTGGGGGATTTAGGGGATTTGACCCGCACCAAAAAAAATTTCAAACCTCACCAGCATTCGCGATTTTTCGAAAGTTTCCTAAAATTTCCTAAAAATTCGCAGAAAAGGTGCTGTTTTAAGCGTTTTTAGCTATTTATTTGCTCAACTGTGTCAATACTCATGTTTTGACTATATTTTGTTCAATTGCTTCAATTTTTTGATTTTTTCGAAAGTTTTTGCGTTTTTATCCTTTAGAAAGATAGAGCATTGTCAGAAACGCCGAAAAACGATGTTTTTGAAGCGTAACTACCATTTTTGAGCCAAAAAGGGCACTTTGAAATTTCACCCCTTCAGAATTTCCATGCTGTGCATGTCTGGACCGATCTTGCCTTAAAGTGTTCGATCTGATACAATGTACTTTTTGACTATATATGCTGTATCATTACAAATGGATGAAATCCGGACTCATAATCTTATTTACTTAATTGATGTTAGCTGATTAATGCTAATTAATCAAGTTTAAGTAGCGTTGATTAGATTTTCATTTATCAATTTCTAGCTTTATTAAATTACTTTTTTAAATTTAAATTTTATATTTTTTCATTAGTTTCAATTAATCAGCCGGTCACAGTGGATCAACCAACGACTCATCATAAATGGAATCAAAAACGGATATACATACTAAAGTAGCGTAACAATTATGTTAATCCACAGTTTTCGACGATTTTAGGACACCTTTGCAAAAATTTTCTTGATTTTCATTAATTTTAGACATTTATTTTGCCTTCTTCTCTCAATAAAATTTTATCTTTTTCTTCTGTGGTCTGGACTTCGAACCCCTAAGTGCATGTCTGGTAGTGTGTCCATAAATGCAGAGAATAGCCGATCTGGGGGGTCCGCCGATCTGGAGGAAAGTCAGCTAGAGAGCTCTCTGAGCCAAATAGGTCTCAAAGATGGTATAAATGCTAAAATAGCTTTGAAAAATATGCCAATCCAAAATTTATGATCATTTTCAAGCACTTTTGCAGAAAAATTTTAGTTTTTTAAATTTTTGCCTCAATTTTGTCTTGCTTCTAAAAAAATTTCTTATTTGCCAATTCTGAGGAGGATCTTGTTGACCCCAGACCATGCGGGCGTTTGGGTGGACTCCCCAAAATCGATAGACCCCCAGAATTAAATTTTTACTGATATTCTTGCCCCATCAGACATCCATAATTTTATTGCTGCCCATGTATGCCTCAGTCTTCTCTCCTATGTGCATTTCTGTATTTTAGGTTGTCTTTATTCAATCGATATTAATATATATTAGTGATGGATCGGTACCTCATTTTCAGCCGGTACCGGTACCGGTCCCGGTACCCTGGTACCAGTATCGGCCCCGGTACCCTGATACCGGTACTGGTCCCGGCACCCTGGTACCGGCGCCGGTACCGGTACCAGTACTAATATTTCTATTTTGTTATGCAATTTCACTGAATTGCCTCACTTCGTTATATAAGAAATCTTTCCTATATCTATATCTCACTCGTAATTAACTGTGCTGCATGTTCTATTGCGTTTAGCTACAATTGCCAAGTCTGTTGCTGATTTAAAAATAGATCAATGCTTATTAATCTGCTCCTTTGGGGTAGGTAGGTGTCCTGAAATCTTTTTTGTGCATGAATATGAGTGAAAGAAGGCCGCATTCAAATCTAGAATTTTTTGCAGTGCAGCGTGAATATTTTGTAATGAAAAACGAACGAAAATTATTCAAAAGTGATAGAATATTTACAAAATCTAAATAAATTTTGTGTTATTTAATGATTTATATATTTTTGAGGTATTTCAGTCGAGAGATTCGGATTAATGGGAAGGCATAAAATTTTACTCCTCTCAGAGTTCCAGCTCAGCTAACTCAAGAAACTTAGCATGAAATCTTTGCTACTGGTACTACTTTAAAATGATTGTTTTTTATAGGAATGGAAGTAGGTACTATCATTTTAACTGATCCATATTTTAATTGCATCATGAATGAGAAAAAGTCGTCGCATCTTTAGGATTATTATAAGATCGATGATAATGACGAATCAAAAGTGTTATGCAATATTTGTGGAAAGTCAACTAGTAGAGAAGGCAAGGATGCCAGCGGTTTAAACGGAATGAAAAAATATTCGAGTCCACCAAATTAGAATTGCTCGTACTTCTGTCCAAAAATTTACGCATCATTGATTGAATCTAGTCCAAACTTTCTCGATGAAATAAACTTTGCAACAAAACCTTGTTATGAATGCTTTTTTTAAACTATTTGATGAAGATCGTTGTAAAACGAGATATAGTCATTCTGTGTTCACGTGAAATAATAAAAAAGTACCGGCCGGTGCCGGTACCCACTCCACCCCTAATAAATATAAAGTAATTGTATATAATAAAAAATGTGTGACGTACCGTCACAGACAAAGGTTTCATAAGCAAAGGATGGAAAGATATGCCAGTTATAGGCTCCTTGTCATCCGCCTTATAAATTAGTGTTCTATTGCGGTGCAGAAAATCGACGGCATAAAAAGATGATAAATCATCATAAGGATCTTCAAGATTCAGCCAGTATAAAATCTTATTGGTTCTATCGAATCCTAATGGCTTTATAAGGTCAGTGTCATCAAAGTCGACTTTCTGGTATACTGGATAATAGCCAAAACTCAATCCATTGTCATATAAATAGTAAACTTTGCTTCCATCGTCAGTTTCTTCTCGCAGAAGTCTAATTTTTAAATCGTCATCGAATAAATATCCAGCGTAATGGTCATTTTGGAAAATTAACCTCTTTTCGCCTGTTGCAATATTCAGTTCATAGGCGTCGTGATACCGTGAATCGCGATTGTTGAGTCCTGTCAAAGGAAAACAAAAAATGTCTTTTTTTGGTAAGAAACACTAGAGAAAAGAGGCCGAAAAGTCTAAAGCATTTCAGATACTTCCTCAGCAGAAGATTTATCTTTAGACGTTCTTCCTTAATGTCCTATCCATCCAGAATGGACCTAATGTGAAAAAAACCAATAAAAAACTGTAACTGATCCTGAAGGATAGCGGATCCATTTTATTACTTAAGAATAATCTGTCAAATACAAACTTTAGGCTCATATCTTTTTGCGTAGGATGCCAATACAGAGCGCAGGAAATCTAACGGAGGTCAGCCAATAAACATTTTCTGTAAATAATTTTTTGCCGAAAGAAAGTCTTTCTAAGCTCTTTAAATTTCTCTTCACTCGAGGCAAAAGAAAGTAATTTTTCAAGGTAGTAAAAACTTTTGGTTTGAAGAGTCAAAAATTGACAATTTTGGAAGTAAAAATCATAGCATCGGCTAAAACTAGCATGTTTTCTAAATCCAAGCACTTTTGATGAGTCGGTAGTCAGTCAGCATTCCAGCAGGGTTCAGAAGCTAATTGCTAGATTCATTCCTTAATCGCTCAATGATGTTCAAACTCAGCAGTACTGTGAGGATTAGGAAGCCGCAAAATCGATTAAATTTTAGACCAGCAATCTAAATTTGTATTTTCTTTGTTCTAACTGAGCTGTGAAATATTAATAAAAGGAGTAGCGCTACCAATTTTTCTGAAAAATATTCTTGCAAGATATTTTTTTGAGTTCGGAAGATACACTAAGTCATGTATGAATAAATAAATCTCACTCGAATATAATGCTATAATGCATCTCGAAATTTTCAGAGCATCAGCTAGAAAAACGATTAAATTAATCATAATTTTAGTTAAACTTGCTAGGCTAGTCATGTTAGTTTTTCTAACATTTATGGGTTCGGTCCAAACAGCTCTTATGAGTTCTAGGAGACTGAGTTAGTCAGGTCATAGATATTAGAAATAACTTACTCCTATGTAGCTAGGAGGTTGGGAGTAAATTTAGAAGCAAGTCTGTGAAAAACGTGTCAACCAAAGAGTGAAAATAAAACTGCGTAGCACATCTAGGAATAAAATTTTAGGTATAAGTTTACTCTTAAGCGTTGCGTTCAATTTCCAAGGGCATTTTTGAGTCTACTAAAAATGAATTCATCGTAAATTCATTGGGGTGAATAGTCCCGGAGATAATGAAAATGATTATATTGTCTGCAAGAAAACTTTTATTTAAGCTTCGGATTAATTTTAATATTGGTAATTTAAATTAATGTTTATATTTTTTATGTAAAAAAGTGGAAAATTCTGAGCAGGACCTCGTTTAGGAATAAGGTATTATAAGAATTTCGCATAAAGTCCTCTAGCCAGCAACGTTTAGGATATTTAAAGCCTAGGAGAAAAGTTTTCTACAAGACCCCTAGCTCCTAAACCCATCTGCAGCGGGAATTAGGCATAAAAGCGTGCTGAGCTGAATTAAGACCAATATTAATTGCGCACTAACCTAATGATAGAGTCATCGTCGTTTGCATGTTAAAGTTTAGAAGTACCTACCTAATTATTTACATAAAATATTCATTCGAATGCACCTATGATTATCTTTGATGGAAATTTCACACTTGATGCTAGGATTACCGCAGCCACTTGGTTAGTGTCAGTCAGTAAGTGGCTCTTCCTAGAATAGACATCTATTATGTACAATCGCCAGTTTTCGTCACCGTCTTGATCCTTAAAAGAATAATATAGTTATGATATAAAAGTTTGTGATTTTTGACTTACATATCTGCTACAGCATTCAAGCTGGTAGCGCTAATTACGTATAACTGAAATTCTCATTAGAAAACGTCCGACATTTGCTCAATTAAGCATTTTTAGAACTACCTACTCATTCTTATTGGCTGTATTTATAGTTAGTCAATTCTTTACATTATTATCAATCATTAGGGCAGCTTGCACATACTTCGGAGTATATCATATTTCTATTATCAAGGGCCCAATCGGCGGCGTGGACGCCTCGTCCACTTTCCATGGTCAGTTGAAACGGCTGGCCCTGCGGTAACCTTTGAACCCAAACATTTGGCGTATTATTCGTATAGGCAACCCAAGACATCCATCGACCATCCGGACTTATATTGACGGCAGAAAAATCCGGTGGAGCAAATATATGCTTACGAGGTATAAGCTGAAATTTTGTGTCGATAACAGATAGGGCAGCCAGACAAACGATTAACGACAATTTCTCTGCACAAATTCGATTAATTGTTCCTACCATTTTGCATTTCCATGTGAATCTTATAAGAAAATCTGACCTGGAATCAAAGAACATAGCATACATTTATGCAAATATTATTTTCAAAAATTGTTATTAAAGTGATTACGAGCCATTAACACTTATAGTTTGTTTAGTTCCAAATGGACCTATTCTTATAAGTCTTTGGTAAACATGATTCACTGAATAATTCAATGTTCCATGCAGCGTTCCATGATATTTTGCGGCTCAAGACTTTTCTTCATGATTAACAAGATTATTGATGCTATCTTCTCATGCACTTTATAGGCCAGTCAGAATTTTTATATATACCTACTGATAATAGAATACGTTCATTTGAATTAAAAAGTAGACTATAATATTTGCAACAGAGAGATAGTGCTTTATGAGCTCATATTTGTCACGAGTTAAGTTCAAAAAATAAGAGATGATTTGCCAAACAATTATGGCAGTTAACTCTTAAGAGCTGATTAAATTTCTTATCTAACTTATGTGTGCGTAGCACGAGTATAATGACGATTTGGTCATTTATCGAGCATCTTACAATTTCGGGATTATAAGTAAATTTGAGGGCCCCAGAGAGCCCTAGGTAACGAAAGTGCGAACAAGACATGAAAAAATAAGGAATTTTCCAGGACTCAGACGATAACATTAGAGCATTCTTAAGTGCGAATAATGACAATATGATTTGTAGAATTCTAACAAATTTCGTTTAGCGGAAGGTTACACAAATGTCTTAGCATATAGGTGCCTACATAAATAAAGCGTCTCATCAAACCAGTTTTGTACGCAGGTACTTACTTACCTATCTATCTATCTACACGACTGGTTCAATTGAAGCTAATACTATTTCTCATGTCTTATACATTGCTTAATAGTCAATTAAAAAATTAGGATATAATTTATTGCAAGCTTCTCGAAAAATTTTGCACGAAAAAATATCAAAGCAAAAGCCGTAGGTATTGTTTAAGAACCGGAAATAAGACTAATGACACTCTTTTGCAGTATACTTGTCAAACAATTAATACCAGACGTGTGCGGGGGTTCAGGGGGTCTAGACCCCCAGAATGGAAAAAATTGGAAATTTTAATGGGAAAATGGAGCAAAATGAAGGTAAAAAACGGATAAAAATGAAATGTTTTCTCCAAGGTGCTAGAAATTGACCAGAAACTGTGTAAAAACGTAGTTTTAACGCTATTCTGTGCTTATACCTGTTTTTCAGGTCATTTTGACCCAAAAAAGCTCAATTATTGACCCCCAGATCGGCTGATCCCCCAGATTGACCATATTGTGCATCTATGATTATGACCCGACAAATTTTACTTATTTGAATGGCTCGCCTGATAATAAATAACTTAGAGTTTTACTGCCAGCCATATTTTCTATCTTTGTATTATTAGGGCCGAGCATTTTTTAATTTTAATTTTTCCTCACTGCAACCAGCGAGATTCCAACTCAGGACTATATACCATTAGGTTGATAGTCAAGCATTTCATCTCTTGATCTACATACAAGGCCGGCTACAAGTCATCTGAAAATTTTATAATAATGCTGATAGAGAAAGTATTGTTCCAAAAGTGGCTCTTAAAGATGTCTATAACTTCATCTAAATTAGGCATTTATGTATCGGAAGCACTCCTGTTTGAGTAAATGTAAGCTGAACGAAAAAAATAAACTTTCAAATTCCGTTTGACGTTATACTGTCTAAACATCAGAAAGCCCTAGATTCAGATTTTTATTTAGATCAACTGATGAGCGTTTCAAGCATATCGGAAGATCATTTTTAAGTCAATTTTTCTCAAAATTGGTTTTTCTCAAATTTCTGGTACGACTTGTCTTGTCAGCCTGCTGATTGCTTACGCTAGACAAATAACTCAAAGGTCGTTAACACGAATATTAATAATGCAATATACCTACTATATGAAAGTTGACGCGAAGAGACCTAGAAAAGTCTATAAGCTTTGGAAATTAAAACCTGAGAAGCTATGCTTATGAAAACTTACATTAAAAAAATTAGCGAGCTAAGAGGGCAAAAAATGAGACCACTAAATGGTTTTCCAGAAAATAGGTACTGATGTTTAGAATAATCTGCTCGTCGCCTCTTGCCACATAAGTTTGTT
Organism: Mermis nigrescens; assembly: GCA_036768485.1. Taxonomy (NCBI): domain Eukaryota; kingdom Metazoa; phylum Nematoda; class Enoplea; order Mermithida; family Mermithidae; genus Mermis; species Mermis nigrescens. The sequence continues at coordinate 16,975,988 of JAVLUZ010000157.1, read as the reverse complement.
TTATTTTTATATCATTGCTTTTCATTTATTGTAGACGCACGTGAACGGTTACAAATGAGAGCGAGTGTTTTACAGCACTCACCGTATTAACTAATCCTTCTTTATTCATATACATTGTTTTTCTTTTTATTATCTTTTTTACTAAATAGACTTACTGTGCATAGAAGTTAAAATCAGTGAAAAGGTTAGTTTGAAATGTAGGTCAACACATGATTCTTCATGCGACACATGCTGAATATCAGATGACTGTAAATTTTTGACAATGGTTTTAGCTGGGTCGTCTTTTAACAAATAAATATTAAATTTTTGACAATCTAAGAAAATCTCTCAATAAAAGCATGTCCGAAATGTTTACTTCAAAAGAAATATACGAATGATAGAAGACACACGAAATTTGTAAAACTGGTCATACAAACGTGATCACAAAGTCATTACAACTGTTTTTTGACTGATGCTCATTATTCCCATCGTTTCACTAGACCCATACGTCCCTACTTCTTCGGTCTCGCTAGCCCGAACGGACTATGGTATTAGCCATGTGCGTGATGAAACTAAAATCACCATTTTGCGATCCATCTATAAATCTTTTCTCAATATTCTTGAATAACGCGTTAGAAAGACACATCGTTTTCACACAATTCGAGAATTTTAGTACATTTCTCTGTATAACTTTTGATCCGCTGGTATTTGTTAATAAAATAAATACAATAAATGATTACAATCCATTCAGCTTGCTCAAAAATTAGTCCATGTTTCATGTTATAACATACCTACAGTGTCAAAGTCAGTCAAAGCTGATGAACCTGCTCACCATTGAATAACTCATTTGAGTGAAGTGAGGTTTTTTGAGATGAACGCAAGAACCACTGAACGGATTTTTATGAAATGAAGTGTTTTAGATGGATAATTCTAAAATGAAACTATTTTGCTAAAAAAAGTATAGCTACCTCATGTCTACAGTATGCCACGCTCGAAAAGTGCTTAAACTTTGCTTGTTCACTACAGTATACAGGTTAAGTTTTTATATTTTGGAAAATAGCAAAATAGTAAGTTATTTTTGTTCTCTAAATTTCACCCTTTTTTGTTTTTCGTGTTTCTAAATAGTTCGTCCTGCAATTTCAATTTAATTTTTTTCCAATATGACTGCCCCCAGAGGTATATATTTTACTCACGCTATTTTTCATATTTTAAAATGTTTAAGCACATTTTGGAAAGCCCAAAAAAGCTCGTTTGAATGATATCATATTTGTCCGATTTACTGAAGAATTCCAGTTTTTCAATATGGCTGCCAGGAAGGCAGTCATGCGGTAGCTTCTGATGTTTTCAGCTATTATTCTGTGAGTTTCTGACATATTTCAGAAAAATTTTCAGTATTCTGAATCCTTCTAGTTTGTTCAGGAAAATTCAAAAACCTCAAGATTATTCATTGTATAGTGAAAATGATGTGAAGAATGTTGGCACTTACATACCTACTTATGTTTTTTGAACAAAATGAAAAATTGAACATTTCTAAAAAAAGTTGCAAGTTCAAATCGTAAGCGAAAATTCAAACTGCTGTCTGTTGTTTATGTGGCGTCGAGTTTTACTGATTTGTTTCTCAATTATTAGGATAATTATTATTTATAACTAATTATTAACTAGTTACATTTTCAATAACGATTTCAAGAAATACGTAGCTTATTTCTCCGCACTAATATTAATACTAATAATATTAATATAATAATAAGGATAATAATAATAATAATAATAATAATAATAATAATAATAATAATAATATTATTAATAATAATAATAATAATAATAATAATAATAATAATAATAATAATAATAATAATATTAATAATAATATTAATAATAATATTAATAATAATAATAATAATAATAATAATAATAATAATATAAAAATTATTAATAATAATAATAATTAATAGTAATAATAATAATAATAATAATAATAATAATAATAATAATAATAATAATAATAATAATAATAATAATAATAATAACACATTATTATCACAAGCGACGATATTTTAGAGTCTGGCGGCACAAAATTATGAAAATATTAGAATTATCGCAAATATTGAGTGCGTTTACAGTAATGAGTATGATTTTCTACTTTTTAACGTCTAACATTTTATCTTACGAAACAGTGAATACCTACGTTCCAGGGGAAGTCTTATTTATAGTGAGGGCAAAAGTCTAGTTTTCGCACCCGCTGGTACCACTGTTGTCATCCAGACTTAAGCCCACAGCCTCATAAGCTGGGCCACGGGTTATTTATGCAATATTATTGGAATGATAAACCAATTTCTATGAAGCACTGATCATACCGGCGACTTTTTTGTTTGTTCACTTCCGATGTAAGTTCAATAATGGTAAAATGATGGCATTACAAGTGTGGTACGAATAATATACACTGAACGACGTTCGGAAATTGGCCATGCAACAATATTTGAATTTTCCGGGAAGTTAGGTTTGCCGAATGCCTATTGTGCAATGCGTGTAAACAACGCATGCTCCTCATTTACGGTTCGTTTCAAAAAGTATGGTAAACAGAACAATGTTTAGGAGGTCTAAAATTGAGTTTTTATTGGCTTTGGGCAACAAGCGACGGATTCCTTAGTTTTAAACGATTTACATAATGCGTCCTAAATTTTTAGTCAACGAATAACTATCTGTCTGGACAAACAAACTTTAGGAATTAAATTTTATGAGTTTATTTCAACGATGGTCGTTATCGAATCGTATTTACCGACTGTCGCACTTGCAAACCCTAATCGTCATCGATTTCATTCAATTCAATCAGCTGTGCTGCTTATTATCCTTTATTTTGGGTCGCTAAGATAATTTGAATGGCTATTCAAACTGATTTATTAATTAACTTAAATAATTTCCGGGTCGATGTATTCGTATAATTTCCAGGATGTATCAACCGGCACGCCTTGATTCGTTCTTCTTCATCCCAATATTCGTTATTCTAGCACAGGCTGACGCAGAAAATCTAGCATTTCAGAATGAACAATATGAGGACTTTTTAGAAAGGTGGACAATGACAAATAAAACGCGACTCAAACGTAATCTACTACCGATGATCTACCCGATCCAAATCATGTATCACACTCCTTCTTTCTCAAATATTTGGCCGCAGGATTCCATGCTTTTGTATCCGAGAAGTAAGCCTTTATATCATAAAGGATTATTTGATTCGAATGATTAGGGATCTTCAATTTTGTAATTTTTATAGAGGTTGAGAACTAGTTATTATAGACATTACGTTCTCGATCTTGAAGCCTTATAGTACTTTGGTATAGTTGGTAGTTTAATTTTCAAAAACATATTTCTTATCTGGTGCTCCAATTATGAATATTTGAATACTTTGAGCTTTTGCTGTACAAGTTAATAAAAAGCCTGTGTACGGATTTACACAATTTGTTCGATGCTTTCGTGCAAAAAAGGTTTGTTATGGTTTCACTTTAGCCAGATAAAGTTTTTTCACTTTTAGTACCTTCTTTAAAAGTTTCAGTCGATGTCTTGAAAGCTAATCACTTTATTCGAAGGGAATAATAAAAAAATTATTCGAGAATCTGTTCATTTACGATTATTCTTCTTTAGGTAATAAATATTTATTTTTTTGCGTATTCTCTTTTTTTACTAGCACGGAGTGAAATCGCGAACGAGTGCAAATTTTATAAACGAATAAAATTGACACAATTTTATTGTGCAAATGTAATTATAAGAATCAAAATGCAAGAGAAATTACGAATATTGTCCAGGAGCCGAATAACGTGATTTTCCATTTTTAAAATTAACGCATCAAGATGAAAAGAAATAAATTTAGCATAAAAAATTTGTGAATAAAAAACGCTTGACTTTAGTGATGCCGGCAGCTGAACTGTGCAGCCTGGCAGTGGTTATTGGAACTGGACCTTATCGCATACCAAGGTGGTATTTTAACGCCCGAACGAATAGATGCGAAATGTTTCATTATTCTGGTTGTTGTGGCAACGGGAACAACTTTCCAAACTACGAATCTTGCAGAAAAATGTGTGAAAGTAGGCATATTTCTCTCTGTCTAAATTTCTGCAAATTTTTTTGTATACTGCACAGCACATATGTTAGACCCTGGCGAGGCGACAATAGTGTAGTTTTGTATATTCTTCTTTAAGGCATCTTGGTTAGTGTCACTTATTAGTTTTCTGATTCCATAAACTATTTTTTCCAGATAAACGTCTGATCAAGAGAAAAAACGGGAAAAACTAAAAAAGATTCGAGTTTTAAATAAGCCTTCGAATGTCTGTTTGTCTATTCTGTTTATTTAATTTCGATCAACATTGTTTTTGCCTCTTTCATATGATAGGCTTGTGCTTGCGCTATGTAAAAATTTTGGGCTGCCGCCAAAAAGTATTATTTTTTTGTAACTGCATTGATTTGAGTATTAATTGCCGTAAATTGTGCGCCTAAAAATTCTTGGAAGAAAATCGCATGATTATGTAGAACGCATTATTGATTGTGATTTCAAGCTTTTGTTCGAGAAACATTGATGTTTTTTAGTTGAATCGAATTATGTATCAAACGCTTATGTTTGCTTCGAACGGTGCGATATTTCGTAGAAATACAATTGAACGGCTTAAAAACAATAAATTTGCATTTTGCTCAGGCGACCCTTGCTATCAGCCAAAAGATTGCGGAACTGGATCTATAAAAGGTGTGCGCTTTATGTACAATAATATGACGAAAAAATGCGAAAATTTCCCATATTTCGGTGCAGGTGGGAATCGCAATAACTTTCTTTCGCTAGAAGAATGCAAGAAAAAATGCTCAGGTGAGGCAATAACAAGTAAGGTGGGTATGTTTCAGCTAGTTTATTTAATATTTCATTAAATATTAGATCGTTGAGATGTCTTCATTAGTACAAATTATTGTACGCATTCGATGAAGTTATTCATATGCGCCCAATAATTTTTTGCTGTAAAATCCTATTATTTAGTCGAGTATCTAAGTGATTTTTGTGGCTTCATAGAATTAGATTTCTTTGATAAGCATATGTGTAAAGCATTTTTGATAGAGACGGGGTTCAGCTCATTTCGAGAAGTTAAGAGAGAGCTTTTAGTAGCTAAGATGGCCTTAAAAATGATATAAAAGGTAAAATAGCATAAAATCTACCAAAATTGACATACTGGTTGATTTCAAGCACTTTTGCAAAAAAGTTGTGATTTTGTCCGTTTTTGCCTTAATTTTATATTACATTCCCAAGAAAATTTTGCCTTTTGTCATTTGAGGGGCTAGCTCCCTCGAACCCCACGGGCGCCTCACTCGCAAGCACGCGGCCACCAAATGACTTGAGAATATTGTGCCTATAATTAAGGATCAAACGTCGTAAAAATTTTTGCCGAAATTTCAGCTCTAAATTGGTTTATGGTAAATATATTCATCTGCATATTGCGTACACATACATGCAGTTACATAGTAACATAGTTTTTGTCATAACTGTTATACTCATTTGCATGTTTTACTCCGATCGAAAATCGCGCTTTATTTCAAATCATGTACATAAGTTAATTCCAAATAATTCACAATAATTTTATTAAAATAATTTACTTATGCTTCCAAATGACCGGGCAGCTAATTTCCGCAGCCAATTCGTTGATAATAGTGAATGTCCAAAACTTTTTGGGTTTATAGGAAGTAAGCTGCAAAAAATTAATTACCCAAAAACAGCGCTTAAAGTATCTAGAAAATTTAAGAGAAAAAACATGAGTTTGTATCATTATGTTGAAAATATCCTATGTATCGTAAAATATTGCTGTGAATGATGCTCATTATGCATCCCCGGCTTTGAACTATATTTTCTGTTGTTGAGAATCTTCTTCGTTTACTTGTGTCTGGTAAATGTAGCAAAGTTCTTTGCTAAGTAGAAGGTCCATCAGGAATAATTTAGTAAATGAGTTTGAAAATTGGACAGAAAGTAGTACATTTGCTTCTTTTTATCAAATAGTATTCTTTCAGACCTTTTAATCTTTTCTGCGTCTCAGAGAGTATTGCATTCAAAAAATCACGGACATGCGAAGGTGATCCGATTCTTAAATGTTGTTTATGATTCAGAACATTTGCGGGTCGATAAAGTGACAAATCCTTGTGCTTTTGGCGATCCACTTAATGATGGCGCGAATGGCTACAAACATTGCGGTTTTAGTAAATCCACTGATGAAGCTTGTCCTAATAGTTATTACTGCCATATAGGAAAATCAATAGCCACAACATTATGCTGTCCCAAGCCGAGTAATAACGAGCACTTCTATTTGAAGGAAAATTCATGCAGAATTCAAAATTCAAAAATTAAAAATTCAAAATCTTCAAAATTTATGAAATGCGGAATTTATTCAAAATCATTTATAATTTTAAAAATTCATTCAAAAATTATGTTTTTTTCGAGAGAGACGATTTGCTTTCACAGCTTTTAAAGTAGCTGGACTGCAGATATGAGTTTGTAATCTTTTATTCTCGCAGCATCTTATTATGTTCAATTTAGCAATATTGACGTATAATTAATATATCTGAGAGAATCGAAAGTGTAAAGGGCACAGATCTTTGTATCAAACTAATCTAACTTACACAATTGCTGTAGCTATTTTTCTGAGTTAAATAAAATCTCAGTGGCAAGTTTTCTAACTTAAGGTTTTTGATTCCAAATGGACTATACGGTTAGTTTTAAGTTTATGCAATAGTAGTTTTTATTATTTTACAGACCAATAGTTATTTTCTAGCTTAAAAGATTCTATAACGCATTTTTTTGTCAAAATGGCTGCTTACATAGCTAGCGTAAAAAATAAAATGTTGGCTTAATACCTTTTGTATAGACCAAGGTTTTTCGAACTTTAATTTTTTATTTCAGGGTACAAATATTCATAAAATATATCTGAAATTAGGCCCGTTTCCAGGAGTTTTATTTCCAGGAGTAGTTCAAGGGAAAGAGAGATAGGGACGGACCCAACATAAACAGTTTAGTTTATTTATCGGAAACTTCTTCGGGATAGCCAGTAAAAACTACATTTTCCAACTTCTTTGAACATGCACTATCCATTAAGATTCTAAAATTATAACTTAAAAAATTTATTCCTGCTTCAGTAGGCTGTGAAAAGTGTCGTTTTTTAGTCTCTATAGAGGCGCAATTATGGAAAATGCTTCATTTATAGCTCGAATCGCCGGAAATTTGACGATTTATTAACAAATCCGTGGAATTTTTCCACTTTTCTGTGCATTACCACACCATTCGAAATGTTGTTTTCTTTCAAGGGGCGGCTGCCTTCGCTAATTAACGGCTCTTGTTTGAAATATTCTATGACCTGTTTCTTTTTTCAGAGGCTAATCAACAAAAATGCTATCAAGCGTTGAATATTGGAGAAGGTGAAGAATTTTTACCGCGTTGGTTTTACGATAGATCCACAAATCTGTGCCGCAATTTCAGCTACCGCGGTCTTTTGGGCAATGAAAATAATTTTTTATCAGAAACTGAATGCTTACTTGAGTGCTTTGGTGAGTTAGCAAACTTATTTGAATCACGAAATTTGCTATTTTCCTGAATCGGACTGTTTCCGCAGAAAATCCATGTAGCCTGGTGGTTCAAAATGTTAGCAGCATCATGAAATGCACTTTTGCGAGACAGTCTGTTTGTCCGGAAAATTTTTACTGCCATGTTGGCGCCGATCAGAGAACAACCTTTTGTTGTCCATCAACTGGTAAACTTATTAAGCAATGCATAAAAGTTGCTTTTATGCTATAAGTCAGTTCCATTCCAAATGGCTCGTTTTCAATGAAGGGCTTATTACTGTAGTGGAATATTTTACTGTTTATAGTCCGTTTCATTTAACTTTGAGGTTTTTGAAAAAATTTAAAGTGCCTACAAAAGTGGTTTAAACTAACAGTATACTTGTGATATTCTACAGTATATCGAGTTATGGTGAGACGCTCGCTATTGCCAAAGCGCATTACTGCATCAAAAGTTTAAACCACTTTTGTAGCTTGATTCATGCGGATTAAATTCAAAAGAAAACCTTAAAGTTAAATGAAACAGACTATAAGTTAATGCGGCACTTTTTTAGATGTGCCACATTAAGCAAAACACATTAAACTTCAACAAGAAGAGTTTTAAGCAGCCAGCCTCTACGAGAGTATAACAGTAGAAGCCGTCTGTGCGGTGAAAAACTATAGTCTGTTCCATTCCAAATAGCCCATTTTTAGCTGAAATTCTTATTTCTGTAACAGATTTTCACTGCACAAATGGCATCTTCAGTTATGCTCTAAAAGCGGCTAGTTGCTTTAAACTCTTATTATTGATGTTTAATGTGATTTGTTAATATGTGGCGCAGAACAGACTGCCGCAGCAACTTGGCCAGTAAAATATTATGCTACAGTAATAAGTCGTAAAGCCAAAATGGGCCAACAGACTACAGTACAGTAATAAGAATTTAGAGAAAATTATCCGTTTTGAATGGAAAAGACTTTAGTAACTGACCCGTGATTTACATAGATTTGTAAAGAAGCTCGTTTTTACATTATTCACATTAAGGTTTAAATTTCACTTCAAAATCTTTAAAATGTATTACGAATAAGTTTCTGTTCTAATTCCACTATTTCTCGAATTACGAAAATTGCATTCAGACTTTCCAATGCGATTCACGATCTCTGACTCATATTTTCGTTAAAAGAATTTTAAGCTTGCTCGATTCACCTTGCAACCCACTCACGTGCTTCTAGTTAGAGAAAAACGTAGTTTCGACAAAAGTTTTATTACTATGATATATCCCTATTTCTTACTTTTATAAAAAATTAAATTTTTATATAAAATTGTACAAGTTTTTACTTTGATAAATTTTATATAAAAGTGACACTTTATTATACTATTCGTATTTCGGGTCTTCTTACTTTTGCAGAGCATTTGTACGTGCATAATTATTTTATATATTATTGACCACTTTAATACATTTTAAATCACCGACGTTCTCTATTGATTAACGCCTCCATCTTCCCATAAGAGAACATAGATGCACAACATGGCCGGACTTGGGAGTCAGATATCGAGCCTTTTGGGCCAAAATTCTGACAAAAACTGGTCTAAATATTAAAATTGCCTTAAAACTATATTAATCTTCAGCTTCTGGCCGATTTCAAGCACTATTTTCATTGGTTTTCAGCCTCCACTTTGCCTCATTTTTTCAGGAAATCTCTCAATTTTTTATTCTAGGGGTTTAGAAAACCCAATCCCCCACTTGCATATGAATTAGTGATTACAAATTCAAAGACGATGATAGAGCAGCGGCACTAATTTAGTAATCTTACGTGTTCCCAAATGTCAGTTTGTACGTGGAACAAACTTATTGACATATACTGACGGCTTTAACTGATAGCTACGCTTAACATTTATTTTCAAACCTTTAGCATTTTAGGTATTGTGGAAGATAAGTCTAGCGTTTTTTGAAAAACATGATAATGATATGCGAGTGAGAAATGGTTTTTGCTAATAAATTGCAGCATACAAAGCATAATATATTTTGACCGTTTTTTTGCAGTGCATGTATATACGAACCGTATATACCGACTTTAGGGAAATAATGCCGTAACATCGTGTTATTGAAAAAAAACAGTTTTACAAACCACCTGATCTACTGTCGAAAAATCTGAACCAATTTAAAAATAGACAAATGTCTTTAATTGAACTCTATCTATAATGCTTTTTTGACTATTCTAAGGAATAAGAGTTTTAAATTTTTTTATCGATTTTGCAACCCATATATCCGAAAGTAACGTATTAAGCAGGAAACTGCTTTAATGAACTTAGAATTTTGCCTCAAGCAAATATAAGGATCAATTCGCAATGAAAATATTTCCATTATTTACGAATGTTATGCACTCCATTTTAGAAAGCAATGCTTTAAATTATTTTGAAGTTAAATAAATAGCGTTCTTTGAAGGAAACACTTGCCAGGAGTTACCGGCCAAAGGCGATGGAAAATCATCATCGAATCGTTGGTATTTTGATCCTGATTCATATAAATGCAAAACATTCGTTTATACAGGAGTTGGTGGAAATCAGAACAATTTTCTGGATGAGATAGATTGTGAAAATGCATGCAGGGGTAGCAACGTTTTAGTTAACAAACGACTTTTGTTAGCACTTCTTTTTATTTTATATATAGCTAGTGTTGATGCGTGTCCAACTGGACAATCCATCGCAATCGACGGAATACGTTCAAGCTGTTTAGCAGATGAAGATTGCCCGAAAAATTCTGTTTGCTTGAGAGGTTCAAGCCCTAAAGCTAGCGTGTGTTGTCCGCAGTGTAAGTTCAACTAAAAAATATGAATAAACGTATTTCCCATTAAGTGTAGTTTAATGAATTCGCTTAGTTATTTATTTATTAATAACTTAGCTAAATTGCAGCATTTTATTTTGATCATTTATTTACTAATCGTTTTCCATTTATTATTGATCAAGCACCCGTTTGTTTTACTATCCATTAATTGATTATTTCTATGCTATGGTCGAGCCAAAAAGTTTTTTGGCCGGAATTTCCGCGATTTTTTGCCTTTTCAGCTTCTGAGGATTCCTGTGCACAATCACTTGCAGTCGGAATCGGGACAGAACATTTACTTCGTTGGTTCTTTGATCCGGCTATGAGGAAATGTGCACCCTTCACGTATTACGGTCTGCATGGTAATCAAAATAATTTCCAGAGTCAGGAAGAATGCATCAAAAGATGCCCAGGTATATTTACTGTCGTTTCATTGCCCTTTTTCTACTTCATGTTCCCACATTTTGTGGACCACTTAGTTTATGTTTCTAATATCATCCGGTTTCTTTGATGCAAATTATAGCGAATGAATGATAATTATTTCATTTCCGTTGTATTTCACTGGTTTCATCTTAGAATGTTCTACTTCGAGTGATGACGATGACGAATTTTGATTGTGGAAGATCAAAATATTAAATTCATTTGAAAAAGTCCTATCATTTTGAATGGCAGCTTTGCGAGCGTGAAAGTGTATCATGGCTGTTCTAGAGGTCAGGATGGGCTAGAAAGCTAACATTCTTGGCAATTCAATGTCAAAATGGAATCAAAGTTAAGTGAACGGAAAAATTTGAGTAGCGCAGAAACCATCTTGATCTCTAACGGCAAGGCAATATTAAATATTTTTCTAATGTACACTACATTTTTATTTAATTTTTGGTCTTAATTTTGCATATTTTTCCAGGAATGTTTACTTTCCACTTGGGTGTCTCGACCATAGATGCACAGCATAGCCGATTTGGGCGAGAGGGGTCAGCCGGTCTGAAGGGGTCAAGAATTTTGCCTTTTTTAGCCATAATGACCTCAAAAACTGATATAAGCACTAAAATAGGTTAAAACTACCTTATTACACAGTTTCTGGTCAATTTTAAGCCCTTTTGAAGAACTTTTTCAATTTTAATTCGTTTTTTGCATTCATTTTGACTCATTTTCCCGAAAAAATTTTCTATTTTTCCATTCTGATGGTCTAGACCCTCCAACCACCCTACGTGCATGTCTGGTCTAGACTCCCCGAACCCGCAGGTACGAGTCTGATTGCAGTTACGTTTTAGCTTCATCTTCTTAAAATTGGTTTTTTCAGGATCGTTTATCAGTAGAATAAATAAAAATTCCGATTGAATTGATGTGATAAGAGCCTATATTCATTTTATATTTATGTATTTCATTTTATATAAATTCGCATGTTTATTGATAAAAAAATCTGAATAATCTGTAGGTACTAAATAATATAAGTAGTGAATGATAACGGGATTTCATCCTACGAATTATGTAAACTTTACGTTGGCATAGTTCTTCGTTTGACTAAAGCGATGTTAAGATTATATTTTTATATTAACTTTCCATTTTCCATCTATATTGACAAGAGACATATTATAATATTAAAAGTTATTTCTGAAAATTTAAGAGAAGAAGGCCTTATTTGAATATTTTATTAAGAAATGGAAAATCCTTGTCCAGACGGTGATGACGTAAGATATCCTGTCACCGATCAAAGGCCAATTCACTGTCAATTCGATATCCGGAATGATTCTAGGAACAACTGTCCAACGGCCTACTGGTGCCATTTTGGAGCAACTGATGAAACGAATGTTTGCTGTCCTAATTGTGAGGAAAATAAAAATCTTATTGACGTTGAGCTACGAATTAAGTTTTACCTAAAATTAACGTTTTCTAATAATAATTATTTCGCGTGCTAGGGAACGAAGTGGATATTGCTTAATGCATAATGAAGTGGGTATTAGCGTAAGTGTTGACATTTTCACTGTGCTTATTGTCTATGGCGTCTATTTATCAGTGAAAGCATACAGGATTTAGCGTTCCGTAGCCGGAGATATTAAAGCAAAGACCGAAACATTGAAAATCACCATTAATTCTAAATTTTTCTCATAAGTCGTAAACAATGAAACTAATAGAAATTGGGAAGAAGAGTTTAATGAAGAATATAATGAAAAACGGTTTATATTTAATGTCCGATAGCTAATTCTGATGCAAAAATAACAATCAGAACGGATGTTATTTGATGTTTTGATATCAAGTTCTTGAAGCTGTATTTCTGATCTGCTGTAATTCGATGACCTTTTTTCTATGAATTTTCATAAAATTTATTCCGACTATTGAAATGCGCAAACTGAATAAAATGTTACTACAATCGGAGTAAAATCGTTTCTCGCCGAAATAAAATTGAATCATCATAGCTCGTTCGTAAATTGTGGAAGATCTCCATGAGGTACACTTTTGATAGTATTTGATTTGTGACAGTGGTTGAAGACATTTGCCAGCAGCCGAGGCAGATCGGCACTGGACGATATAATTTGCAAAGGTGGTACTACAACAGAGATGAACGAAGATGCTTGAAGTTTTATTACGCAGGGCTCAAAGGGAATCAAAACAATTTCCTAATTAAGGCCGATTGTGAAGCACGATGCAGAGGTAAATGCCAACTTCCAATGTGGAATAATGATGGCAATTTATAGTATAATAATCATAGTGTGTCACATTATAGTTATAAACATGAATTCTTTGTAATTTGTTATAATGCTAATTTTAGATAAATTTTAGATAGATTTAATTTAGATTGATAATATTTTGAATAACTTAAAATATAATGTAAAATATTCAGGCAATTTACCAATTTTTTCATCATTAATTATATTCTACAGTAATTTATCTGGTTGTCAAGCTCAAAAACTACAGTGTCATTGATTTCTCGACATCCCATAATGAAAGGAAATCAGTTAGAAAAGCTTGACTTTAGCAGAGGTTATGGTCAGGGGTGGATTTAAGGGGGCGGGGGAGAGCGGCCGCCCCTCATTGTCCCAAAATATTTCGCGAGATGAAAAATGGACATGTAATTTGCATTGAGTTTTGGTCGTCAGCGATCATAATTTCTCAAATTTTTCCGGCGCTTCGCACCGGATAATATCTATTAATGACATTTATTTAATTTACTTTCATTGCGACCTGGAAGCCATCGTTTTGCTCATGTAATAGATTCCAATACAATTTTAAGAGCATGAATAGCTATTTTAGCATAGATTTCTTCTATTTGCGAGCATAATTTTAAAAAAAATTGTCAAGCGCTACAAATACAGGAAATCGAGCAGTGAATCAAGCTACTACAGGTCCTTCAGCCTAAATTTCCCAAATTTTTGAGTTTTGCTGAAGTCAAAGAAACTTATTGATTTTTTTTCGCACAAAATTGTCGAAGATTTTGAAATTTAAAAAAATGTTGCGTCATGATTTTAAACAAAACTAGACATTGTAAACGCCGAGAAAACGCTATTTCTCACGCAAAGTGCAAATTTTGGACCTATTTTTGACTGTTTTTGAAAAGTTTGGTTATTGCCCCCTCCCCCTGAGGTAAATCCTAGATCCGGCAATGGTTGTGGCGCTCAAATCAAGAAAGAACGATTTGTCATTAGGGTGCCCAGATGTACTGATTTTATCAGGATTGTTCTGATTTTTAGAAGCTCGTCCTGATTCTACAAATGTCCTGATTTTGTCCTGAAATTCGGGTTCCCATCCTGATTTGTCCTGAACTTTTTGAAAATCTTAAGATATTTTATCAAGCTGAACGTTAAATAAATTCATTGACTTATATACAACGGCGATTATTTATATTGATAAGTGGTTCTGCTTAGATAATTATCCTTGTTCAACCAATTGGTTGATGTTAAACGCTAATATTAAATATGACGAAGTTCAGAAGTCGGCTGAATATTTATTGCCAGATATTGTCATGAAAGATTCATTGATTGATGAAGAAAATGAATTAAACTTATTGAAGCTTCTTCTGATGAATTTAATAATTTGCCGATTGATAAAAAATGGTCAACTTTGTTTCAAACCAAAATATCAAAATATTTGTTGATTTGAAATTTCTAGTTAGCGTAATTTTTTCGATTCCTACATCAAACGTGGCTGTGGAATAAGTATTTTTCTTGTGCAAAAAGCAGTGGACAGACGATCGAAATTGATTGAATGTTAAAACCGTGAAATGCTAGTGTTGAAATGTATAAAAAGATTTTGGGTGACGAAAATTTGCCAAATCAGATATCATCTAACAGTACATACGTGTGAATTCGATGTTTTATTGCAGTAATAAACATTATTTTGGAAAGTGCTTCTTTTTCAAACGTCCTGATTTTGGATCAAAGGTATCTGGGCACCCTATTTGTCATACTTTGCGTTTTTTGTATGCCATTCTAATAATGCTTGATATCAGATTGCGAAACTTGAAAACACTTACGAGTTCATCTGGCAATTAAATAACTACTTATTGAACGCATAAAACGCTTTAAAATTTGTTGATGTGCTGTATTGATAAATGTTGATCTCTCGTTCAGTTTTTCGCAATCCATGCATTGGAGGAAGGCCTGCTTTGGATAAAATCGGAGAAATTGAAGCTTGCAATGCTCTCAACAAAGCGTGTCCTTCGGGATTTTACTGTCACATTGGAGCTAGCCCGAATTCCGTCCTTTGCTGTCCAGCTAGTAGGTCCAACTGCTTAAGTTTTTATTCTTTGATTTTTTATTCAGAATACCTCTCCTTATTGCTGAAAACATTTTATCGCGAAAGTATGTCCATTTCGTCTGCTTTTTTTAGCTATATAAGTGTATTTCATTTTTGTTGAATATTGTGATCTTATTTACCGATTCGAACCTTACCGTGAAAAATTTATATAGCTGCATTCTAAAAATGGACATTTGTTTCATGCTTGAATTCTAGCAAGCCTACTCGATCAGATTCGCCGTGATACATTTTTCGCCAATCAAGGAAAATTATGTGCTTATTTTATTTAGTTTTATTTTAAAACTTCACATTGATGCGATGCAAGGGAATCATTTAAAGTTTTTAATGCAGCATTATGTTTCAATAGCTGGCCATCCCTGTGAATCACCGAAGGTAGAAGGAGAAGGTGATACACGGCTTGTTCGTTATTTTTACGATCCGGATATCCACACTTGTTCAGAATTTTACTATCGAGGAACAATGGGGAATGAAAACAACTTTTTAACGCGAGAGGATTGCGAATCCGCATGCATGAGTAAGTTTCTATAATAATTTAACAATTGACTTTTCAATCTTCGTGAAGTTTAGTAAACTTTTCTTTTCTAAATCCTAACTCATGTTGAAATATTTATTTTAAAGTAGATACCACGCTTCTTCCCCCACATTACAACTTCAGCATGGGTAAGCTCATTTTATCAAACTGTATTTTATCTCATGTATTCACGGATCTTATTATTCTAATCATTATTTATTACTTAATTTATTCTATATATTGTTAATTAATATTTTAATATAAATATGTAATTTAATACAGTAATGTAGATTTTGATTATACATTTTAATATAATGAAATTCTATATATATTTTATATTTATTCACTAATAATCTTATTAAGCATTTGTAATATATAATGAATTTTTATAACTGGTGTTCTATTCAGCCATATTTAAACATGTGTTGAGATGCGTTGTCTTTGCATGCAGTGAAGCGCAATGTAAGTCGATTTTGAATTAACTTCTTGTGGCAACGTGACAAACGCGTGCTGAAATTCTGGCTTTTGCATTTTTTGGAGACAAGCTTGCTTAATCCTTGATTTTACTACCGGAAAAAGCTTGATTCCGGTTATTTATTCTGCATGATTCGTTTCGTATCATGTTTTTCTAAATACCTGTTGTAGATAAACAAAACAGACTTATACCGTACGAAATGTCCTCCTGACAATAAAAATAAAGTTAGCCATGACGTGCATGCAAACTTTTATTTTGAGGCATCTTTACGGTAATGGCGCAATACTGCTTTTCTCTCCAAACCTTCGAAAACAAAAATATGAGAACTGTATAAAACGCCTGCAACGTTAAAATTTTTATGTTTGTCCATGGTTCCTGAAACAACCTGTTTTCCTAGCCTCAGACCTTCCCACAGTTTTAGCCAGCAATGTTGTGTACGAACTCGTCTCGAACTTGCAAACACAAAAGGATGTTAGTTTATTAAACGAAACTAACCGCAGCTTTTCTTAATAGCCGCATGATTTGTATAAAAATATGACATATATTTCGCTTTGCTACTCTCAAGCAAAGTCGCTAGGTTGTCCAATAAAAATATTTAATAAATTATGAGATTCTGGTTGATTTTTCGATTAATCTTACCAGCATTTACTTGGAATTTTCAATCGCATAGCCGATCTTGCCCATATGATCGATTTTTTCGATATCATCCAACAGGTATTTAAAAATGCAACTCCTTTCTATAAAATCAATTCTTAGAATTTGATTTAGTTTTTATTACTGATTGCTGATTAAGCGAAAGTGATTAAAGAAGCATTAGTGAATTTTAACAATAAACGGTAACTTCCGCAATATTAATTTATGAGATTTCCAACCGAAATGTTTTTCTGTTTTTTGCCGCTATTTTATCCTACTGCTTGCGATTAAGACATACTCTGATCACTTAGTTCGCTTAATGTTTAATTTGTTATCCATTGCTCTCTTATTTCATAGTCCCAATTGATCCGTGCCCCTCTAGCGCCAGCTCCACTAACTACGGGATGACTATCGGAGAACAAAGGCTGCAATGCAATACCTATAGATCGTGTCCCGATGATTACTGGTGTCATTTTGGTACGAGTTTAGAAACCACCGTTTGCTGTCCTGGAAGTAAGCAGATAATTACTATAGTCAATTTCATGAACTTTGTGCATGAGAATCAATCTCCAGCACTGAAAAAGTTGATAACAAAAGTTATTTTCAGCTATCTTCATCATTTTCATGCGCAGAAACTTGCTAAGTTTATTTATTTCGATCCTGGTTTACTTTATTTTGTAACGAGTCATCCCTGCGTACGATGAGCCTTAACTTTTAAAATTTTCAAATAAGGGAGGCTGGCAAGAAAAATCTTATCATTGCGTCGAGAATAAAGTATGCAATTTGCTTTCATTTTCGTGCTTTGCTTACATGAATTAAAACTATCGTACCGTTTAATATGTGATTCGTTTCACACACATGGGCATAAGGCAGGTGAGAGGGGGCTGTTGCCCCTACCTGAGGTTTTGGAAAACCAGGTACTGTCAGGCTATTATGAGAAAACGAAAAGTGCTGCAAGACAATTCCACGGATTGGCTAAACTTCACTAATAAGGGTCAAGAAACTCATTTTACTGAGCGTAACGTGCTACTGTATTAAATTACACAACCCTAAATTTTGCTGTGCAGAATGTATGTTGACTTATGGGGACTGTATTTGTACTATAGTCTGTTCCATTCCAAACGGCCCATCTTCGCTTTACGGCTTATTACTGTTGCAGAATATTTTAGGGTTTAGGTTGTTGCAGCAGTTTGTTAGACGCGTCACATGCTAAGCAAAACTTACTAAACATCAATAAAAGCAACCGGCCGCTACTAGAGCTTAATTGAAGAAGCCATACGAGCAGTGAAAAAGTAACACAGTAATAAGACATTAGCAAAAATGGGCCGTTTAGAATGGAACAGACTAAAGGGCAAACAGACCCTGTACAAAAACAATGATCACAATTTACTATATGACCATTTTTGATTTTACCCCTCTCTGGCCACCTCTACCTTGCCCATGTATATATTGTTTCAGCGCAGGCATTCAATGTCTCCTCATTATTTTCCTAAACGTTTTCTCATTGGTTTCCCACTTTTTTCCACTTTGACTAATGAAATTCATTAGGTTTTTCATAAGACTGTCTTACCTGAGCCTGGATCTACTTTTATGAAATTCGAATTAAAACAAAGCTAATATCAATAATTATTTCCCTTTCCGTGAAATTTTTATACATCTGTTCTTCTTAACTAATTCGAAATTTTAAATTTAATATTTTAGCCTATTATAGATGCTGTAATATGAATTTATGTTTATGTTTTAGCTTTGGAAGAACGGTGCGATTTACCCTTGCAGACCGGTAGCGGTCAGCATGATCTCCTCCGATGGTATTATAATACATTTTATAAGGAATGTATAAATTTCAAATATAAAGGCATGCACGGCAACGCTAACAACTTTTTGACAAAGCAGGATTGTGTCACTTCTTGTCCAGGTAGCTCACATGTTTATTTATAGTCTATATTTAATAATTAATTTTTTAGTAATTAATTAATTTTTAATTTCTTTTACTGATACTCACTCAATTTCTTCATTGATCGATGGTCGAATAGTCGCGACTCGATGGATGAAAACTGAAAACTTCCTTCAAAAGTGCTTGCCATTAACCTGAAACTTTGGAATGGTCTAATTTTAACGCTATTTTAGCATTTATACCAGTTTTTAGGTCATTTTGACCCAAAAAGCTCAGTTTTTAACCCTTGATTAGCTGACCCCTCAGATGGGCCATGCCGTGCATCTATGGTCGCTCGCGACTCGATCATGATGTACAGCATGGCCTTTGAGTCAAAATGGCCTTAAAGGACTGATATACGGTAATCCACAATTTCTGATCAGCTCCAAACACTTTGCACAGAAAAATATATACCGTCATAAATTTTTTATTTTTATTTTTCCCTATCTTCCCCAGAAAATTTTCCATCTTTCAATCTGATGGTCTAGACCCCAACCCCTTTCCTCACGTGTGTGCCTAGTCACGGCCAGACATGCACGTGTTGTTTCTCTTGAAGTCTAGACCAGTGGAAAAATGAGAGATTTTCTGATGAAAATGAGACAAAAAGAAGGCTAAAAACCGATGAAAATGACAAATTTTCTTTACGTAAAACGAACTCTACACTATGGACTAATATTCAAAAATGTAACGGCTCGAAATTTTGGGAGGGAGGTCCCCGACCATTTTTAGGGGGATTTCAAAACACCTAAAAATGACCAAAAGCAAGTTTTTCCAAAAATCGGGGGGGGGCGTCAAAAATTTTTTGACTTTGGGGAATAGGGAGACGACCACTTTTTGGTGTGAGATCTCCGCCATCCCCCTGTTACATGTCTGCTAATTTAGTTTTAACACTAATTTAGCATTTATATCAGTTTTTTGTCGTAATTTGGACCCGAAAAACTATATATTTGACCCTTCAGACCTGCTTACCCGGCCATGCGGGGCATCTATGGCCGCTACCTACTCGTAGAGCAATGAATGAGATAGAGTGTAACATTTAATTCCCGAGCAGCTTAATTAGAGTTTCATTCAAGCAAACAATTTTCAACTTTAAGAATCAAATTCTGGTTTCTTATAGTTATTAAAACAAAATCACCATCTTGTATTAGTCTGTTATTTAACTTATTTACATTCAAAATTTATCAGTAGCACTTTTCAATTATTCCATTTGCACGAAAGCAGAAATGCGGGACCAAGTTTTGTTATTCATTCCCAGTTTCACTAATTATTCATATTTTCCAGATTTGTTTAATCGAAAGTTTCGAGAAATGTTTCTGGTAATGCTTAGACCCAAAAAGCCTTATTTTGCCCATAAATAGCAAATTTTCGCGACTGCTTCGACAGAAAAGCTAATTATCGCACCGCCCTTCCTATTAAAAAAGTCGTGCATGTTAGCTCTTACTCGATGTCTAATTGGGGTCGGCTTCAATATTCTCTGGCTTAAGCTAGGTCTAAACCCCTGCATAATAAATGAAGGCAACATTCAATTTTATCGTCGCGTATAATAGGTTTAAGCCTGGCTTAAGCCTGAACATATTGGAACCGACTTAAATTAGGCTTAAACTTGATACTATATCTATCAACATTGAAGTCAGTTTTAAGCCTCGCTTTAGCTTAAATACTCGCATATTGAAAGTGTGACCCGGCGTTTCTTTCCAATGTCAAATAATTCTCATTTTTCGAAAATAAAGCGAATTATTAACAAGCTGGAATGCAACTGAAACTTGATAACGATCCACATTATGAACAATTGTTGTAGCGGACTTTTTTTATATAAATTGAATAATCGCCCTATTCATTTCTAATTTTTAAGACCAACCGGTTCTTTATTTTTCTATTGGTTGGAGCTTCTTTTAATGCAAAGGCTCAAGAAAGCTAAATATTTTCGATTATCTTAAGCTGACTGTCCGTGATCTTTAACGCACGAGTGTTATGAGCTTTCGATAAGGTCTAAATTTATGCCCTTTTAGATGACCTAAAGGCCGTTTCGCATGATCGATAGAACATCAGAGTCAATTTTATTAATTTTTTCAATTTTGTTGATTTTAATTACAGGTAGTCGTAAATTTTTATTGACTCAGATATTTAGCTTTCCGGAACATTTTTACATCCATCCAGACTGAGCACGCTTAAATGCATAGCTAGGTTTGTAAGAATGAAATTTTATTACAGGTTATACGAATGCATGTAGCACAGGATCGCCACTGCTCGAAAATGGTAGACTTAAAGCATGTGGTCCGGCATCAACTTGTTCTTCTGGACACTGGTGTCACATAGGTGGTTCGGTAGATACGACAATGTGCTGCCCTGGAGGTAAAACAATGCAGTGAGTTTCTTTCAAACGCGTTATTAATTCTTCTTTTGAAATTTAAGGTGAAAACGTTTGCGATATTCCAATTTCTCTTGGTGTTGGCCAGTTAGATCTAAGACGTTGGTTCTTTGACTCGAAAGCCAGATCTTGCTTCGAGTTTTCATACCGAGGCATACTTGGCAATGCTAACAATTTCCTTACTCAATCTGAGTGCGAAAACACTTGTGCTGGTATGAACATCGTTTTGTGTGAAGGATTGGAACTAGCTTTAAATAAATAATGAAGATACAAAAATAAACTATAACAGCAGATTCATCTGACTGACATACTCTTCTTTTTTAAACTAGGTTAAAATTAGAATGACATTAACTAAATAGTGTTAGATTAAGTAAATAATTTCAATTTAGGCAAGTCAAAAATTGGTAGATATCCACTGGTCTATCGGACTGCGTTTACGATCGTGCAGAGATAATGAGTTCTCATACGTTCTTTTCTTCTATCGTGGAAAACTTGTTATGATAGATACCTTCGAGTTAAGCCGGAAATGACTAGATCATGTAGCTCCGACTTTTTTATTTTTCAAAATGTTTACAGCTAAATTGACTTCAGATTTCTGAAGTTAAAAAATGTCATGAAATAATAACAAAAATAATAAACAATAAAAAACGGTGACTGAGCTTATTAGGTTCTTTATACAGCAGTATTATAGGTCATTTTTCTTACTCTTGTATGGTTTTAAATTTTCAAACTTTTTGTTAAATCCTCGTTGAGAAATTTCAAAACATTAGCTCTAGTAGCACCTAAACACAGCTTTTACTGTTGCAGCATATTCAAAGAGAGCCATGTTTGAAAAGTCTCAGGATAAACTGAAAAGCAAAGTGTTTCGAGAAAAGATGCTTTAAGAGAGACTGAATTCTCGAGTTTATTAAAATTTTATTATGAAATTTATCCTTAAATTGGAGCGCACATTTGCTGTAAATTTTTAAAGCATCTTTCCTAGAAGTAAGCTTAGAAACTTTTCGCAAAATTTTTATATGAGAATTTGGCAATTTCGGCAATATTTTCTAAAACTTGTAAGTCCTTTTACTTAAAGTAGTAGTTGCAACTTTTATTGTTTCAGTATCGAGCATACATGATCTTGAGGAATTTAACCCCCCCCCAGAAAAACGTTCTCCCCTGCAAAAATTTTTTCACCCCTCCCCCAGAATTGGCGATTTTTTAAAAGTTCCCAAAAATTTTCTACAAATTAATCGAAAAGATGCGGTTTTTAAAGCGTTTTTAGCTATCTATTTGCTCAAAAGTGCCAAATTTCGGCCTTAGCGCCATTATACTCATGCTTTGATTATATTTTGTTCAATTTGTTCCGACTTTTCTGATTTTTTTGGAATTTCTCATGTTTTTATGCACTAGAAGGATAGAGCATCGTCAGAAACGCTGAAAAACGATGTTTTTGACGCGTACCTACCATTTTTGGACTTAAAAAAGGCACTTTATAATTTTACCCCAAAATTCCCATGCTTTGCATGTATGGTATCGAGGAATATTTTTAGATCGATTAAATCCGTGCTTAGTTGAATTTACTGCAGATGGACAGGGGGGTCAGCAACGAAATTGCCGAAATAATGCAGACTGTCCATCTTTATTTTACTGTCACTACGGTGACCATAATCGGTTGAACGCTTGTTGTCCTGGAAGTGAGTCATACAAAATTTTCGAATGACGTGTTTTTTACGTCAAAAAATTATTTATTTAAGCTTAATTTATGAATCATAACGAATTTGCTTATCTACTAAACTTTATTATTTTTAGAAAATTGGTAAGGCTGAGGATGTTTTGCATTTGTCTGTATTGATCAGTTATAAATTATATTGACCTCATACAGATTAAAAGTTTGTAGTTATGTTCTAATGATATTTCGGTCTTTAAACTCACTTGTGAAATGAGCTCATAAAATGAGTAATTAAAAACGGATGTATAATTAAAAGAATCAAATTGAAATGATTATTAATTAAAATTAATTATTATTAAATGATAATTAAAATGATTGCCACTTGGTTGCATTTTTATATCAACTGGCCAAATCCAGCAATATCGTTCATGCGTCTGGCGTGCAATGAAAACATTGTTCATTTATTATGACTGCATCTTCACTAAAAGTTGACCCTAACATTCTGTCGATTGTGACCCGTTACCTCGAACGTCCCCTTACCTCGAACATCCCTTTACCTCGAAAGTCCCTTTGCCTCGAATGTCCCGTTACCTCAAATAATGTATAACGTTCCCGTTACCTCGAACAATGTTATTTCTTCCGAAAGGATTGTTATCTAAAAAATTCCATTACCTCGAAAGTCCCTTTAAGTCGAACGTCCCTTTACCTCGAATAATGTATGACGTCCACATTACCTCAAACAATGTTCTTTCTTGCGCTAAAAAATTAATTTTGATAGTATATCTGAATTAATTTTTTGTGTTGAAGATCCATTTAATTTTCTGTCATCATCATCAATCATTGGATTTCTACAAAGTAAAAGTTTTGCATTCATCACAAGAATTTCAGTTTTTGAAAAGTTAAAAATTGTGTATCGAAGCAAAAATTTTAATAGAAATTTGACAACATTTCAGCCTGAAACACGACGCAAGAAAAATTGAACATCGGGCAAAATTTGATTTACATCACCGCCTATCACTAACGCTCTTTGGCGCGCAAAGTTCACTTTGACTGTGTAGAGCTGTTGATCTACTCGGACGTATGTCGGGTTGCGGCACCTGGGCTCGGCTCCCAAAATGGAATTTTTAAGCATTCACTGAATTCGAACTTTCCCAAAAATTTTTCATTTCAGGATTTTTGGGCAAAATTTTTCATGTACAGGGAGGGTGTCCCAAAAAATTCCGCCCGATGTTTATCTGAATAACTCCAGAACTAACAAAGATGCGATGGTCTGGTTTTTTTATTCGATAGCTTTAATTTATTTGATTTGCTTTTTATCGTTATTTAAAGGAACATCCGAGTAAAGGGACTTTCGAGGTGAAGGGAATTTTTATTTTGCTTTTTATCATTATTTCAGGTAACGGGACATTCGAAGTAAAGGGACTTTCGAGGTAAAGGGACAAAGGGACGATCGAGGTAAGGGGACATTCGAAGTATGAGGATACAACGATTCTGTCGAACGCATTTATTTATACTTTATGGTCCCCAAACCCAACTGGATCAGAAAAATTTAAGCAGTTGGGTCATGCTAAAATTTGAAGGGATTACTTGTACAATAGTTGATTCAGTGCATCCTATGTACAGTAAATTGCTTTGAAAAGTTTTATGTACGCTAATAAATTTTATATCGAATTTTATTATTTTTTTTCATTTTTTATTTTTTATTTTTTATATTGCTTTTTAAAAATTTTTTAACATTTTTGTCGACATGGGGTCCGTAATGCCGCGAGTGACATGGGAAGACATTACGAAATATTAAGTATTTAGATCAAAATCAGCGATTCTCGGTTATAGGAGGATTGTTCATACTTATAAATAGTGCACAGCATTTCTTTGAAAGCCTCAAAAATTGAAATTTTCATTTGATCCTCTGATAGAAGTATTACGAGGAGCGATCCAAAAGTTCGTGGCCTGACGTATTTTTACTCATGCTAGAGAACCCAAATCACTTTTATTATTCAAGGTAGTCATCAATCACAAACAACAATACATTAAAGAGCTTCGCTTCCGAACTAGCAATGCCTTCAAAGATTGGCAATCTAAAATGTTGTCAAAATGTGTTTCCAACGTCTCTGTGACAACGCATTCTTTCCTCAAAGCAGGGATAGCGCAGGCTGTCATCTAAACCTGTGGCTTCAAAACGTTAAATTACCCCTATAGCCCACACCTAGACCCCTGTTATTATTATTTTTTCAGACAACTTAAGCAGCACCTCCGTGGAAATTTCCAGACAATAATGCCTTTAAAAGCAGCCAAAGTAGGATGGCCCATCAGCCAAAGTTTACATTTATTTTTATCGCATTGCTGCTTTGAAAAAGAGACTTGTTAACAGTATTGGTGTTTGTGGTGAATATGTCGAAAAATAAAAGTGATCTGATTAGTAGAAGTTAGTCAGGCCGCGAACTTTTGGATCGCCCTACATGTGATTTCCATGATGGTGATTCCTTAATAATGACCGTTTAGCTTCAAATCCTTGCGAAGAACCAGTCTTAGAAGGTCAGGGAAGTTCAAGCAGTCTTCACAGGTGGTATTTCGATTCTTACGATAAAACGTGCAAGTCATTTCGGTATCGTGGACGGAAGGGCAACGCAAACAATTTTTTAACAAAAGAGTCCTGCGAAGAAGCCTGTCGACCTCAGTTAAACCCATGCCCAAATTTTAGTGAATTTAAACAGCCCTATCCCACGCAGTCGTGCTACGCACAACAAATGGAGGGTTCTTGCCCACCTGGCTTTTGGTGTCATGTCGGAGCGGATCGATCAACTACAGTATGTTGTCCTAACGGTGCGTACATATACATATGCTCAGCATACGACTTCACTTATGTTACATATGGAGCTTTGTGAAAGACAATATAAATTCAGAATTTTAGTAATGAAAGACGAGTGATTTACAAAATAATGATAGAATTTGATTTGGGAAACCGAAAAAGTATTTTTTCAAAAAAAATTTCTTTTAACTTATATTTTTAGTATCTTCTGCAATAGCAAGTCTAAATTTCGAGAAATTCAGTGCATCTTTTATTATTCAGATCATACACGAATTTTGTATCAAAATAGCGATATATAAATTTAGGTGTTGCTCGTAGATTAATATGCAGGCTTATCTAATATATTTGAGGTCGTATTGTATGATTAAACGGAAATATTTGTTTTTGTTTCATTTTTTATTATGCTCAATAAAGCTTTATTTGCTGTTTTCATTTAATTTTGATTTTAAACTTCTGTGTTGCTCGTAGATTAATATGCAGGCTTATCTAATTTATTTGAGGTCGTATTGTACGATTGTACGGAAATATTTAGGATAAAGCTATAAATTTAGCAGCTGCTTAGAGCAAAACTTTTGATTTTTACCTGCTTAAGTCCTGTATGATTTAATCAGCTTTTAGGTTTCAATTCTTGCAGAATGACTTAGATTTCAAGTGAAAATTGCATTTAGTTTTTTATTAACGTTATAGCTCTTAGGTTACTTACCACATGCTCCTACAATTATCTAAATAGCGTATTGAGTTTGATGAAAAATGTGCAAAAACTCTAGATCGCTTCTAGAAACCTAAAATTCGATCCTATAGAAAAGCAGATGCTTGATTAAGGAATAAGTAATTTTTCAACCAGGATAGCTTTCAAAAGTTGCATAAATTTCATGTGACTATTGAGATTTACATCTGATGCTTACCTCAAACCCGGATGATTAAAATTTTGCGATTAGCTGAATATTATTGTAAAACCTATGAAAACGACACGAATACTGTTACACAGCAAAAAATTTTATACTTTGTATCTAATTCTAATTCAATCAGTGGCAGATCGAGGATTTTGTTAGAGGGGCGGTACCCCAAATTTTCCCAAAAAAGTCGTCCAAAATTTGCTCTTCACAAGCAAAATTACGTTTTTTTGGCGTTTTAAGTTGTATACTTTTATTTAAAATCATTTGGTGCAACAATTTCTCGATTAATTTTTAAATTTTCTATAATTTTGTGTGCTAAAAGGATTCGTGTCGAAAATGTTTAAAATTTAAGCTTAAAAATGAAAGAAAACTGCTGAAATAGCTGTTTCTGCTCCAGAATTTGTTTTAGGAGTCATGAAAATGTTTACTGCTATAAAAACCTATGCCTGACGCCGAAATATGACTTTTAGGCAGTCAAGAAAGCAAACGAATGTTATTAAAAAGAATTACCGGCGCAAAATTTGATTAATTATTATTACTGACGGCCAAAAAGTCATTGCAAATTAAGTATCCATTCCTCATTTCATCAGCTATTTCGGGCTAATTGGGGGCGCCCCTTCGCCCCCCAATATCCGCCCCTGGGGTCAATGCTAATTTTTAAAGAATGCGTAATTAAATGTATGGATTTATTTCCCTTTAAGCCACAAATCCATGCAGTCAACTGAAATCAAAAGGAGTCGGATTGTCAAACCTGCTACGCTTTTACTATAATCAACGAAATAGGTTGTGCGATACGTTCTTCTACACAGGTTTGGGCGGCAACGAAAATAATTTCCTGACGCGTTCTCAGTGCGAAGAAAAATGCTTGGGTAAGCAGGGCCAAAAGCACTTAAAATTGCATTTCAGAGTAGATCTATACAAATTGTTTTGATATTATTGACTTTGCAGCTTATTTTGAAATCGTTGGATTTGATGCAGTTTTCGTAGAATCCGTTAAACATCACTATACCAGCACATCAGTGTCACATTAACAATTTTTGCACTCTGAAATTTCTTTCCCTGAAGCATTCATTCTGTACAATAGCCTCTCCTGACGCACAATTTATTTCTAGCTTTTCACTAACTTTTTTGTTTCATAAACCAGCAAAATAACTGTTAAATAAGAAATCCGAACATTTATTCAGTACTTCATGATGCTGAACCTAATTTTCGACTAAAAGCTGACTTGTAACTGTTTCCCTGAAAAATTAGAATACGTCGAGAGTTCTGTCTGAGAAATAAAAACGTGGTTTCGTTCCGAAATTGTTGCCAATTTTTTTTAAAATTTAAATTTGATTTAAAAATTTGAATTTGCCGCTTAAATCTGGAAGTCGAAAGGGTTTAGTAGGATCTTAGTATAATAATCACGACGAGATTTTGATGTGAAATACAAAAAATCAGTCTAAGGATTATTCCAGATTTAATGCCATAATCATGCAAACCGAATCATAACTATAACATTTGATTTTACAGTGTTTAAAAACCCATGCCGAATAGGCCAGCCATTCAAGCTTGACCGAGTACCAATCAAGTGCTACCTAGATACACCTTGTCCCAGCACCCATTGGTGTCACAAGGGAGCTTCAGTGGACGAATCAGTTTGTTGCCCAATCGAAAGTATGTCATGGAAAATGACTCTTGAATTTCTGCATTATTGTTTAATAATACAATTTATTTTCATTTTTAAAAAATAAAATGCGTTAGTATTTTTCAGCCGACAACCCTTGCGTTCTACGCATTGAACAAGGTGAGGGTGACACTCCATTGATAAGGTATTACTTTGATGTCGCGTCGCAGCAGTGCTTGAATTTCACATATGCTGGACTGAAAGGAAATCAAAATCAGTTCCTCTCCAAAGCTGACTGTGAACTTGCTTGTGGAAGAAGTAAGATTTTTTTACTAATTATGTACTGTAAATCTAAAAGTTGGTGTAATTTGATTTCAATAACCACACCTACATAGATATACAACATTCCTTTCACTGCATAAATTAGTGATTGGGTGGTTGGTTGGTTGATTACTTGCTTAATTTTTGGTTGCTTGGTTGATTTACTACTTGATATTAAAATCTTTACGTATATTTCCATAGCCTCCTCTTCATTTTCTACCACTCTGTATCGCCTTTTACTAATACGTGAAAGTTACTAGTGGTCTCCCCATTGGACTGATCTGTCTAAGATTGATACCAGGTTAAATCAAGTTAATTTTTGTGCAGATTTAGTGGTCTGGGAGGTCTGCAAATCCTAGGATCTTGCCAGAAACCTTCATGGAGCTAAGTTGCCATTTAAATGATGTAAGGGAAAAAATGACGCGAAAGCTATGGAGCATTTTTGATTTTTGAGCATTTTGATTTTGAGCATTTTTGGCCCTAATTTTACTTTATTTTTACCAGGATATGTTCTTTTATTCTACTATGTTTTAATTTCGGAACCGCGATTTACATGCATCATTTTGAACCTCAGAAGGAAGGAAGTTAAGTTTTTTAAAGAAGTCAAAAGTAAAGTCATGCAGGCACACCAAATCGAAACTTTCTAAGAAGTGTTCGAAAGCTTACACAAACTAAGAAATCAGGCTATTAACGTAAGACTTTCGAATTATAGGGTTTTTGTCATCGGCTGACTCCAAGACTTCAGGCCAGTCACGTTATGCACTGGTCATAACCCTAGTTACTCGACATAGTGTGTCATCCAAAGTATTTTCAGTTATCCTTTCTTTGGTAGAGAAGGAGCGAAAATGTTCCATTTCTACAAGAATTAACAAAACAATGCGCTGAAGACGACCTCTATCACATTAATTTTAGGTCATCTCAATCCATGTCCCCATGGTGAACCGTTGCTTAGCTTAGACAATCAGCCTATTAAATGTTATCAAGACGTAGAACATAGCTGTCCGCCGAATTCTTGGTGTCACTTCGGCGATTCAGAGGAAACAACCCTTTGTTGCACTGGAGGCGAGTGATTATCTCTTCTGTTAATTTTCGTCTCGAATAATTACTTAGCTATCTTCGCCGAAGAGACCTTTATTACATCTGCGATAATCATGTTCAAATGCATATTTCAGGCTTCATAAACTTGAGACTGTATAAGAAAAGCACATGAACCATAATTTACATTATTCCTAAGCAATTCTTTCAAAACTTTCCTTACTCTGTTTTGCATATTTTTACCCTGATTAAAAAGTTAAAAAGCCAATTATATGATGTCCGTCGTTTAGCTTTTCCTTTCTTTTTAATCGTCTTGCATCTTTTCTCATTTTCTATGTTCGCTTCTCAAGGAACTCACGAGGATCGTTGTCAATCGTCGCTTAATTATGGGATCGGACGAGCTCAACTGCGACGTTTTTATTTTGATTCTGCGTCACGGTCATGTTTACCATTTATTTATCAAGGCGCTAAGGGAAATCGAAACAATTTTATAACGCTGAAAGAGTGCAAAAAAATTTGCGGGGCAATAGGTACGCTTTTCTTCCACGAATCGCTTAATTGATTTAATCACAATTCAATTCGCTCTATTTATATTTTGAAAAGGTTTTCTATGTTAAAATTTTCCAAATTCCGAAAACTCAGGCAGGTAGAGCCGATAAACCTAAATCCTACTCTCTATTGAATGCACGAAAAACCTAAAAACCCGTAAACTTGTAATTGCATTATAGCCGAAACAGACCATCTTATCCGTTGAAAATTTGCCAGCATAGAGAACTTTATGCCCTCTTCCGAACTACAGTAAAATTAATTTTTTGCAACCCGTTTTACTGTTGCTATTGTCGAGTAAAGTTGCCGCGGAAAATTATGTTTTCAAAAATTATTTTAAACTTTAGCCATTTATTACTTATAAACGAGAAAAGCGTTCATCCTGCTATTGCATAAGTAGACCGAACATACCATGCTTTGTACAAATATCAGATAGCAGATTATAAGATACCGGTATTATATAGATATAATCGAGCAAACTTTAAGAAATTCCAAAATAAATACAAATTTTTCAGTATTTCAGTTGCATTTTTCTCAAAATACTTATCCTTCGATTTTTTTCTTTTTAGCAACATTAAAAAGTGCAACTTTTTTCTGTCAAAATCATCTTGAATTGGTGTGGGTAGTGGGAACTCAGAACAACGCTTTGAAAAGCGGCTGCAAAGGTTAGTATAGTGACCAGAAATTTACCTAATTGTTAAGAGTTACTACCTGTAAGACTCGGCTTAAGATTGGACATGTCCAAAAATAAACCTCCTTTAATTTTGACAAATATTATACAGTTTTTGATGCTGAGTTTAACGGTGCAAACCATTTTTCTTGAAATTAAACATTTTATTTGTAAATTGAGTGTAAAGTGTAAAGTATCAAAAAATTATTGTTTTGACAAATTTTAGAGGGTCTAGCATTTTCATTTCGACTCAGGACCACTGGAATAAAATTCAATGTTTCTTTTTTTATTTGAAAGATGACGTTTTGCAAAATTGGTTTAAACATACAGCATTTATTCAACATTTTCTGATATGATTAGAAACATAAAACATTTACAATTTCGACTTCAACTTTTTCGATAATTTCCAATGCAGCATGCGGGCCTTTGTTCATATTATAATATTTTATAGCTTATCAGTAGAGGCTCTTATTGAGAAAAGTAAAAATGGGCACCTTTTGAACAACAGATGCTTGAAGTGAACAAGGTATGCTGAAAAATGGTTGAAATTTGACGAATCAGCCCCAGAATGTCGCAACATTTTACCGCTAATAAATTTGGGCAATCTTTTATATTGCTTATAATGTTGGCTCTTACCAAGGGCATTTACATACGTGAAAAAATTATCAACAAAATGATAACTTTTTAAGTATGAAACAGACCTTTACGAGAACGTGGTGTGCTGAAACATTATAAAATTCTTGAAATTTTGACAGGCAATGTCAAGATATTTTATTATTACTTTTTGAGAAATGTCGGCCGCAGTTCACTAAGAATTTTAAAAACTCAAAGGACCGCTTTGACTTACATTTTCTAATTGTTTGATATAAGTTGGTTGTCATTTACACTGTCACATAACTTCTAAGTCTTATCGTCAATTTTTATGAGGAAAAGATTTAAGAAATTAAAAAATTCAAATCTTAAGGAATTAAAAAATTAAAGCCACTGTAAGATTATCAAATTTAGAGATCTGTGACTCGTGAGCACACGTGGGCGTGGGGAGTTTGGATGATATGCACCCCCTAGAAGGCTGAATACCCCCTCCAGACACCAAAATACCCCCTCCGAATTCAATTTTTGAAATTTTTATTGTTTTTTCGCAATTTTTTGATGCCAATGGATCGTGTTTGATGAGAAACGTTGAAAAATGGTGTTATTTCGCCATACCACCATTTTTAAGACCTTTTTTGACCTTAGAAAAATCTTCCACCCCCAGAATTTTGATGCTGCCCACCTATGCTCGTGAGTCTACGCGGCAATGTATTTTTCTGTTTTGCAGGTAATTTTATACATTTGGTCCATCTGTGTGAGATATTGTTGAGGTATTGTCAGAGACTTTCTAAGAAAGAAATAAAAAGATACAATGGTAGCTTTTAATTATATACCTTAAGAAAGTAGATTTGTTTGAAATTATCAAATTTAAAATAACTGTAACTTAAAATCGCAAAACATTTTCTTGAATTACACACAAATGTATTTCAGTCACTAAAAATATTCTTATTGATATAACTAAATTTTTTCCTTGCTGCTCAAAATGTAGAAATTTAGTTCTTTAGTTTTTTCAAAGACTAATAAATGTTATTTAAGAAAAGCAAAAAACCTAGCGATTTTTGGTTACATATCGCTCAAATTAAAAACTTGCCCATGTGTGGTCGCAGCGCAAACGATGACCCAAGTGTATAAAATTACCAGAATAGAAAAACTCATAACGTTTCGATTAAAAATTCTCTCAGTTTAATGATTTTAAAGTTACTCCAGGCTCCACTGAAACCTGTGTATGTTGCTCAGAAAGTAGGTATTGAATCTTTTTAATTTTTTCTCAAACGTATTATGATAAGACTTAAAAATTACTTAGCCAACGCCACGCTGCAGTGTAAAAGATTGCCCAAATTTGTTAGCAGTAAAATTTTGTGACATTCTGAAGCTAATTCGTCAAACTCACCTCAGCACCATGTTCTTCAGCTCTGCAGCTCAAAAAGTGGTCTTGTTTAGTTTTTTCACAATAAAAGCCTCTATTGATAAGCTATAAAATATTATAATATGAACAAAAACGTGCACGCTACATTGGATGGAAATTATCGAAAGAATTGAAGTCAAAATTGATAATGTTTTATGTTTCTAATCATATCAGACAATATTGAAAAAATGCTGTAAGTTTAAACAAATTTTGCAAATGTAAAATTTATTGATCTTTCAAATAAAAAACGAATTATTGAATAATTACAGGGATCCTTAGTTATAATGAAAAATGCTAGACCCTGTAAAAATTGTCAAAAACGGTAATTTTTTGATACTTTACACTCAATTTACAGAACAAACGTTCCATTTCAAGAATTATGGTTTGCACATTAAACTCAGCGTTAAAAACTACATAATGTATGTTAAAATCAGAGCAGATAACTTTTTGACTTGTCCATTCCCGAGTCGACTTACGGAAACTAACTCTTAACAATTATGCAAATTTCTGGTTACTATACTAACCTTTGCGGTTGATTTTTGAAGCGTTAGTTTGAGTGCCCACGCCAATTCAAGATGTTTAAGTAAAAAAGTTGTTCTTTCTAATCGTACCAAAAGAAAAAATTGACGGATAAGTATTTTGAGAAAAATGCAACTGAAACAATTGAAGCATTTGTATTACTTTAGATTTTTTAAAAGTTTGATCGATTATGTATACTGCAGACATCTTATAATCTGCTATCTGGTACTTAGACAGAGCTCAATATGCCCATTTTACTTGTGCAATAGCAGGATGAACGCTTTTCTCGTTTGGGAGTAATAAATGGCTAAAGTTTGAAATAATTTTGAAAAGTCAATTTTTAATGGCAACTTTACATGAGGACGACAACAGTATAACAAAGAGCAAAATATTAGTCCTACTCTAGTTCAAAAGAGGGCGAAAAGTTATGTTTGCTGACAAATTTTTAACGGATAAGATGGTCTGGTTCAGCTACAATGCAATTTCAAAGTAACGGGTTTTTAACGTTTTCCGTGTAATCAACACAGGTAAGGTTTAGATTTTGGGCTCTGCCCACCTGAAGTTTCAGAAGTTATGAAAAAAATTTTGTGTAAGTAGTTCGACGACCCAAGGGGACATACATACACACAAAATTTTGTCAAAATTGGAGATGGTCGACGGGAGACGATTTTTAAAATTGGACCACTTGACATGGAATGACCCTTCTGATAGACCTTGCTCTTTCCCTGACCGACTATACCCCAAACCAAGCGCAGATTTATTGGAAGCGAGGGGCGACCCTTGTCGTCAAAAGATATTTGGGCGCCATAGAGAATGATGTGTATATTTTGATGATTTTAGCCCTTTTCTATGACGATTTTTCGAATTTTTCCGGCGCCTCGCGCCGAGTAGTACTTATTAATGACATTTACTGACTTTCTTGAAAAAACTTAATTTTTGCGTCAGAAGAGTTATTGATGTACTGAACAAGGCTTTTTTAGTTCTTAAAGTGACTTCTCGAGTATTTCTTCGGTACTCTGTGCCAATTTTTGCACTAATTTTGCGCGTTTTTTGTTAAAAATTCACGAAACGTTTAATTTTTGCAGACCACAAATGAATCTGTCTATAACAAACGACAGAAAAATCGATACCCTAAGCATATTGGACGGATTTTTCAATTAATTTTTTGGCACTATTAAAAAATTTGGAGTTCCGCCCTCCCTTGACAGAAAATCCTAAGTCCATCACTGCCCCTAATCAGTCTTGTTGTGCCTTCATCCTAAGTACCGATGACAGGCCTTTAGGTGCGGCTTTTACCTCATTTTAACGAAACAAAAATGTCTCGTAACTCTGGATTTTTACTTCGTAAACAAATTAATACCATTGCAGATCGTGCTAAGGTTTTTAGACTTGCGTTTATGTATTTTAATATTGTGCTTTAGTCATTGATAGCCCATGCTTGCACGCTGATCCACTCAAATCTCTATCCGGCGATTGGCAAACCTGTCGAGCAGATGACACATTAGGAAATGACGTATGCGCTCCTGGTTATTGGTGTCATATTGGAGATTCTGAAGAATCAACGGTCTGCTGTCCAAGATGTGAGACCATATTCCATGAATTCAAGATGAATTTGTCTCTCACTTACTGATCTTCTGTAGTACACGTCCTACAACACAACAGATGATTTTCCACGAACTATTTAAGTTACTGATATAAATTATTTTTGAGCTATATGAATGAACTTAAGCATCATTCTTACCGAGTAAACATGCAAATCTTATAAATCAAGCGAAGGAACTATGCAACAGAAATAAATGATGAAAATAAACACATGTAAAAGGATGATGTAATTTCTACCAGCAGTTCGGTAGTATTTATGCTCTTCTAGTCATTCTTGCTGTCCGCTTCATTTCTTGAACACGAGAAAGCTAATAGTGAGTAAATAAAATATATAAATACTGAATAGCAATAAAGGATTAAGTACCTTAGTTTGAAAAATACTGAATGTTTCGTGATTCTGTGACCTATTTTTCTGTTAAAATGCCAAGTTGTTACTACTCTTCGTTTGTATGCCGTTAAGTGATTAACGTTATTTTAGCTAAGGCAACGAAAAATTTGTGCGATCTGTCAGTTACGTATGGTGAGGGTGAGGCGATGCTGTCCAGATGGTATTACGATCAGCATATCTCCACTTGCCTGCGCTTTACGTACAAGGGCAGAAAGGGAAATGAAAACAACTTCTTGACGAGGGATCTTTGTGAAGCCAATTGTCACGCAAGTTAGATAAATCAAAATTTCTCAATAAAATGAAGTTACTACGTTCAATTAATTTTTAAAAGCTATTACATTAAGGCGGTAGAACGGGAATTGTTTGGATAAATTTTGCACTTTGCTCAAGATGAACAATTTTTAAATGAACAACTCTGTGGTTTTTTTCATATCCCTGAAGATAAACGTCAAATGAAAAATTAAGATGAAACTTTGGAATACTTCAAAGCTATAATGAAGCTGGATCGAATGACAATTATCCCTTATCACGAACTGGTTATAAGGTCTGCCGTAGTCAGAGCCACCGTCAATGCTTTACGTACTTCAATATGTTTATTAATTTGTACTTTCGATTTTGTCATACTTTTTAGCACGTATGATGAATCCATGCCCTGCATCAATGCTATGGTTTGCTGACGTGGCAAATTGGTACCCCTTATTCTGTAACGCGAGCAACCCAGATTCCTGTCCGTCCTCTTATTGGTGTCACATAGGAGAAAACCACGAAAATACTGTCTGTTGCCCAGGAGGTAAAGCAGTACGTTTTGATGAGAAAAATAAAGAATATAAAAAAGAGAAAAAAGTTAAAAATATGAAAGCCGACGCGTGAGGTATTTTAGGCTAAGCGCCTCAAAGTACTCTGCACATGTCTAAAATTATAAGTTCTGTATCCTTTATTTGTTTGTCAATTTGTTGCTGTTTAGGTAAAGCTAGATAACGCAATGTATGACTAAAGAGAATGAAAATTTGAAAAATTCTTGTTTAAATAAAAACTAAATAGTCACAGGTTTAAATGAGTTACAGAAAAACTATCGTAATTCACAATTTTGGTCCACTTTCTAGCACTCTTGCAGAAAATCTTTGATTTCAACCAATTTTTGGTCTTAATTCTGCTTCATTTTCTGCAAAACATGTTCTATTTTTTATTTTTTGGGGGTTTAGACCATGCATGGGCGGTAAAAAAATTCTGAGTGGCTTCGATGGGGCAAACTCATGAAAAAAGTAGCAAAAATTCGATTCCGGGGTCAATCGACTTTGGCGAATTGATCTTTTGAATGCGTGGTCCCGCCAGACTCCCAGACCATCCACGCCCATATGAGATATAGACTCTAAAATTACCCAAGTGCATGTTTTGTACCTATTATTAAACGCATCTGCAGTCAAGCATAGTGATAGATTATGTAAATCAATGTGGAACATTATGAATACTGAAAACCAAGAAATATTTCTAGAGTAAAATAGTGGCTTATACTAGCTTTTGAAATTCTAGTCTTCCAATTTTTCTTGGTCTGCTTAATATCTCTCATGAAAACATTTGACACATTTGATTTCAGCCGTAAACGACATCTGTAGACTCGAAAAAGTAATCGGAAATGGCTTAGCTGCGCTGTCCCGATGGTACTACGATACCGTTCGACTGAAATGCTTTCCGTTTACGTACACTGGTCTTGGAGGAAATCAAAATAATTTTTTGACCGAAGAGGATTGTTCATATCATTGCCCGGGTAATTTTGCAGCGCGAAAAATAGGAATTGTTCTACTTAGCGATTTATGTTTGAACAACATTCGTTTTTTTCATATTTTCTCTCTATTCTTGGCTCAAAATTGTTTTTGTGTCACCAACATTTAGAAAAAATTAAAATAATACGCTTAATCTACTCGAATACGAATAAAAATTTGAAAAACAGTATTAATTAAGTTTGTTTTTCAAATGTAGAAGGTATGATGAAGAAGTGCAAGATCGTAGTTTGGGAACAAAAGCGCAAGAAACACTAAAAAGCAATGTATAACGTTAGAGAAAACAACTTTTTATACTTTTCCAGAATTTCAATAGAGACCGATTCATTCAACGATTGCAAATAATTAATTGCAGGCTCTTCAAGTGTTCGAATATGCCAGCCTTAATTTTAGTTCTGCTTTTTAATTACGTTTTTTTCTTTTTTCACCTCGATTTGTATGGTTTTCTACCTTACTCTGATTGACATATCTTAAAAAATAAATCTATACTTGAAAAATCTCATAGCATTCTAACGTTTATTCTTATTGATATTAAAAATTTGTTTCAAACTTCGCAGATTACCGCTGCGTTTTGTTTGATGGGGCAAAACCTGGTTCTTATCTGCCAATAATGAATGAATAAAAATTAATTTTGAAGAATGTCTCAACGAGTTTGACTATAAATTGAAATAAATAATATCTTAAAATCTATGACTTCGAAGCATTTAAAATTTAGAACTCCAAATGCTTAATGGTAAAATATTTTAAAAACGTCTTTCAAACAACATGCGCTAAATCCAGAATACCGTCGTATCATACTTTTGATATAAAATGCTACAAAACACATACTGTTGAGGTCAATTTAGCTTCCTCATCGGTACAAATTTCTACACATGCATATCGAAAGTGTACTGTGACAGTTTGGCTTTGGAGCATGTTGTTTGGACTGCGTTTAAAGTTAAAAGATAGAAAAATCAAATAATGATAAAATAAGAAACATCAACTTTTCAATAATATTTTGCTCAGTGAACAGCTGTTTGACACCTGACGCGCATTTCCCAGTACAGATTCTAATGTCAGACGCAATTTACAGAAAACTTATTTAATGATTCAGAAAATTCTAACCCATGCCCTGATTCGTCCAAACCTCTGTTTGGAGCCGATATAATGAAACCAGTTCTTTGTTCGCCGGAGCATTCGTGCCTCTCGGGTTTTTGGTGCCTTTATGGAAGTTCTTCAAGTGTTTGCTGCTCAGGAGGTTAAAATTGCCATTTTCCTTAATAGTAGTTATGAAATATTATTTCTGCTGACAAGCAGCAAAATTGTGTCTTTAGATATACGGAAAGCGTGCGTTGACATGGATCCACAGGCAGGAATCGGTTCTTATCAACTGACTAGATGGTTCTATGAATCTTCTAGTGAAAGTTGCAAAAGTTTTACATACAGGGGTAGCAAAGGAAATCAAAACAATTTTTTATCACGCGATCAATGCGAATCCGTGTGCTCGAGTAATGCGCAAAATTAGCGTAACATGAACTTTTACATGGATATGTTATTTATTTAGAAAGACCAGAGCAACCGTGCCGGCTTCCGTTAGATAATTACATCTACTGTTCACCTGTTAGCACCAACTGCCCGTCGGGCCAGTGGTGTCATTTGGGTGAAAACCCGGAAACTAGTGTTTGTTGTCCTGGAAGTAATCATTTACAAATATTAATTGTTTTTTATAATCTCGATTTATGTAGCTATTTAACAGAAAACTGCTACATACACTTCTTGCTTGAAAACTATGGCAGTGATAAGCATAGACGCACGGCTTGGCCAAATGTGGGGTTGGGGAGCTTCAGCTAGCCGGTCGGGAGGGGGTGAAAAATTGAGTTTTTTGGGTCAAAATGACCTCGAAAACTAGTATAAGCGCTGAAATAGCGTCAAAGCTCCATTATTACACAGTTTCTGGTCAATTTAAAGCACTTTTTGACGAAAATTTAAAATTTTAATCCATTTTTGACCTTCATTTTGCCTCATTTTTCTCAGGAAATTTTTCGTTCTTTCATTCTGGGGTCTAGACCCCCAAAGTCCCCTAACTTTTAAAATAGCTGAATTAAGTGTCCTGTTTAAGATGACTGTTTTATCAGTAAGTCGGCGAAGGATCAACAGATTATTACTTTTATATGATCAATTCAACAAATTAAAGTTGCTTGCTATTATTGGCGTTCATAATCTTCAGAAATTTTTAGCATATTTCAATAGATATTAATGAATGACTCTCATAGCTTTAGAAGATTAAGTAAAAGTCAATGTTGCTGTTTTAGAGCATTACCTAACGTTTTGAAAACATTATGACCGCTAGAGAAGGCAGTCGCTGTTTCTATTCTTTTATACAGCTCTGCATAATGTCGTTTCTGTGGCTAGTTTTTCTTTAATCAAAAGATTACACATGCAATCTGTATCCATTTAAAAAAGATACCGAATTTCCCTGTTTGGATTCTTGGGAGCTCAATCAAAATAACTTTCTGCAATAAGGCTATCAGCTTGTGCGCATGACCGAAGTATCAAGTTTTCCATGACATTTTAAACTTAGACACGACTCGGAAAGTAAGTAAAGGAACAAATCTACTTACACTTTATAATGCTCGAATATTATTATTTGAAGTAATAGAATAATAATAATAATTAAATCGTAAGTGAGGCAATACCATCGTGTTTAGACGCTTTGCTAAAAAAGTTTTCGGATGAAAATTCAGAGATTGGAAAAAATCGTCGGAAATGAAACAGATGGTAAAATAATAAATATTAATCAGTTACTTATTTCGTAAACGTTTTACTCAATTTTATAAAATTCCTTGATCTCATTCTTTATCACTTTTATCGCTCAGGTGCCGGAGACCCGTGTATGTTGCCATTGAGCTTCGGTATTGGGAATAATTCGTTGCACAGATATTATTACAGTAAAGTGGAGAACAAATGTCTACAGTTTGAATACCGTGGATTGCAAGGCAATGAAAATAATTTCATTTCGAAAGAGTATTGTGAAGATGCTTGCTTGAGGAGAAATAAAGGTACTTTACATTACGAATTATCACTTGCATGATCCAAAAAATACATGCTGCACTTTCATAACTTTTCATGTCGTCATCTCTGAGGTTTCAGAGTATATGCAGAATTTCAGTTGGAAATCATTTTTTTCTGAAAATTTGACTCTGGGAAATGAAACTACTCGCTCTTGAATCTGGCCATTTGCTTCTTCTTGGGAACTAAGCTAAACTAGAGTCAGGTGATAAATTGATTGGATTCTTTACAAAAAAGGGGAGATGCTGGTATCCAGACCTCAGAATGATAAATGAAATATCTTACGAGCAGCATGTGGCAACATTGAAAATAAAAAATTGAAAAGTCGAAATGTTTTACAAGGTTTTAAAATTTTAAATAATTATAATAGTTTTTTATGTTATCTTAATACTTATATCGTTATGTAAATAACAGAGACTCGAAATATAATAAAGAGTCCAACGTGTTATCAAATCGGAATAAACAAATGACAATTAAATGAATTTCAGTACGACTTGCAGTATCGAAAAACTGCTTCCGTATCATCAATTTTACGCCATATCAATTCTAAACAAGGAAACCTTAAATATTCTTAGAATTTATTCAGCAATGGGTCACGATACAAGCAATTTAATAATTTCTTTGAAGTTGAACAAAAATAATCTCGCAACAATGATTTTAAATGGTTTCAAGAAATTTGGTCTCAATCTTCTTGCTTAAAGTTCCCAGCAAGGCATTTTTTCAAAAAAGCAATATCGTTATGATTTATTTGAATGACGTTTACACTTATGAAATTACTGGGAACTTTTCAGAAGAAACAAGCATTAACCCATGTCCGCAAGGCGATCCGCTTGAAGACCCCAGTAGGAATGTTCAGACATGCATACGATTATCTACATATTCAACGACGTGTCCCTTCGGCTATTGGTGCCACGTCGGGGCCGGTCCGAGCACATCAGTATGTTGTCCTGGGTCCATTGAAGAGCCATGTCAATTGAATCCAGAACCCGGTAGAGGTTCCTATTCACTGACTCGTTGGTTCTTTGATCCTGAATCAGAATCTTGCCTTGAATTTGTCTACAAAGGTTCAAAGGGCAACCAGAATAATTTCGTATCGTCGGAAGCGTGTCGTTTGACTTGCAAGCGTAAGTTACATATTGCGTTGATGTGAATGAGAAGTTGCTATAATCTCTTATATAAGCTTGCGGTTTTCTGTTAATTATTTCACAGTAAAATTGACTTGATTAAGTGAAGCGGAAAAAATAGTTAAAAATTGCATGTCTTCAGGAGTAACCAATTCTTAAATTTATGCTTTGAAAACACAATGGAAGATGAGTAATGATAATCAGTGTGATTTCTAGACTTGATATATTGAGCTACGTAGCTTGTGATAATTATGATTAAAAATTAAATGAATTTTCTGATTTTTCCCAATTTTATCTGATTTGGCACAAATATTCTCGTGAGGTCGACTCGAATCCTTATTTAATTCCCTGCTGAAAGTATTGGTCGTATTCGTATGTTAGGCGTATAACGTGGCCGGTCTGGGGGAGGCAAGGCATTCAGTGAGATTTATTGAGCCTGTAAGAGGTAAATAGTTGGTGTAGGTCTTTGAATAGCATAAAATTAATTAGATTTACATATTATGGATCGCTTTGAACTTTGTGAATGGAATGTTTTTAAGTGTTTTTGCAACAAAGTTTTGAATTATGGCGACTTCTGACCCTAATTTGCATTGTTTTCTCAGAAAACTTCCTTATCCTTCTTTAGGAAGGTCTAAGGTGCATAAAGTATTACTTGTTTTCAGATATTATAAGATCTTATTTAGAGTTAATGAGTCCTTGCATCGGAAAACCAGCTACTACGTCGGGCGGAGAAATTATTTTTTGCAGTTCAAGTAATAAAGACAGCTGTCCAGTCAACTTTTGGTGCCATGTTGGAGTATCAATCGATACAACCATGTGTTGTCCTGGAGGTAACGGAGAAAAGTTTAGAATATCTGGATTCTTTTTGCTTAATGGCTTTATTCATAGTTAAATATTCTTGGAATGCGTATTATTTTCTAGTCTATTTTACGAACCCTTGTGCATGGAAATCAAATTTTAGAAACCTAGTTCCTCTCTGATGACCTCGCCTGTTTATATTTTTCACGTTTTTTTTGTGCATTTATTCTGTATAACTCCTGCTTACTTCTCTCGTTTCACTTGAACTCTTGCGCCTCGTAAAACCCGTAATTTCTCATAATATAATTTTGTGTGCTTTTTATATACTTGTGTATATACTATTTCTCGCGTCTTTTTGTTTCTTTTATATTAACAGCATGCCTAATTTATTTACCTTTTATTAATTATTTAATTTATTAATTTATTAATTAATTAATTTATTTATTTTATTATTTTTTCATATTGATGACTTTCTGTTATTGTTTTAGAGATCTCACGAGCAGCTACAAAAGTGATTTCTAGGTAGTTTACTGTAATACAATTTTGCATAGTGAAAGTTCATATGATTATCGATTACATTGAACAGCATTGTGATAGCTGCTTCGGTTTAAACCGCTTTTGCAATTGATTTACAAGGATTTAAGAATTGTGATCCATGCACAAGGTTTCGTGAAACTGACTGTAGTATTTATACAGCCTAAAATTTTGAAAAATTGTAATGTATACACATGATTTTTATTTTTAATTAATATCAAAAAGTTATTAAGTTGCTGCGGACTGCGTCTAACATGAAATTTGTGAATATAATTTCGTGTATTATAGTTTCATGCCATATTTTCTTTATAAGTGTTATAACTTCACTTTTTGGTATTTTCTCAACTCAAAAAGTTAGATTTGGAAGTTTCTTCTTGCTAGGATAGACGTGAATCCAACTTCCCGAGTGAAAAACGCAGGAAATGGGGTCAAAATTGAAGAAAATGTGGCGAGGGTTGCAATGTAGAAAAGATCAGAATTTTTGAAAGGTGCCACATGCAAGTAAATCTGTTTGGCCCAGTTTTTAAGATTCGATTTCTGAATCCGCATTAATAGTAGTTCACGCTTTTGTACGAAATCCTGTCTGTAGGCTTTTACAATTTGAACCAATAACGCAATTTCAATTTCAGTTTCTGCGAATTAGTCTGAAACTTCTCGCTATTTTGAATTTATTTTAGAATCTTATTTCAATTAAAAGTGTAAAAACACTCAATGTAGTGGTTTTTGAAAGCATTTATTTACATCTCGCTTATTTCTTACAGCTACTAATCCATGTAGCGTTCCCTTGACGCCTGGAATAGGATCGACTAATATGACTCGCATCTACTATAACGCCGACAGTAGGCAATGCGTTCCATTTGTTTACACTGGTGCTGGTGGGAACCAGAATAACTTTTTGACCAAACAAGAATGCGAATCTGTGTGTCCAGGTGAGTTTCGAGCAGATCACGAATCCAGCTTTGCACTTCAATCGCCACTAATATTGCACTTCGCTGTTAGCATGCTGAGATTGATGCGTGTGATTCGTCGAAATGATTAAAAATATGTAATAATAATATTATTTTTCTCGCAGATTACTGTTACAATAACGAAATTATCTGGAAAAAACTCTGTTTGAATAGTTGGTTAATACTTCAA
The DNA here is from genome assembly GCA_036768485.1 of Mermis nigrescens. NCBI lineage: Eukaryota > Metazoa > Nematoda > Enoplea > Mermithida > Mermithidae > Mermis > Mermis nigrescens. Next base: position 16,932,512 of record JAVLUZ010000157.1, on the reverse strand, counting down.
GTCAAGCACAAAGTTGTTCAAAATGAGTATTTGATAATTTTATGACTGAAATTCTGGGAAAATAATGATAGTTTTAGTCGCTGAGATCGTAATTTGCTCGAACGGTCAGCAACCAGCTAAAACTGGCAGTGGAACCATTGTTATTTGCAACGCCGAAGAGATCTTGCACGGAAAAAATAATTGTCCTGATGGTTATATATGTCAAAGCGGCGACAATTCAGAACAGGAAGTATGTTGTCCGGAAGGTTAGTTGCACTCGTTTACTTTAATAGAAAGTTTTTCTTCCGATTCCTGACTTTTTGATAATTACTTTGCGTTTTTATTGCTGACGATTGAGTATGAGGCAAATCACTGCAAGACTGATTCGGATCATTTTCATCTGAAAATTGGAATGTAACTCTCATTTATAAATTGATCTTCTGCATAGTGAAGGGAAAAATGATTGTATTTCTACGCCTAACAAACACATGTATCGCTTTTTATTTTCTAGAATCGACCTCATTCAGCGTAGCATAAATGAGCTTGCTTTTGATAACAATTAACTTTACAGGCACGTTCAGAGCAATTCAATCTTGGAAATTTAGCGCGTAATTAATTGAATTGGACCGTCTGATTATAATTGTATCTTTGCAGCCAGTGTTAATTGTTCAAGGTCCCTTTGTGCATGTACAAAGATGGTCCCCAAAAGTCTTTGTACATTTTGTACATACAAACTTTTGGGTGCTTTAATATGGTATAGTAGCGCTTCCTGTGCTGTAAAACACGGTTTTTCGACTTCCGATAGTCTATTTTAGCCAGTTTGTGGGCTTTTGACGACAAAAATTACTAAGAACTGTTTAAAAACGGTGCAGCACCGAAAACGTTGAGATTTTTTCCTTTTAAATGCAAATTTTGTCATTATAAAGACACAGATAATTACATATTTAGACGCGGAGCGCCGGAAAGATTTTGGAATTTTATAACTTTTTTACAGTTTTTATCTTCCCAAAAATCTTTGTGCATGTACAAAGACGGTCCCGAAATGTCTTTACACATCGGGAAAAATCTTTGCCGAATACAAAATAACCGTGCTTTGTAGTATAACTTTTTATCGAATATTAATTCAATCGCTTTTAAAAATAACCGTTTATTTTCACCTACATTCATTCTTGAGTTGTCCTTGGATATTTTCGTTTTTCATTGAGCTAAAGAAATATTTAAAATACCTCGCATTCGATGTTTGACTTTTCCCTAATTTTGCAGTTGCTCGTCTAAAACTAATTTATTATAATTTTCAATGTCTCTGAATTAATATCTTTAACCAAATCCGTTCTAAATATTATGGATTTTGTAGCAAACTTCTTTGATCGATGCTCAATGCCGAAACAGCCGGGACACGGAACTGACAGTCTTGTGCGTTGGTATTACAACTCTTTAATTAAAACTTGTGAACGATTTTTATACACTGGATCGGGTGGCAATAGAAATAACTTCGTGACAAAATCGCAGTGCCTGAAATCTTGTCGACAAGGTAACAAAGCCTACCTATGTACTATGTATTTATTCGTTCTTGTGGAAAAACCAAAATAATATGAAAAAATAATAAACTGATTATTCCTTTCGTTTATGAATGAAAAATGCACTTTTGTGTGAACAAAAGTCAGACACGCAAATGGGGGGTTGATCGAGACTCCAGGATGAAAATGAGGAGTTCTCTTCGTGAAATAATCAATATAAAGTCCAAAAATTGATAAAAATCAAAACATTTTCTCTGCAAAAGTGCTTAATTGACCAGAAAATGCCAGTTAAGTTAGTTTTTTGCTATTTTAGCATTTATGCTAGTCTATGAGGCTAATTTAGTTCAAAAAATTTTTAACTGACTCTCTAGACCGGCTGACCCCCCGGAGCGGTCTTGTTGTGCATCTATTGATACGGTAATCTGAAGCTGTGCTGATGCGTATTGTTTTGAAAAATCACTTGAGTGAATATTGTTGAGTTAATACTAGTATAAACTCTTTTTGAAGAAGTAAAAATATATAGGTACTGCAAAATATTATTGATCAAGAGGCTTGCTGTCTCATTGTTTTTATAACTTTCTACTGTCAATGTAATTAAAGTTTTAACTTAATTTATTAATTTGTAGTTTGTATTGTTGTTTGTTTTACACCCTGAATTTATTGATTGACTGACTGACATTTATTTTTCAATACACATTCCATGTATACTTTTTGATAGCGTATTTTGAAAATCCTTGCAATGGTGAACCAGAGCGGGACAGGAAGGGTCAATTGAGGTTATGCAATGGTCCAGATGCCGATCAGTGTGGCCCTGAATACTCGTGTTCTTTAAATGCTTCGACGCATAGGAAAGAAGGATATTGCTGCCCTGCGGACTTCAGTACAGATAATTCCCTGCACTAAAACAATGTTCCTGCAGCTCAACCGTACATGATCTTGGTGGGAGTTGAGCGGTTTCCCTCCCAGAAAAGTTTCTCCTTCTCCCTCTTAGTAATTTTTTCCTCACCTGTGTCCTTAGAATTTGCGATTTTCCAAAAAATTTCCAAGAATTTCCAAAAAATTAGTAGAAAAGGTGTTTTTCAAGCGTTTTTAGTTACCTATTCGCTCAAAAGTGTCACATTTTCGGCGCTTCGCGCGATATACTCATGGTTTGACTATATTTTGTTCAATTCGTCCGATTTTTTTGATATTTTTAAATATTTTTTATGTTTTAGATGCTTTAAAAAATGGAGCATATTTAGAAATGCCGAAAAACGATGTTTTTGACGCGTATTCACCATTTTTGGGCCCGAAAAAGGCACTTTAAAATTTCACTCCCTTTAGAATTCCAGTGCTGTACATATTTGAGCTGAGCTGCTAGTTGGCTGAATTCTGTAAAGAACATTTTTCAAGTCAAAATTTGTTTGTCAGCAGAAAGGAATGCATAGAAAAAAGGACAAAAGCCATGCGAAAAATTCCTTTTTAATTTTAAATTATTACTTCTATATTATGGAATTTCTTATGCAGTATGGCAGGTAAAATAAGTTATTGATCGTTTGATAACTCACAATAAACATTAAAGTTTTTGAGTGAAAGGAGAGTAATTTTTATTCCTTTTTTAAAAACATGCAGAAATTGGGCGAAAAATTTGGGCACAAAACAGTATTCATGCGTTTTGTTGTTTTTGCCTCGATTTACGATACCAGCTCACACAGAACATTTTTTAGGAAATTCTTGAGTTTTTGAAACTTCATGCAACTAAGCGAGATTAAAATTTATTGATTTTTGAATGTCAATTGATAATGTAATTTGGATCTAAGTGCATTAAAATTTTGAATATTTGTGTATTATTCATTACTTTAACCTAAAAGCTTCCTACCTGAATCCATTGAATCTTCCATTTGCAACGAAATTTTTATTTTTGCCACAATTTTAGAATTTTTGTGACGAATCTTGCTCACCTAGAAACTGTTTTTAAATTTTTATTACTTTAAATCTAGACTCGAAGAATAAAATTGAAATGGTTTCAGTATGACATTAGGAGTGAGGCCATATGTTCGTTAAAAACTAAGAAATACTTAGTTTTGAATGAACGCATTTTCAAAACAATCGCCCAATTTCTAAAAAGTCTTGCCATAACAAGCTCGAAAGAGACAATAATATTTTTCCGTAGCTTTATTTCATTGAAATCTTGCAGGTAACGTTTGTTTACTACATAAGAATGTCGGCAAGGGAAATGAAAATCTCGAGCGATGGTTTTTTGACCCAAGGAAGAACGATTGTGCTGCCTTTTATTATAAAGGAGAAAGTGGGAATAAGAACAATTTCCTTAATCGAGATGACTGCGTGCGACGTTGCATGCCAGGTTATTTAATTTGCAGTTTTCATCAATTCAACAATAGTTTTAAAAAATGGAAAGCGATCATATCGTTGATTTTGACTATAAATTAATTTGCCTATCATTTGATTTTTTAGCGTACATTTTTGAGCATTTAAACATCTAAGGAAGTTAGTCATTTTGTACATATGTATGACTCAGTGACCGTGCGGCTGCCTTACACTCGTTTACTGTAGCAGTTCTATATAGTCTTGTTAAAAAGCATTATTAAGTCGGGATTAATGAAGTTGTTTATTATTTGCTATTTAATTTATCTATCGACCAGATCACATCAGAAAACAGACAATTTGACCAAAACTAATTTTATTAGCCTTCAAGCAAAGTCCAGATTTAGAGGGACAGGTGGAATATGTGTAGACCAGACTCTAAGCATCTACTTACAGATTACTAAATTACAGAGCAAATGCAGAGGAAAATCATTTATGGGTATGCTACCTTCTTTTCCATCGAACATTTCTCCATTTCCTCCGAATTCAGCTGAACACTTAAAACCTAGCGACTTCCCTAACAAGAAATTTGGTTTTCATCACTTTTAATTTGCTTTGTTTATTTGATTGGCTTTCTCCTAAGCTTCAGTCCGAATGTCTTCTACTTTTAAATTAAGAATGTGTTCTTTGAATCTCTAACCAATAAATTAAAAACGGTTGCTTCGCTACTATTCTCTTTAAAGAATGGCTGAGAACATCTAAACTTTTTTACTGTCTCATGTGTGATCCAAGTATGAGTTTATCAATTTAATTCTAACAGATTTAAATCCTTGCGGCTACGGCTCTCCTTACGAAAATAATGGACAAAGGGTTTTCTGTGGCGACGATCCATTAATATGTCCTTCAAATCACTACTGTCACCTTGGAGACAATACAATGGAAGCGGTCTGTTGCCCAAGTGAAGGTGAATTTTGTTTACGTCAATACATCGACATAAGTTTGTAATGTCCAATTGGAATCTATATTTTATCCTTCTTACCTTGCTTATTTATATTCAAATTAAAAAATAATCTATCATTTTAAGTTTAGTCATGATTTTATTTTAAATCCATTCTTTAAAGTAAAAATGTTAAGTTCAAGGTAGTTTTTGAAGTATTTTTCGTATTTTTCTACGTCTCACTACATTCTTTTTTCCTGCTTTCTACAACTATTGTCATTCTTATGCTTTTGTTACCTTGTAATTGCTTGCTTTTTGGTACGAATTAGTCAATATATAGGTCGCGCCGTCTTTGTACTGTGTAACAATGTTTGGTCAATACACAACCAGCAGTTCGTGCCTTATGGTGATTTGTTTACATCCCTCTTTCATACTGTTCAAACCCAATGTTTCTGCATTGAGTTTTACTGAGTATTTACTTACCTTACCCCTTTTTTGACAATATCTCATGTCAAAAAATCATTAGCACATTGTTTGAACCCCAGAATCGATAATCCTCCTTCCAGGTGTGAAAACTGCAGAAAATCGTCAAATGAAAGAAACAATATCAAAGTAGGTGTAAACAAATCGCTGTAGCGCCCAAGTCACAGTGAGACGGCCAAAATTTTTTACGCGATTTGAACAGAGACATTTTTATCTATCTAATAAAAGGGGACTTAAAACTTCATATTTAAATTTGCCGAAGTTATGACTTAGAACATTGGGGTGTTGCCTTTTTTTGGCCCAGTTCTGAATTTGAGTGCATCATAATTGTCGTTTGTTTAAACCAAACTTCTTGTGCGGGACAGATTTTGAGGTTCGCAAAAATAATTTTATAGCCATCCTTGTGCAAAGACTTTTTGGAGCAAATTTATACTAATTTTACGTACTTTTGCGTATTTTTCAACAAAAGTTCGAAAAGTTTAGTTTTAAGCGCGTGCATCAGACGATTGAAACCAATCTTTGTACAAACAAACATCTTTTGCATCTATCTCTGTGGTTTTCGTAATGACGGAAAAATAATAACTATTTCTGCGTTTGATCATTAAAATAAGTTTCTGATATTTACATAAATTCATGCGTTGACATGAACTTTATTAGAAATTTAAATCAGCACATTACTAACGCAGTATAATTTCTGATTCTATAATATAGATTATACCAGCTTTAGAAGTCCGGTTTTATGTGTTAGCTAGAAGTCATAAAAATTTCGACACTTGGAGCTCTACTGATATCAACTGAATTTATGATTAGGTAACGCTTTTTGGTCAGCAAATGGGTCGCAGATCACAAATTGTTAATTTGCAAAAAAATGTGTACATTTAGCAGTTATATATTATTTGTACAAAAAATAGTTCGCTTGTAAGAGGAAAAAACTTTTCCAGAGGTCTTTGTATATGTTCAAAGAGGCTCGTACAAAACAGCAGTCCAATCACAATATCCTACTATAGTCTGATTCGCGTATTGCTGTTCCGGCTTTACCTGCTGGCATCAAGTTGATAGCATATTACTAAATTTGAGCCTAAGCTAAATTAGTGGCAGAAATGGCTCTTCTTCTCGCGCTTTCTATAGCTGGGGAAGCAATACCGGATTAGTTATATCGATGAATTTTTGATTAGTCCAAAGTGTTGGTTTAAACGAGGCACTTTGCTTCCGTGCAGCAGAACCTTAATGCAAAAATGGAGGGTATAATTAGGAAAATGCCTCTCAATAAGGAATCACTGATAAGCCGACCACTTGTGCATATACGAGTAAAAGCATCGGTTTCCGATCTAAAAGCTAGCAGTTATGCGGGTGAAAGGTAAAAATAAAGTGAACTTACAACGCGTTTCTTGACAATGTGGCAATTTCTTTCATACTAAGTCGATGTTATTTTACAAATTTGTTGAATTTTCAATATGCTACGTTTTCTAGACTTTATATGCCTTGCATTAAATGATTTGTACCTGTTTACTTAATAGAATTTTCTGTTTGAGGAAACGCGTGCGACTTAGACATGGCTGCAGGCACTGGTGCCAATAGTCTGAACCGGTGGTTTTACTCTCGTGATCACAGGAGATGCTTACCTTTCATCTACTTTGGACTTGGCGGCAATGCTAATAATTATTTGTCCAGGATAGAATGTGAAAAAGCTTGCTTAAGTGAGTGAAAGTAATTATTCATTAAAGGATGCTCATAACATCATCTTCAATTATTGCCGTATCATTCTTGAAGCTTTATACTTGTGCATGTTGCAGCTATATATATTTTACCCTGTTTCTCTTGGCTCCTTTAGATTAATTGCAAATTTTGCTTCGAACTAGTGCTCTTCTAGCACCCGTGCGAGTTTGACCCAGAATAATGAGTGATTCTTAGATTTAAAAGCCGGCATCACGGTAGTTTTCGAGATAAAGATATCATGATCTACTTTTTTCAATTTGTAAGCATCCTTCTATAAATGTACAAATTCTAGGCGCTCCTAGCCCACTAGTAAACATAAATAATTCTTTCCGACTGAGGAACTTTTTGCACCTGAATTTTGAAGAAAATCTGAAACTTTAGCATATTTTAATGAAAGTATAGGAAACACTAAGGAAGTCGAGCCTAGAAAGCGGATATTTACTATTGACTATCGCTTTTTAGAAGGTCTAGAATCCGCCTCTCGGTGGAATTTCTGGATTTGCTACTGTCTAGATCAAACATGTGACAGGGGGATGATAGGATCCCCACCCAAAGTCAGCCGTCCCCCATTCCCCCAAAGCCAGAAGATTTTTGACCCCCTTCTCGGATTTTTGGAAAAATCGAATTTTTGGCCGTTTTTAGGTGTTTTTGGCCGTTTTTAGCCGAAAATTGAAGGTCATTAGTTACTCCCTCCCCCTAAAAATGGCCGCGAGCCGTTGCATTTATGGTAGATCTGTTCTAAATTACGCTTTCACTCTGGAATGATTGCTAGTAATAAGTTCTCTAGTTCATGAATATTAGTTTAATTTAATTTGGCGATTTCTTTTTCTTAATAATGTCTTCAGATGGTCAGAATCGTGTGAAGACATGTATTTAGAAGAGGCTTTTAATTTGCGGCCTTGATCCGTTATTCTATGATACGCGTAATATCAATATAAGAAAATTTCGAAAAATTTTAAGACTGAGAAAATGAAAAAGATAACTGAGAAAGATTTATCAGTTTTTATTTCCAAAAACAGCATGCAATATGAAATTGGTTTTGCTTTACAATTGACCAGATAATATAAATCGTGCCTATATATGCGTTTGCTTTTAGACGACAAAAGGTATTCATTCTTTTATGTAAGCGCTTTATATTTAACTACCATTTTTGGCAAGAGCTGAGACATTCTATGAAAAACACTGGTTACGTATTTGGTTCAGTAAATAAAGGCAGCCAATTTCGGGCCGTGCTTACATATAACCGTTCATAGAGATGATGTAGGAGAATCAGTCAGAGATTTCTTGAGCCAAGTCGTCCTCAAAAACGGGTAAAATTGCTAAAATAATGTAAAAAGTCTAAACTAAGAGGAACTTAAAGTTTAAACCTACCATTAAATTATAAAGATAATAATAAAAGATTTAAAGCTTTAAGAAAAAGAAAAATGTGGTAAATTAAAACAAATTTAAAGGATATGATGAAACATTATTGTTGAGAATAGGACGATCACGTGCTATGTATAATGACTCCTTGATTAAAAGATCAAAAGAGTTGGATGCTCGACTGATAACCTTGAAGCAATCTGATGTAATTGGATGATTGCTATTTGAGATATGTTTGTGAATAGCAGATAAACTATCACCCTGAATTGGCTTTCCTGTAGCAAATGAGATGCCAGTATGCTCTGCCATTCTACTCCCAAAATGTCGGCGAGTTTCACCGATGTAACTAGCCATACAGCTAGAACACGTATACTTATATACTAAATTTGAGAGTAGCTTAGCAGGTACAGCATCCTTGTTCTTGAAAAACCGGCTGATACACATAACAGGTTTGTAAACAAACCTTACTCTAATCTGAGGGTAAAATGCAGATATAACCTTTAGAATTCTGCTGCGTACATTGTAGCCATGCACACCAGTGTAAGGCAAAACAAGAGAATAGCATAGTTTATCACACCCAAATTTTATGTCATCACTCTTATTATAAACTTTTGTCATAAAGTCTGATATGACCTTATCAATCAAGCTAAGCGGATACTCATTTTGCAGTAGAGTCTGCTTCAGCTTGTCAATATCAGAGACAAAAGTCTGATATGAGTTACAAATCATGTGAATACGACTCACAAGTGTCTTTATTAAACCAACTTTATAGGCAAAAGGAATGAAGCTAGACAATTTGGCATAAAGGCCAGAAAATGTGGGTTTCTGATATGTTGATGTAACAATATCATCGGACTTCCTTTCAACAAGCACATCAAGGAAATTTAATTTCTTGTCACATTCAGTTTCAAATGTGAAATTCATATTAGGATGTTGCTGATTCATGTAATCACAGAACTTTCTAGGCTGATTTCTGTCAGAAAACACTACAAATGTGTCATCAACATAACGTACATAAAACTTGGGTCTAATCTTTATACTACAGTCTCTGAGCCACTTTGTTTCATGATGGCTCAAGAAAATGTTGGCAAGAACTGGGCCAAGCGGATTACCCATAGCAACACCATCTATCTGTTGATAGATTTTACCATTACACGTAAAGTAACACTCTTTAACTGCGAGTTCTAGAAGCAGTTTGAATTGATGACAATTCATGTTATTTACTAACACGACATTCTGATCATCAAATAGTTTCCTAATACATATGTCAATGGTCTCATTGAGTGGAATATTAGTGAACAAGCTTTGAACATCAAGACTAGCCATAAAATGATGGCTTTTGAATGTAAAAGCCTTGAGTCTTGTCAGGAAACTACCAGTGTCACATAAAGTGTATTCATTAGTACTTATGTCTTGTAGGATCGGCACAAAATACTTAGCCAACTTATAAGTTGGAGTGTTGATGGCTGACAAGATTGGTCTTAAAGGAACATCTCTCTTATGAGTCTTAGGCAAGCCATATAGCCTGCCATAACTGCATCCTACAGGATTTATACTTTTATAGACATCAGCAGATAGTCCATTCTGTTTATGAACCTTCAGTATATGGGCTGATATGCGTTTCTCAACTGAGCGTATAAACTGACAAGGATTACAGTCAATGACTTTGAACTTTGAGATATCATTCAAGACATCATTCAACTTCCTAATGTAGTCATCTTTGTTCAGAATTACTACTTGATTACCCTTATCTGCCTTTAGAACAATGATATTCTTATCTTTTGACAGATTGCTGAGGATTTCATAGTCACGCTTTGATAGATTATCGCAATGCTTCTTATCATAAGTAAAATATGAGCTAAGAGCAATGTCTCGCAATTGATTCTTGATCATTTGCATTTTTACATTGTCACAGTTAAAGGCAGTTTGTTTCTTGAGGAAACCCATCAGTTTCTCAAAAGGTAGCAGATAATCACCATACTCGATCTTCCTAGGTGTAATAGAGTACTTCATACCATAAGACAACACAAGCTTCTCATGAGCTGTCAAAACTCGGTTACTTAAATTAACTACAACCTTTTCAGGATCGATACTATTGACACTTTTATGCATAAGCAAGTTTTTTACCTTCTTGCTATGCAACTGTCTAACATGGTTGAGAGATTTAGACACATTGCGTCTAATGTATGTTAATGCTACCTGAGAATCCAGCCAGGATACTCGTGAATTAAACAAAGAAATCTGCGCCTTCAAATCTCTTAGGACTCTTTCAACCTCTTTGATTTTAACTTTCAATTCCTCATTTAGCAGAAGCCTCTGGCATGTTATGTAACATTTAGAACGCTTAAGCATCCGATTAGAAACCTTGAAAGCCAGAAATTTAGGAAGCAAATCATTATCAATGCATTCTCTAAGAAATGCAACATCCAACTGAAGCTTATCATAGCGAAGTTGAAGCTTCTCAACTTTTCTCAAAAGTAACACAACTCCATGATCATACTTATTCTTCAAATTTGTGAATATATTTAGCTTTAAACGAATCTTGAAAAGAAAAGCAATAATAAAGAAAAACTTCTTAAGTCTAAAACTCACCAGGCCCTCCAACCCGCCCTTACCTCCACCCATCCTAGATGTCGTAGCAGTAGTGGAAGTAATCTGACTAGCTGAAGTTGTTTGATTGACAAGCGATTTTCTCCCATTATGCCTTAATTGACTAAAAATATTCGGAAAATTGACTTCAGTAGCAGAGGGGGAAGCAATCTGACCAACCAATGCTGCTGGAGTAGGGTGTGGTTCGCTCCCATTGTCCTTCCATTGTTTATCGACTCTAACGAATGTAGCTGACGTTTCGACCAAGACTTTGGCCATCTTCAGAGCAAATTGTAGAACCGACTGATCATGAAGGAATAGTTTTGAAAAATGAGCTTGCTAAGCGAGAGTTGTAAACTAAGAGGAACTTAAAGTTTAAACCTACCATTAAATTATAAAGATAATAATAAAAGATTTAAAGCTTTAAGAAAAAGAAAAATGTGGTAAATTAAAACAAATTTAAAGGATATGATGAAACATTATTGTTGAGAATAGGACGATCACGTGCTATGTATAATGACTCCTTGATTAAAAGATCAAAAGAGTTGGATGCTCGACTGATAACCTTGAAGCAATCTGATGTAATTGGATGATTGCTATTTGAGATATGTTTGTGAATAGCAGATAAACTATCACCCTGAATTGGCTTTCCTGGTAAAACTATATTAAACATCAGCTTCTGATCAATTTCAAGCAGTTTTGAGAAAATGTTTTGATTTTCATGTATGCTTAACCTTTGAGTAACCTTATTTCTCCAGAAAATTTTCTATTTTTTCATTCTGGTTTTAGATTATCCAAATTTCCTCCTTTTTCATGCATTCTGCATATTTTAAAAGTTATTTTTATTATTTTTTAAATCTATTTGTCATGTTTATATGACGTCGCTCCTCATGAAAAATTAGCATTAACAATTTTATATTTCAGCTTATCGGGATTTATGTCCTCATGGTCTGCCACTCTTAACATTCGGGAAAGTTAAAGAATGTGACTTGAGGAAAGATTGTCCTGATAAGTTCATTTGCCACGTGAACGCGGAAATGTCTAGATCAGTTTGCTGTCCAGATCCAGGTAGTTCTCGTAGTTTTAGTCGCTCTTTACGTACTCTTTATACATGTGGATGTGCTGATTTTATTGTTCAAATTATGCTTCGAACGTTCACTGCAATCCAATTCGGTTTGTTTTTTTAATAAATTGACTTAAATTAAGTGGAACTTGTCTAAAAATATTAAATATTTACATGTTTTCAGTTATCAATTAACTTTATGTTCATGATCCCTTCATGTCCTTGGGGTTGATAAACCCTTTATTCTTCATAAATTCTGATTGACCGAAATGGAGTAAATTGCCACTGATCTTCTTAAGAGAGGCTTAAGTTTAATAGATTTGAATTGACTTATCGGTTTTTTCATTGGTGCGATCTATACGCCACGTGACCTATAATTTTCTATTTTTCGAAAAATTTTGCATCTACAGAATCGAGCATTTGAAGGAAAAATAGTAAACAAACTTTTGTCTGCCCCAAGCGTTTCAGTCCTTTGAAAACGTTTTGAAATATTGTCTTGCTTAGTATTCTTGGTAGTTTTAGGGCATCATCTGTACAAATATTTGAAGAAAGCTATTTTATTAATATTTCAAGAAGCTATCTTTCTTTTTGCACAAGATTTCTTTTAAAATGCTCCAGAATCTGTTTATTTGAATTTATGCAATGTTCTCAATGATTAATCCATTAATTATCTTACGTTGACTACTTAGAACGATATTGTTAATGAAAAGTTAGTATCTAGATCTAAGGTTATTCTTTGTCTAAACTTTTCTTGCTTGACTATGCTTCACTTTTTTAGTATAATCTTTCACTTTTTCGTTCTACACCTCCGTTTGAAGCCAGCTGCGTATCTTGATAAGTGGAGTTAAAAGAAAATTTCGTAACAAAACTTTTTTGGCGCTTCGATATAAGCGTTCTCTACAAATAGCATCAATTGTATCTTTTCAGCAAAGATTTTTTCTGCATTAAATTTGGAATTTACTTGAAAAATTCGGGAGATTGTATGTCATACTTTATTGCAATGAGGAAAACGCCGTGAAATATTCAATCTACAAATATCGGTAATGCATTTGATTAATATTTTTGGATCTACCGAGGAAAATTTTAAAGTTATGATTGTTTCATCGAAGTTCTGATATTTCCAGGTTATCCCTCTGTAGTTATCGTAATATTTTTCTGTACTGCACTTAGCAGAAACTATACGAAAGAAATATTTAGCTGTAGAAAACTTTTGATTTAGCGCACTTTTGTCTCCTACCTCCCGATTCGGGTCCGTGCACAACTTTTGCGACGAGGTACGCCTACAGCCCTAAAACTTCTAAATGCGAGCCTTTTGAATTCGGCGGTTGCGCTGGAAATATGAATAATTTTCAACTCGAAGAGACTTGCACGGATGTATGCTGCGACAAAGGCTATTGAAGCATTTCTGTGATAGACAGCTGTCACATCATCAAATGTCTTCTTAAATTCTAATTTAGTCATTGTCTTGTAAGATAATTAAATCAAAGTAACAATCAGCGACGGATTCATGTTTTCGAATAGGTATTATTTTTTACGTCACGTTTCGGTGAAGAATTTTATCAGAATCACTTCTAGTGTTTTCCGAAACTTTGAAAATTGTCTTTTGGTATTTACGTAGAACAGTATTCATAGTGTTCTGAATTTCATTGACTTATGCAACAAATGTGAAATTAGGGTTGAGAATGGGTAAAGTCAACTAAAAATGCCGCTTCATTTTTCGTATTCATCAAATCCATAAATTGTTCATAATTTGATTCCTAGCGGTGAATTCTTCTATTTTCTTGCAGAAAAACATCCTTAACTGTGTTGATATCACTATTTGTGGTTTCGAAAATCTCTGCAAGATTTACAAATTTGTTGCTGACTACAGAAAACTATTTTTGAGGTCAGAATATGGTCTGCTAGGCGCCAAAAAAGTGAATAAATAATATAAATATGTGTGAAATCCGGTATAAATGAAAAAATAGATAGATCAGTGAAGGCGGTCGCCTCCCTGCTCCTGCGTAAACGTGCCCATAATATCACAATCAACACTAAAGTTTCACATGTTAGTGGTCGCCGTTTTATGATATTATATGTATTAACATTTATTTTTCTATCAACATGTTTGATGTGTTTCCAATGCCTGTTTTTTTCACTCAAATCAGTGTTGATAAGGGAAGAGTTGGAAGTTGAAATTTTTTGTTGAAACAAAAGTTGAAAGTTTATTATTTTTACGTTGGTAATAATTTTAAAGGTCATTTTAGCTCCAATATGTTCTATAATTCATCCCATATACTGTGCTGACCATAGATGCACGGCGTGGCCGATCTGGGGAGACGGTGGGTCAGCTCTTCTGAAGGGTCGCAAATTGAGCTTTTTTGAGCCAAAATAACCTGAAAAACTGGTATAAGCGCTAAATTAGTGTTAAAATTGCATTATTCAACACTTTGGTCAATTTAAAGCACTTTTGAAGAAAATTTTGATTTTCATCCGTTTTTTACTTTCATTTTGCCTCATTTTCCCCACAAAATTGTCCATTTTTCCATTCTGAGGGTCAGGATCCCCCCCCCCCACATGCATGTCGAGTGCTGATCCCCAGACTGGTCACTACGTTGGGCGGGGTGTCTAAACCCTTCAGGATCAGGTGGACTCCCAAGAGTCGATAGACCCCGAGAATTGAATTTTTGGTGCTATTTTCAGTATTTGGCCCCATCGAACCCCCAGAATTAGGCTGCTGCCCATGTATGCTGGTCAAGCTGGACATCATCAATCTTTATTGCATTGACTCTGTCGTCTGCAAAATAGCTAATCCTTCAGCTTGTTTTGTACTGATAGCGACAATAAATAAATGTATAATAATACATAAAACGTTGAAAAATTAGAACGCTCTTTCGAATTTTTAAATGTGCCTATAACAAACGAAGCCTGGATGACCAGTGCGATTTCTTAATTAAATAATATTTTGCTAAATGTACGAGTTGAAATCATGCTTAAATTATAAAGTTTAATGTTGATCATTTTTCGAATGCAAAACGTGTACCTTTTTGAAACTTCCTTTTAATGTGTTCATCACGTTTACCCGGTTCGTTTTATGTTTTATGTATAGGTAGCGAATTTGTGCAGTTTCTCTTCGTTTAGTATTGTACTATTTGAGTATCCGTTAGCATAACGCCTATATTTTATGAGCATTTTTACGATCTTATTGTGCTTATAAGCGCCTATTTGGAGTGTTAAATTGAAGTACTAGCGCGATTGTTTATAAAGTTCTAGTGCAAATGCTCTTGAGGTCACAATAGCGATTTGTAACATGTTTAATAACGCGAGTAAATTAATTGTCCAGTTTGTATTTTAATGTAGACTATGACTACAGGTCTTCTCAGCCGTGCCTTTTTTTATTTTATTATTTTAAATTTGTTCTACGAGAAAAAGGCTGTAACTATGTATGTACCTACCCAGCAGAATCAATGCTGTTCTATAATTCTTAGATTCGTTTTGTTACTCCTTACACTTTTATAAAAAAATGATTCCTTTCATCTCTATTCGAAGCATTTTTGTTCTCAAATGAATTCTTTGGGGTTGTTCACGGTCCATGTCATAATCCTGAAATACGGCATTATAGTATGTTTCACATAACTAGACATAAATTTTAAGAATTTTTTCGAAAGTAAGCCGACGGATTACGATAACTATATATCAAATCCGGTCGAGGACTTTAGGCGCGGCCGCTTTGGCGCGGCCATTTTGGCGCAACCGTTTTAGCGCAGCCATTTTAACGCAATGACAGTTTGGCGCGAGCATGTTTTGGCACTGCCATTTTCGGCGCAGCTATTTTGGCGCAACTGTTTTGGTTACATTATTAAAAATTAACTTAAGTGTCTTATTTAGACAGAAACATTGTCCAGTCAGGACATTTTGTTGTGCTATTCATTTAAGTCAAACATTTGTGGCATGACTGAAATTCTGGGGTTCTTGAGCATCAGAAATTTTCTCTGATAAAAAAATCAAAAGATTGATAGTTACATTAGTCAAAAGCACAATTTTTCGATGTTTTTTGTGCTTCCCATTGGTATAAAAAAAGTAAAAGACGATAAATTAAATATACAGGAATTTTGATATAAATAATATTTATGTATGTACATATATCTACAATAAAATTGATGACATGTTCTAAAATTTCTGTAATTATATTATTTATTTAGCATCCAGTTATGAAAAAAGAATTCAATTATAGAAAAAAAACATTTTTTTACTATTTTATTCAATTTAACCGATTTTGTCTAAATTTTTTCGAGATTCTTTTGTAATTCTGCTCCACGAAGGACGAGCATTGTGCTAAATGTCAAAGGCAGTGTTTTGACAAGTGCACAGTTTTTAAGCCTATAAAGGCACTTTTTAAAATTTTTTGGGTCTGACGGACCCCTCCCCCAATTCCCATGCTGTACATGTATGCGCCCGGCTACCTATCTCAAATTGACGAACTTCCGTTTTTGCAGAGCGATACCTTCATACATGAGCAGCAACAAAATTTTGAGGGTCTAGGTGGTGTAAAACTGGCAAAAATCCCAGAAACCATTCCAAACTTTTAATTCTGGAGGTCAACCACCTTTTCACGTGCAATACCCGTCTACGTAATGCTGAGAAATCGTAATGCTAATTATAAATTGTAATACTTCTGATCCGAGATCATCATCATGCAGCAAACGCAAGATTTTTAATAGATTGTTTTTCAGCAGGAGGTTGATTTTAGCTATTCGAGATCTATGTAGTTCACAACTTAAAGCGTGAACGTATAAGCTTATTTGTTAGCCTATCTTACAGAAATCAACGAGCATCACTAGCAGATCAAAAATATCACTGTTTTTCTTGTAAACCCCAAAATTTCAATACCGCATATGCATAGATACATAAATTGACGTGAAATTAAAAAAAATTTAGGATTAGCGACTTTCAAAGTATCATGTGTACGCCTATTTATTTCTACATTTAACGATGTATTGGCCAGAATGGATTTATAATCTTGGCAGGTACAAGGCATAGTGTTAACAAAAAACAAAAAAGCTTGGTTAGTATAAAACGAACAATAAATAGGAGTAATGAACGTATAAAAGAAGTGAAATCATTTGATGCCCAATTTCTTCATCACGCCGCTGACTCCCAATTCCATATAATCGTCCTTGGACACCCAAAAACCCTGATTATCGCGCATCAGGTTGGCCAGCACAGCTTCGCCCATGAAAACCATATGTTTTCGACGCGGATGCGCTTCAATTCGAATCTTGAATTTCTAGAAAGCGTAACAGAGCATTTATTTAAATTAAGTGAAGTTTTGTGAATCGAAGGTAATTGAGATCTAAATTTCAGAAGGTCGAACATTCAACTGATTGAAGTAACGAATACGGAATATATAAAACATGAGAATTAACACCGATAAATATAAGTAGTAACAAAATAAAAAAACCAAACTACGAAGTTGTAATACCAAAAAACGGTCAGCTCAACACTCTCAAATATCCTTAAATCTACACTTTTGAGAATTATGAATTGATATATCTAAATCTGGATTCCATCGATCTACATATTTTGAGTGAAGGAGTCCCGGCAATAGGTGGGCACTACTAAAATTCTGAAGGTGGGATGCAAGGTTTTTTGAAAGTCAAAAATGGTCTTAAAAATGGTGGTATGGCGAAAAAACATAATTTTTCAACGTTTCTCATCGAGCACTATCCATTGGCATCAAAAAATTGCGAAAAAAACAAAACAAATTCAAAAATTGAATCCTAAGGGGGTATTCGAACTTCTGGGGGGTGCTTCCCCCAAACCCCTCCCCCCGCCTACGTGTGGTCCCGGCCATTTTTAAGGGAGGGGGCGGTAAATGACCTCCGATTTTCAGCCAAAGAATGACCAAAAACATCTGAAAACGGCCAATAAAATTCAATTTTTTTCACTAAGATCGGAAAGGGTTAAAAATTTTGTGATTCTGGGGGGATGAAGGACGACCACCTTGGGGTGGGGGATCCTCCTGTTACATATATGTTGATAATTGATTATAATTGGCAATAAAAACAACAATAATAAATAATAATAATAATAATGATAATAATCGATAATCAGTACTTAAAGTGTATCTCATTCATTATCAAATCCGATGGGAAAGTTTTTTTCTACAAAAAGTGAGATTAAAATAAATACAAAATGGAATAGATTAAATGCTTGCTCTCGCTGAAACCGATCTCTAATTCTAAAAACATCTTTTTCAACTGTTTGAAAACGCATGCTCTCCTATTTTCAAGCAGAAAAAGCACTGTTTTAAAATCAAAATTTAAAAATCTGGCGAACTTCATATAGCAAAGTCACTATAACAAGCACATAGAATTTAGTTTAATACTTAAATTTTTAATAAAATGTTCCACTGATTCAGATAACCGAGCATGTAAAAGAGGGGATGGATCCCCACCCAAAGTCGGCCGTCTCCCCTCCATCCCCCAAAAGCCAGAAAATTTTGAACCACCCAATTCTTGACAAAAGCTTGCATCTTTTGGCCAAGGTGTTTTTTGCCATCATGACCGAAAATTGGAGGTCATTTGACCCCTCGCCCCCCCAAGAATGACCGGGGACCCCCACTCAAAATTTGAAGCCATTACATTAATGCAGATAATATCAAAAATATTTATATTAGCTGCTGCGAATAGAATACTCTTAAAACTTAACGAAATGAATAATTTGAAAAACATATTAACTGAAAGCACTAAATTAAAATTTTAACATACGATCTCATTAAGCCACGCGTTGAATCCTGCCAAAAAATCTGTTATAGATAAATTATTGAAAAAAATGCTAAGGTATTTATTTTATGTTAAATAAAGGTTTGAAAATAGAATTACGCAGGAGAAAAATGACAAAAAATGAAAAATCGACAAAATTACACAAAAATAAATCGAACTAGAGCAGCTCCATTTAAGCTATAACTACCTGAAGAGCGTCTGTTTTGCCTTTAAGCACCCTTTCCAGATACAATTGCCTTAGTTCTCGCCCGAGTCTGCTAGGCAAACCAGGATACATGGTAGAACCGCCGCTGAAGACTATATATTTGTAAAATTCTGATCTAGTATCTGAATTAATTAAATTGCATCTGAATTAGTTAATTTACTGCGAAACAAAAACAATATCATGCTAGTCTATTATCATTGAAAATTCGACAAACCGGAAATAACATTTTTATGTACTTTTGGTAATAAACGCCAAAGGTAATCAAATAGTATCAATACGAATTCAATGAAACTACACAGTTTTTAAAAAATGAGCTTGCTAAGCGAGAGTTGTAAACTAAGAGGAACTTAAAGTTTAAACCTACCATTAAATTATAAAGATAATAATAAAAGATTTAAAGCTTTAAGAAAAAGAAAAATGTGGTAAATTAAAACAAATTTAAAGGATATGATGAAACATTATTGTTGAGAATAGGACGATCACGTGCTATGTATAATGACTCCTTGATTAAAAGATCAAAAGAGTTGGATGCTCGACTGATAACCTTGAAGCAATCTGATGTAATTGGATGATTGCTATTTGAGATATGTTTGTGAATAGCAGATAAACTATCACCCTGAATTGGCTTTCCTGTAGCAAATGAGATGCCAGTATGCTCTGCCATTCTACTCCCAAAATGTCGGCGAGTTTCACTGATGTAACTAGCCATACAGCTAGAACACGTATACTTATATACTAAATTTGAGAGTAGCTTAGCAGGTACATACAGCATCCTTGTTCTTGAAAAACCGGCTGATACACATAACAGGTTTGTAAACAAACCTTACTCTAATCTGAGGGTAAAATGCAGATATAACCTTTAGAATTCTGCTGCGTACATTGTAGCCATGCACACCAGTGTAAGGCAAAACACGAGAATAGCATAGTTTATCACACCCAAATTTTATGTCATCACAAATTTTATGTCACTACACAGTGTTTTAATTTCGTCATTTATGTAAAACTAAAATTAACACGTACCTACTTTGCATATTTTATCACTTTTATTTGCAACAAAAACATATAGTTTCCCGAACCCGATTTAAACAGGTACAAAAATCAAGGATAAAATATGAGTACCTATCAGGAAGCATAAAAAATGCTAATTATATCCGAAAGAAATAAATACGATCAGTGAACATTACAGTAAATCCAGGAATCAGACTAAAAAACAAATAATTAGGTTGTCCTTGGGCTCAGCGAATGTATCATAGTCCTGGTTCATTGTACCAATGACACAGATTTTGATTCATATATGCATATGTACATAACATGATTTTTAGTTCAATAAAATCATAAATGTTTATCTTTTTATAAACTTTATTCGACTTTGCAAATCGGAGCACAAAAAGCAAATAGAAAAAATATGAATATAAAAATTTTAAAAAACAGTAATAAGAAATAATCACCTATATCGGCAGACTGTATAACATTGCATAAGAGTTCGGAAATGCCAACTCCTTCAACATTGATTAGATGAGGTTGAAACAAAATTTTGGGGACTTCGAATCGTTTGCCACCTACTTCAATCAGTCGTCCATCGGGCAACTACGGTGATTAGCCGGCATTTTTTTAAACATATTTTCGATTATTTTTCATTCTTTGGAGATTAACCATCTAAATCTTAATCTTTTATTTGAATTTGTACTTCTTCATAGATCTACCGAAATCTGAGATTATATGATGAATAAATACATGTGGGAAAGTTACCGCTATGATCAGGTTAATAAAGTAATTTTAGTGAATTATTTTTTCGAACAATAATTTTTGCACTGAACAATAATTTTAGTCCCTTTATTTTATCCTAATGCATGACGAAACAGCTTTACATAATCTTAGAGAGGTTAGAGGAAGTTTCATACCCCAGAAAGGTTTTCAGCCCCAAAAATATTTTTTCAACCCCTAGAATTCTCGATTTTCCGAAAAATTTGTAAAAAAATAGCCGTTTTATGCGTTTTTAGCTATCTGCTTGCTCAAAAATATTAAGTTTTCAGTCGCTTCGTGCCATATACTCATTTTTTGACCATTATCTTGTGCAATTTATTTTAATTTTTTGATTATTTTTTCTTTTTTTGTTTTTACGATCTACAAAGATAAAGTATTGTCAGGAACGTCAAAAAATTGTGTTTTTGGTGCGTATCCACCACACATTCCCATAGGGGTGAGATGGTATTGCCTTAACCTAGGGCAGAAAGCCAACTTTGCGAAAGCAGACTTTCAGTTTTTAGGTTGTGCAAACCCTATTTTTGTAAAAATCCCTCAAAGCAGACATGCCTAAAGGCTCTCTGGCAAAGATATGTAACGACCGCTCTTTGGACGCATTATTTGTTTTTTGTTTGGATGGCTCATTGTGTTATCAATGAAATTGTTGAGGCTGTTACAATTCATAAAATTTAAAAGTCTTTAAGTTCTGTTGTCATAGTCCACATGAGCAGTACATCGTCCAAAGCTGCCGCCTTATGTTTGATTAATTCTGTGTGCGAATCGATAGAAAATAGTTTGGCCAAATATTGATCAATCAGCTCTATCAGCAAAAGCCGCTCCTTTTCAGATAACGGCCAAATTTTTTGACGAGAATCTTCCGACATTAAACTAGAAAAAATGTTTTTTTTCAAACACCGCTTTTTAACAACGCTTTTTACAACTTTGTGAACCGAAATTCGGCAGCATTTGGATCATTTGCTCAAATTATGCATTTTATGACGTTTTCATATGAAAATCGAAGAAACTGTCTGATAGAAAGTAAAATCTTGGCAGTGAGGTAAACACATGCGTAGGTGTTTTTGTTTTGACTTATTTTTTCAAACAGAAATTACTGTTGTTTTTTATGCTGCCTGTTTATGTAAAGTCAACGCTGGTCATAAAAAATAATGCTTCCGTGACCTATTGAGTTTCGCACTTATTTCCTATTTGTTTGACTATAAATGACTACGAAATTGCAATGCGCTATCTTCCTTTGATATGCAAAACTGTAAAACACATTATCCTTTGGTCTGCGCCAAAGTCGGTTCCAAAAGTAGACTTTGCAAAGTCAAAGTCAAAGTGAGGGTTGTGCAAATGAATTTCAAAACTGACTTTGCAAATTTTGCTTTCGGGTTTTGAAAGTCGGCTTTACTATAAAAAGTCAGCTTTAGCAAAGTTGCCATCGTGCAACTGGCCCCCAGTATCCGAATCTCTGCTATTCAATAAGAAGCAGGAGAGATAAAAAGCTTTATTGAGATAAAAATATGTATTTACATACACCTACATAAACATATTATTTAGGTACATCTGGGTAGAGTTAGTGTAATATATGAACTTTGCACATGGACAGTGGACACTATAATCCGTTTCATTTAACTTTGAGGTTTTTGAAAAAACTTAAAGTGCCTACAAAAGTGGTTTAAACTAACAGTATACTTGTGATATTCTACAGTATATCGAGTTATGGTGAGACGCTCGCAATTGCCAAAGCGCATTACTGCATCAAAAGTTTAAACCACTTTTGTAGCTTGATTCATGCGGATTAAATTCAAAAGAAAACCTCAAAGTTAAATGAAACAGACTATAGTTGTTAGTGGCACATAAATATGTATATGACAAGATATTAGCCAGTGGACACTAGTTGTTTGTAGCACATAAATATGTATATGACAAGATATTAGCACAGGGCCCGGTTTCCGAATGAAGGGGTTAAGCTAACCCCGGGGTACAAGATATTAGCACAGGGCCCGGTTTCCGAATGAAGGGGTTAAGCTAACCCCGGGGTCAAATTCGATAAATTTCGTCGAGACGAGGGTTAAATAATTTATCCCTGGTTTCCGAATGAAGGGGTTAACTAAGCCTCAAGGGTTAATTTTAACCCTTTGGGGTTAACTTAACCCCAGGGTTAATTTAACCCTTAGGGGTTAAATGCATTGTATATAATATGCATTTGATATCAGCACTTATCTCAGGTTTCCGAATGAAAGGGTTAAATTGTTGGGGTTAATTTTTCATCTTATGCCGTATAAAATTTAACCCTGATGCGTATCAGGATTTATTTCTGCAAACTGTATTGGTCGCTCACGCTTTGGTGTGTATAAGAATTCTGAATAGCTTTAATTTTTGTGCTAATGTGACAAAAAGTGAATTGAATTATAGTCTGCGTTATTTAACTTTGCGGTTTTCATTTGAATCTAATCAGGATGAAATAGGCTACAAAAAGGGATTAAAATTTTGATGCAGTAATGCGCTTTAAAAATGGCAAACGTCTCCTCATAACTCGGTATACTGTAGAACATCGAAACTATGGTGTTTGTCCATAACACTTTACTCATTTTAAATTTTTTAAAAACTTCAAAGCTAAATGAAATGGACTATGGTGTGTAAGTTACATATTCGATAAACAATGAAATACAGATTCCAGAATTTTTAATTTTTTAATAACACTGCCAATATCATGAAATCTTCGATCGTCCAGTTCCAAATTTTTTATTATCGGAATTCTGAGTCTGACTATCTTAGCGATTTATATCATGCATGTTATATTCCGACTTAGATGATTCCATTTTAATATATGGGGGTGGATTTAAGAGAGAGCAGGAGGGCGGCCGCACTCCCTTATCGGTTGAAATAGTTGGCGAGATAAAGAATGGATATGTACTTTGCAAAAATTTTTGGTTATCGACCATCGTAATTTCTCAAATTTAACACCTGTGTGTAACATTCATCCACTTTCTTGGTCTAAAAGCCATATTTTTGAGATTTTCTTCCGTTTTTAGGTTTTTGATAATATATTTCATTGCATTGACGATATTTCAGTGTATGATTCTTTCTTTTTTAATTTGACCGAATTTGTATTGTTTTAATTCCGTCTCTGTCGCAATAAATTATTTCTTTCTTTCTTTCTATCTTTTTGTCGAAATTCCACGATTTTGCGGGGCTTCGCGTCGAGTTTAAGCAAAAGTTGAAGAAATTTGAGCACTTTTTTTGCACAAAATTGTTTAGAATTGTGAAATTTTTCACAAGAGTTCTAGACCAGAAATCATTTTGACCAAAAGTAGGCAATATAAAACGGCAAAGAAACGTTTTCCTGCACGTGAGTAGCGGGTTTTAAACTCATCTTTGATTGTTTTGATAAAAGTTGGGGTACCTACCGGCCCTTTTCCTTACAAAAATCCAAGATCCACGACTGACTGAATATTGTGTAGTGTCCAACTCATTATTTCCGTTACATCTGACAACTTGCAAGTACTAGTACATTCCAATAGTGATAGATGCAAAGTGTGCTTGCTCATGCTCGGATTTATTCAGAAATATAGATTTAGTTGTGTGCAATGCAAACTATCAACCGGCTATGCCCTAACTACAAATGCAATGCAAAGGTACACGAATACGTGCACATTGAATGCTCAAAGTATTTAACCCCCGAGGGTTAATTTTAACCCTTGAGGGTTAGTTAACCCTGGGGTTAAATTCCATTTGGAAACCGGGGATAAAGTTATCCTGGGGGTTCACTTAACTTTGGGGTTAACTAACCCTGGGGTTAATTTAACCCCGGGGTTAGTTAACCCCTTCATTCGGAAACCGGGCCCTGAATTCCCATTCTGTACATGTATGGTCTTACCCCCCCCCTCAATCTCGCACGCCCACATGGGGGTCTGACCCTTCACGGACTGACCGCTCTATTCATCTCGAGCCGATAGGAATGATAAAAAATTTTGGTGGGAGTGTTGATTTGAGGCAGGGCATTTTTAAATGTCCATTCTTAAAAGTCTTTAAGCGAAGGTTATTCCTTCATGACATCAACAGTTCATATAACGCCGTTTCGAATCAATTTTATTAATCGGACAAAAGTAAAGGTAAAAATAAGCTTGATAAAATGCATATCGAGTTACAGAGTGTGACCTGGTTTTCAAGCTATCATAAAAGAGTACACAGCTTTTCGTTTATTTAACGCGAAAAAGCTCGGCTTCTTAGCGTCGTAAACTTGCATTGTACATGTATGCATAGTGCGCTTACCTACCTGCATATGTAATACCTATAGGTACCTAAATGCATAGGCAGATCATCGTAATTGTGCACTTACCTTTATTTTTATACTTATTCCGACATTCAATAAAATTGCAAGCAAACTTGCAAACGAATCTTTTTTCTGTTTACTCAGTTCGATTTGTCTTCTTTTGCTCTATATATGCTTTAGCTCGATGTTCTAAGTTTAACGGCTGAATTACGAACAAAAAACCGGATTCCAATCGTCTCAGAACTATTCAGCAATATAATGCAAGGTTATAAATGCAGGGGCAAAAGCCATTCTTCCATCCCGGAGACTCCGGCTCGGCCTCTTCAGATGATTGTGCTATTAGTAGACCACTCAGACGATTCGTTCTCTAAGCTGCACCGTTAGTAAACAGATTACTTTGACAAATTCGTCTCAATTCCACGCTCAAGAATACGCTATGCAACATGAATTTACGGTTATGCTTGTTGAAAATTTATATCTGAGCTACCGACTACTCCAGTAATCTAGGTGCTTTGTTATTACTGCATCTATACGAATATGCAGCTGTAATTGTATTAATTTTATAAATTTGTTTATTTATCATGTATTTCGATTTGGAACTTTGGGCTATCCTGTGGAAAACTGGCCTTGTGAATATTATTTCTCTTTACCTGTGCTCTGCTCAAGATGGCGCTGGTGTGGCAACGGAGGGCATGCCTTATGGCGTTCTAAATAATTATGCTAATTATTATCGAGGTTACACTGGCCAAATAGGATATTACGCAAGTGTGCTTTGTCGATGCCCGAGTATAACCTGCTTCGTTTGTATTGGGCAGCAGGCTCAGCAACAGCAACCAAAGCAGCAGACAGGTGGCGGTGAAATATCAGCTCAGGGTGACGCAAAAAGGTTTCTTTGACAGTCATTTAAAAAACTTTAGTTTTTCGTGTTTGTAGTTTATCTAAATCCATGCCCGAATGGAACTCCCTATTTGACGCAAACCGGATCGCCATATTACTGTTCTCGAAAGCCTACGATGCAGTTCAATAATTGTCCTGCAAATTATTGGTGTCATGTGGGCGTTACGATTCAAACGACTTGTTGCTGCCCAAATACTGGTGAAAGTTTTTTGATAACTTTAAATATCCACCTTTGCCATGATAACAAAAAGTTTTGTGTTCTTCGGATGTCCCATATCATCGAACGTACCATCTCTTCGCATGTGCTAGGAGTTCGCAAAATTATGTAAATTAATCAAGACAGATAATTCCCCTGTTCCATCGTCTCACCTCTCCGATCGTTCCACTTCCTCTAATGCTCTCCCTCATCGCAAGTCCCGCTTTTTCTCGAAAAATGAAATAAAATTGGAATAATGCTTCACCACGAAAAATCCTACCTCGACGCATGTCCTATCTCTTTGAATGAAATATAACCTCGTCGAATGTCTCATTACTTCTACAATACAAGAAAGAGAAAAACGAACTTATATGCTAAGAAAATGTTAGCCCTGCGCTTGACACGTTCACTCCATTGTATGCAATGATGCCTCATTGCATGCATATTAATACGCAATTCCTTTTCTAAATTTAATGCCATTATACTTCTAACTGCGGTAATCTTAGGTAGCGCGTTAGCGCGTACCTATAATATACTTGGGTACCCCTAACACCTGTGCACTCCCCCTACAGCTATAACGGGACACTTCTGCAAGGTGCGGTTTTTTTAAAAGAAAGATAATAAAAAAATTCGCTGCCCACGTTTCTTTTGTTTTTCTTGAAACTCAAAACTGACTGTGTAAAGAAGGTGTAAAGTTTTTGTGTAACGTTATAACATAGGACAAATTTTGGGACCTTTTTGTCACGGCATGTGGACAACTGAGTATTGATGACTCCAACAATTAAACAGAATAGGATTATAGAGGAATGGATTTTACAGAACAGTATTTTTTGTTTTTTGAAATTCGCATTAGTTCTCGAATGGCAGTGTAAAGAGTGCGAAAATCTGGGGGTGAAAAAGCACTTTTTGGTCGAGTTTTCAACCTGCTCATGTCTGATACTAACTCTGGTTATGAGTTTTATAAATGTTTTCTGACAGAAATGTAGAGCGGATCAAGGGCTACATTCTGCATATAAGCAAAGTCTTCTACGCTCTATGGTGAGTTAGATCCTAGGGTTTAAAGTTTACACTCTAGTGGAATGTGTAAAAAACGGATTTCAAGTAAGATTTCTCTGCCAAATTTTTTCGCTTATGAGTCAGTGTAAATTGAAGACAGCATTAATAAAGTGACTCTCAGGGGCTACACATCGCAGCAAACCGCATTTAAAAAACGCAATATTGAGTTATTTATGGGGGTGTAAAGTTCGAAATCAGAGGTAAAAAAATGGGCGAAAAAACACGTTTTTTTTCCGAAGTTTGATTAATAAATCATACCAAATAATTTTTGCAACAGAATTTTGGCACACAGGAATGTACTACGATTTAAAAAGCCTAGGAGAATTGGCATAAAACTGAATTTCTTTAAACTCAATGGGGAGTTCGGTACGGAATTTTAAAGTTTACAGTGTTCTAAATGATGGAAAATACGTTTTTGTTGCATTTTTTGTTCGCCACTTTTTCCGTCCAGAAGTCGGGATAAGTCCAATAGAATAAAAATAAAGTGCTTTATATCGGGTGCATGTCAAGCAAATTGTCTATACATTAATATTTAGCGAGTGTAAAGTCAAAAATTTGGTGTTTAAAATGCGTTTCTGTCTTGTTTTCTGCGCACTTCTCCGGTTATGAGTCAGGGACATGATTATCAAGTCTAGAAATGAACCGGGAACCAAATTTGATATGCCAGTCTGGCGCATATGTTTACACTCTACAGTGTTGTAAAGTAGTTTACACCTATTGTTAGTTTGCACATAGAACATTATGGAGACTTGAATTTTCACTTAAATAATCGTAATATTGGAACAATATCAAAATTACGAATCTGACCAAAATCTTCTTTACACTAGGTGTTTACATGAAGTTTACACTACATATGTATTTATCTTCGTTTTTGAGCATTCCAGAAACCTAATTTTTCCTGGAGTCTAGAAATTTTTAAAGAATCAAATGTGAAACGTCACGTAGGCGCATTTGTTTACATCCAACAGTGATGTAAAGTAGTTTACACTCATTGTTTATTTGATCTCAGACCATTGTACTTGGGTATTAATATCATAGGTAGCGCGATAGCGCCTAAAAATATACTTGGCCATCCTTTTTCTTATATGTTTATCACAGCGAGTGCCAAATTTGTGTCCCCCCTCACAACAACAACGGCACACACCTAGGAGGTGCCGTTTTTTTAATCGATGGATAATTAAAAAATTCGATGCCCGTGTTTTTTTCTTTTTTGTTTACACTCAATACTGAGTTCGCAATGAGCGTGTAAAGTGTGAAGCAAAAAATCAAATAATTTGCGGAGGGCCAATTTGTTTTTAAAAATGTTGCCCCCCAGCTGTAGATTACGAATCTGACCTTGAAATTTCTTTACAGTCAATGCTTGTTGCACAAAAAAAGTGTAAAGTATACGTGTTTTCATACTCTTTGCGTGTCCTTCAGCTTACCTAACTCAATTTTGGTTTCTATGTCACGGTCAATCGGTTTTATAATGTAAGAAGTTTGCAAAATCTCAAAACTGATTTTTTTCTTTCTTATAACGCAATATTTCTTGATCTGTGATCGTTTTAGTGTAAAGGGTTCGAGACGAAAAACGATATCTCTTCAGCTACTCCGCTAAGTAGGCGGAACATGCTAATTATGCTTAAAAGGTGCCCTGACCTTAATGTTACCAGATCCCAGGATTTATTTCGTTTCTATACACCCAATATTGCGCCATTAGCACAAGTGTAAAGTTTACACCGAGAGGCATTTTGCGCCCAGAGCGTCGTGGAGGATGAATTTTTTAAAAAATGTTCTCCATAAGGTCAGAATAACGAATCTGACCTTTAAAGCTTTCTACAGCAGTGTTTGTTGAGGTATGAAGAGGTGAACTCTGAATTATATATACATCTATTTTCTAATGCCGATAGATAACTCCGCATTGCATATTTTTGATCAGATTTTTCGTATTTCAGAGGTTTTTGACTCGTCTTTAATAAATAATTATTTTTATCATCATAAATGCACTATTCTTAAACATCAGTAGAATGATGAATATCTTTAAAAATAGGATAATCAAGCTGAAATCTGCTGATATGTCGAGTTGGCGCAGTGATTGACAACTCCGTTCTCGGATGCGGTATTAAACAAAGAATGATGGGTTCGAATCTTCTGAATGCTGACTTTTTCATTTTTTCAATTATTTTGGCAAAACCATGTACTTCATTTGACTCATATATCTATTTAGGTTCTGCAGATAACACTTTTGCGTTTTGAATTTCGCCTCAGTTGTCGAATGGGAGTGTAAAGAGTGCAAAATCTGGGGGCGAAAAGACACATTTTGGCCGAATTTTCGACATGTTTATGTCAGCCAACAACTCCGGTTATGAGTTCAAGGAAATTTTTCTGACAGAAATGTACTACGGATAAGGGAGCTATCTTGTGTTTACCAGCAAACTTTTCTACAATCAATGCACTTAGTACCAGGGTTTAAACTTTACACTCTAGTGGATGAGTAAAAAAACAGATTTTTTCCAAGATTTCTCTGCCAAAAGTTGGGGTTAATTAGATAAAATTAGAAATAAAGCTAATGGCTACACGTCGAAGCAAGCCGCGTTCAAAAAACGTAATATTGAGTTGTTTATTTTGGTGTAAAGTTCGAAATCTGAGGTGTAAAGTGGGCGAAAAAACAGGTTTTTTCGTATTTTGATCGATAAATCATATCAAATATTTTGCGGAACATAAAGTTTGGCGCATACAAACCTACTACAATCAAAGGGCAACAAACTGGCCCGAACCGAATTTATTTACATTCAATGGGCGTTAGGTTCAGATTTTTAAAGTTTACAATGTGGTGGACAGTGGAAAATACGTGTTTGTACTTTTTGTGTTCGCCACTTTCTCTATTCAGAAGTCGGGTGAGGTCGAATAGGATAAAAATAAAGTA
The DNA here is from genome assembly GCA_036768485.1 of Mermis nigrescens. NCBI lineage: Eukaryota > Metazoa > Nematoda > Enoplea > Mermithida > Mermithidae > Mermis > Mermis nigrescens. The sequence continues at coordinate 16,902,517 of JAVLUZ010000157.1, read as the reverse complement.
AAATTCTAGTTTTTTTCTACATGGAAATAAAGTGGGAATCTGACTGTTAGTATTCTCTACACTTAGTAGTTGTGCTAGTTTGCACTATTCATTTGTTGTTAATATGTAGTTTATACTACAAAATTTATTTTACTACCAAATCTAAGCGTTAGTGTTCCTTACACTTGATATTTGCGTGAAGTTCTTGAATTTTTGCCGAAAAACTTTGTTTTTTTAATTTACCAACATCCCACCTTTTCAATTTTCTTAAAGTTTAAATCTTTTACAATTCTCTTCATAATTTAATGAGTAGGTGTAAACTTTAAGTTTCTTGGTTTACGCTCTCGCTTAGCAAGCTCATTTTTCAATACTTTTCTATAGTGATCAATCGCGTTTAGTTCGGAATTGGTGGATGGCCCTTATTTTATTACTCGGCTTAAATGATCCAAAAGTGACTATCTTTTGATTATTTTCTTTATCGCAAATTCGAACACCCAAATTTCAATTTAAAAATCATAAAAATTATTTCATAATTTTTATAATAAGATATTTAATAGTTGAGAGCTCTTTTTTATTGTTTTCATTGTTCATTGTGCTCGTAGGAACCAGAAGAAATGGTTACGCCCAGAGTATTCTCTTGCGAAAACAAGTTAACAAAGCTTTTTTGCGTTAATTATTATTTTGGTCAAAATAAGTCAACTGACCTAAGGCAAAATTCCGGGGCTACTTAATTACTACTGCGTTAGGTTTTTAGGGCATAGCTGTTAATAGCTCCGTAGGTACGGACGAATTTAGGTCCGAGGAGTTTGAGACCGTAGTTATTGAGGTTGTGGGGTTGAGTCCGGCGGTTCGCCCTAGCAACCTGACCAGCTAAGTGTAGCCAGGTACTTAAGTAAGTCGGAGGTACGTTATATGTCGTTTCCAAGTTAATTTAAATGTGGAACGACCTCTATAACTGGAAGCTGTTTAGAATGTAACATATATTTACTTTAGCTAATAAAAAATATTAAACTTTATACTTCCGACAATCCAAAAGGCATATCTAACTCAGTTTTAAATTCTATGCAGTCTGATTGATTTCAAAAGGTCGACGGTTATAAAATCTAGCGAGTCTTTTTTTTATAAATATTTTTTAAATTTAGAGGCAATTAATTTATGTTAAGAACAATAATGTTTTCCGCGTTCTTGGACTGCTGTCATTATTGTGGTATGCTACTGTATGTGTTTGCAGTAACTGATGCACTGAAATCATGCTAATTAAAAGTAGGGTACTAGCAAAGAAAAATGCTCCGATGGAACAAAAAAGATGAATTTACTTGGAATTGTGGATTATTAAGGTTGTAAAAGGAGGGGACTAGGGAGGATCTATCTAAAGTCGCAAAATCTGCTAAAAATCACACTTTCTCTAAGCAACGCAAAAAATCGAAGTATATTCTGCGGCCTCTAAAAAGTGTCTTTTTTAAATAGTTTTCAAAATTTCAGATAATAAACGAAATCTATAATGTTTCCTTTTTTAAATTGCTGGAAAGTAGCAACACTGACTAGCTTCGTATCCTGATTGAAAGAAAACTAAGTGGTATTGTATTTAAAGTTGTTTTATTCTGCTATGAGCATTATAGCAAGCAAAGCAGGAGCCGATTGATTAGTGCACACAATCGTTACGGGCATGCTAGTGTACCTACATTTAGTCTGTTTCAAGTCAACTCTCGCGTTTCCTACTGTTTTGAACCAACAATTCTTGCAATTGTTTTGGATGCATCGATGTTTGCTATTTCATTCAATTGGCTTAGAAAGACTGTTACTCGGTATCATTTCCCATAGCTGCTGCATAGCTAACGTGCTGCTTTTTCAATCATTTTTATGGTTAAATATTTATTCTACTGTGTTAACCGCAGAATATACTTCGATTTTTGCGCTGCTTAGAGAAAGTGTGATTTTTAGCAGATTTTGCGACTTTAGATAGATCCTCCTAGTCCCCTCCTTTTACAACCTTAATAATCCACAATTCCAAGTATATTCATCTTTTTCGTTCCATCGGAGCATTTTTCTTTGCTCATTTATATGCCTGGCAAGATCATAAAAGCTTATTGCACTGTGGGAATAGTTGTGATTGCATTTCTATGAAACTGTTTTCTTCAAAAGCACATCTTTCAAACAACAGAAAATTTACTGAAAATCATATATAACGAAGGTTCGCTATGGCTAATAGAATTTTATATAATATCTAACATTTTGGCCTTGCCGTAACTTAGCCAAGCTTGGCCGGTAATTGGATGTAAGCTTGGACGTAAGCTTGGCCGGTAACCAGGGAGCCCAGGTTCGAATCCTGGCTAGCCAAATCTTTTTCGTCATTTCAAAAATTCTTAAGGAATAAAATGTATTATAGATTCGCTATAGATCACTGTCAAATAATGAAAAATAATTCGAAAAAGCGGATCATGCGAGGATGTTGCATGAATCGCTGCAAGTTAATTTTTAGAAGCGAGGAAATAGGATTTCCGAAGAGGTAAAACATTCGATAAGATGGGACAAGCGATAAAAATGGGGGCATTGCGGAACATTCGACAGAGATCGGAAGTTCGAAGCTGTGGGTCACAATCCAGAATATTGGGCAACTGCTCACTCTAGAACCAAAAAATGACGTTGTTCTCAATTGTTTAAAAAATGGGCCTCCAGCTGCTGAGGGCAGATATGAGTAGCAGTCGTGCATTATGTATTAACGTTATTATTATTGTTATTATTGTTATTAATATTAATAATAGTAATATTATTATTATTAATATTATTATTATTATTATTATTATTATTATTATTATTATTATTATTATTATTATTATTATTATTATTATTATTATTACTATTATTATTATTATCATTATTATAATAATAATAATAATAATAATTATTATTGTTATTAATATTATTATTATTATTATTATTATTATTATTATTATTATTATTATCATTACCATTTTATTGATAAAAATAATATTATTGATTATTATTATTACTTTATTATTATATTATGATTATTATTATTATTATTATTTATTATTATTATTATTATTATTATTATTATTATTATTATTATTAACAGCATTTTTAATTTTCCAGGGAACATTTTTAAAAAATTAAAATTTACTCTGCAAGAAGTCAGAAGCATACTTGCGCAGCATTACCCAATTCGGGGGTCAGCCGGTCTTGGGTGTCAACCAGAAAGCTTTGAGCTGAAATAGCCTCGAAAAGTGATGCAAATGCTAAATAACGTGAAGACTATGTTAATCCTCAGTTTCTGGTCAATTTTACACATTTTTGCGAAGAAATTCTTAATTTAATCCATTTTTTGGCCTTCACGTTGGTTTATGTTTTCAAGAGAATTCCCCATCTTGCCATTATGGGAGGTCAAGACGGCCAAATTGTCATGCGTGTCTGAAAAAATCGAGAATATACGTGCTTACTAGCTTCAGTCGTTTGGACGTCGAAAACTTATTTTGAAAATGAGTAGCTTATCGTTTAAAAATTTTCAAGATGATAGACTAGAGTTAGTCACTCTGTTTTTGAAATATACACAAGTACATTAAGCAGTTACGAAACAAAATATATTGTTTTCATTTATTTTTTGATAAGCTAAACAAAAAATTTCTTATAATCATACTTAATTTCTATTTTATTGATTTGACATAAGCGAAATTAAGATATTAATCAAAAATAAGTTCAGTAGAAGGGATGTATCCATTTTCCATAAACCTTCAAAGGTGCATTGCTTTATTACAGGCGAACCAGATACAGATGTATGCTTGCTGCCTCCGTCTCCCGGAGTTGGCAACGATGTGCATTTAAGGTATTTTTATCATTCTCAATCAGCTACATGCCAGCAATTTTGGTATCGTGGAGCAGAAGGAAATCAAAATAATTTCATCACGCTAGCAGAGTGCGAAAATACTTGCAAAAGTAAGATATGCATATGATACCAATAACTTATTTTTTCGCTCACTGTGGTACCTACAATTAGGCAGATATTTTTTTAGTATTTTATATGAATACAAGTTCTGCTTTTACTTATTCTACTTATTCTGTTTTATATTCTTGACAGATAATTTTAAAAATCTAATTTTAACTTTATGCATGGTGTAACCTGTCGCCGATGTTAGAATGTGGTGTTGCATCCCTAAATGCAAACCTTGCGCAATTAGAAAATAGAAAGACCACAGCTTCATAGTACTCTTCCGCGAAACATTGTGAGAAATAACGCAGTTTTGTTGCGCTTGAGGGAAGTCGTTGAGAGAACAAATCGTTTGTGACACAAAGCACCAAAATTTGAAGATTTTCTTGCATAAAGATGCAATTTTTTCTTATTTCCTTGCATTACCATACCTTATAACCAAATTTTGACAGCCGGGGGGGCTTTTGCCCTGTCCCTAAGACACTAGTTAATAGAAGATTTTGGTCACATAAATTTTGACTTTATTACCTATGTAGTACGTTTGCATAGCAAATTGTGTCCAACGTCAAAAAAATTTCTTGTAAGCAAGGTGCATTAGTAATTGCGTAAGATTGGATCTTCTGCGAGGAATGTATTGAAAATGGTAGCCATTATAAGCTGAGCAGGTTAGAATTTTCTGGAAGCTCACATTAATAAAGCGCCCAAGCTTAAATTTAATAAATTAAGCAAGTTCACAGCGTAATAATTTTACTCTTCTTGGTACCCTTGCATGCATAATGATTCTAGGCCAGCATATTTAACTGCAATATCACATGTGTTGAGTTCTTTTTGTGCCAACACTTTAGAAAGGTTCCCTCCTCAGCCGGTTAATCCGTGTGCATTTGGACAACCCCTGACGGATTATGCAGGTCGCTTTCAGTCCTGCGGAGGTTCAAACGCCGAAAATGTTTGCTATCCCAATCATTGGTGCCACTTTGGTGCTACGCCAGATACAACAATTTGTTGTCCCAATGGTACATATATCCTATTAATTTCATCGCTATTCTTCTATTTATATTTGCCAAAAAAGATGAAAAAAATTTATTTTTATCCTCAGGGTACTCTCAAATCCGCAAAAAAACTTGAACATGCACGCACGGTTAGTTAAAAGAATGTCTGTCTAAAAATGCGATTTGCTACTTTGATGAAGGCCAAAATTATAAAGTGAATTACACAAATAAAAATAAAAAATGCATTTAAGCGTAGCTTGAAACGTCGGCATGCTTTTCTCAGGTTGTGGAAATAATATGTGTACGTAATCGCCGCATTATATTCAAAACACAGATATCAAGTATTTAATGATAAATATTTGATTTTCCTTAATAGCTCTTTCTAAATGAGCTAAGTTTCTTGCAAATTTTATATTTTCCGGAATGTATTTTGAAGAAAACTGATGAAAACTAAACAACTGCTTTTACTGGTATTTATATTTGATTAGAAATTTTATTGCGTATTTTATTCGTGGTCTTTTATCAAAACCTTGCCATTGTATATTGTTATTATTTTTATTTTTGTTCAACTTCTTTCCAGTCGTTAATCCCGAAAACATCTGCCGTCTCTCCTATTCATCGGGTGAAGGAAGAGATTCCTTATCACGATGGTATTTTGACGTAAGCACGCGGCAGTGCACGCCTTTCGAGTACAAGGGACTGCGAGGAAATCAGAATAATTTCCTGTCTAAACAGCAATGCCAAACGAAATGCATAGGTGGATTACGTAATTTTATATTCTTTCCTAGTGGCACTTTGACCATAGATGCACAACATGGCCCATCTGGGGGGACAGCCGGTCTCTAGAGGGGGTCAAAATTGAACAATTTCGGGCCAAAATGGCCTCAAACGCCGGTATAAGCGCTAAAACATCGTTAAAACTAATTTATTACAGTTTATGGTCAATTTGAAGCACTTTTGGATGAAATTTTCAATTTTCATCCGTTTTTGGCCTTCATTCTGTCTCATTTTCCCACAAAATTTTCCATCTTTCCATTCTGGAGGTCTGGATCCCACGTGCATGTCTGACTGGGACTAAACTTATCTGAATGTCAGATCATTAATGCCTAATTTTTTGCAACTAAAAAATATTAAGGGAAAGCGTAGTTTCTTTTCTCTAGTGCTCATTTTATTTTAATATACTGTCATTATCGATTTTTTCTCATCTCAGTCATGCTTTTGTTATATCATCAGGAAAACTGATTCTTTTGATAAAGTTCTAAAGTTATTTTAAAGAATGAAAAAATGTACTTATAAATAAATAATTATCAATTTTTAATTTTTGTTATTAAAGGATGATTCTAAAAGTTATAAAATTATTATGTTATTTTGTTTTTAGTTACTGAAAGTTTTGTAACGTCAAGTTCATATTACGTTTATTTAATGATACGAAACTCTTAGGTGCACAAGACGAAATCTGTGGCCAAGGGAAACCTATAAAAAATTCTGCTGAAATGCTGACCTTCTGTACTAGCACGACAGATTCTTGTCCTTCTGATGCCTGGTGCCATTTCGGCCCATCTGATGAAATGCCAATTTGCTGCTCTGGAGGTGAAAGTCCTATTGTGTAAAATGATATTTAATTAGTTTTATTATAAAATAAAAACGGGATCGTAAACAGCATATTCTTTCGTATACTAGAAAATTCAGAAAAATAAAATTTTGGATACGCTAGTGAGTGAGTAATCAGAAAAACTTTTTCTCGCTAAAACGAAAATGGTCAATAGGATGGAGTGAAACAAAGGCGGTGTAGAAAAAAACAAAAAATCAATAAAATGATAAGTATTGCTTTAATATCTAAGTTAGTAAATCTTACACAAGAGATGATATAACGAAAGATAGGTTAGTGTACTGTCAATTTTTCAGAAAAATGGTCTGATCAATATCTAAGAGGACTAAATTTTTTATCACAATGACAAAATTTTATGAGAAATTTAAAATTCTAAACGAGGTGCGAATAAGGAATTGTTTAAATTTTGTATTAGCTTTTTTAATATAGCCGTCTCGAATCCGTGCCAGCTTAGCTTGTCAACCGGATATGGTCGATACACATTAAATCGATGGTATTACAACATTTTGACACATGCTTGCGAAACGTTCAATTACTTGGGTAGAGGAGGGAATCAGAATAATTTTTTAAATCTGGAATCCTGCCAGAATGCTTGTATCGGTCCAGGTATTACAATGAATGCGCCTATTTTTCAATGAACTTTTCACAACTTAAAGTTATCCTTAAAGGCCCTCCACAAGGAAATCCATGCCCTATTGGGCAACCGCTTAAATTGCCCGGCAGCTTATTGCCGAAGCAATGCACGTTTGGTGGAGGATGTGAACCGGGATATTGGTGCCATGTTGGAGGAAGAGCTGAGACCAACGCTTGTTGCGTCGGATGTAGGACCATTTTTCTTTTTTAATAGTATGCTGATAATTTCCTCTTTCGAAAAATATTATAAGGAGAATATATATACGAGTATGTTGTATATCTGTTTCAATAAAAATAAAATTAACATTCACTATATATATATTTTAATATCAAAGATATAAATAATATATATATAATAATATATAATATATAATCATAATATATATATATATATATATATATATATATATATATATATATATATATATATATATAAATATATATAATATATCGAAGCTTTATTCATTTTTTATAAACAATAAAATTTAAAAATTAAGCCAATAAAGTATAAATAAAATGATGGTAAGTAATCACCGAATATGGTATTCTTTAAATTATGTAATAAAAATTGTTCAAATGCAAATGAGTAATGGACTGATTTAACTTTCAAAGCATTGGCTGCAGCTTGCTCTGGTTTGCCTCGACTGGAAGGCATTGGCAATGAATTTCTTATCAGGTGGTATTACGATGCTCAATCTCGACAGTGCCAGCAGTTTATTTATAAGGGTTCAAAAGGAAATCAAAATAATTTTGGCAATGAGGATGACTGCAGGTCAACGTGTGCAAGCGTTGGTAAGAGCTTCTCATCACAATCAAATGTCATTTGGATATTTTTAAGCAAATATTCGTTTCAGTTGAAATTAAATATTATGCAGTTATTAAAAAGTATATTATTTTCTCTAAGATTTGCATAAGCTAAGATAATGGGACCTAATATCGCGAATTAAAAGTCTAGATAAACGAAATAAAGTGATTTGCTATTTACCTCCGAATTCTCGCAAAATTATTTATAAGAAACATATTCTTTTCCATATCATAAAAAATTTTAATGCCAATTACTTGTATTCTGTCATGAAGAGATCTTCATTAACGGATCATTTTCGAATTGTTTTTGCTTCAAAACTTAATAAAATTTATTGACAAATTTATGTAAAATAAGTTGCAATTTAAGTTCCAAGTGAAGATCCGTGCATTTACCCCAACTTAAATCCAGCAACATGCTCCGTCTTGAATCCTGTTTGCCCTGTCGGTCAGTGGTGTCACTTGGGCGCATCTCCAGCCACAACGACTTGCTGTGCTGAAGGTATGCGAAAATTTGCAAGCATATAAATGTACACTGAAACTACATAGGTTCAAAACCGAAATATGGAAAACTGCTTGATATGAATTTAAATATGGCAATTACAGTACTTAAATCGGTATTTTACCATTTTTCGCAAAGTCGTTATCGCTGTGCTGATATTTTAAAAGCTATAAATTATGAAATTCATGGGCGATGATCCATCAGAAGAAGCTATCACTTTATTGTTTTGAGAAAACAAGCCGTGAAAACTATTATAGGTCAATGAGGTATTATTAAATAGGTACCCAATCATATTTACACTTAAGTCTAAGTATCTATAATGAATTTTCTTATTTTTATTCATTCAGCGATCAGTAATTTCTGCAACCTGCCATTGTCTGTTGGGTATGGAAATGCTGGACTGCAGCGATTTTTTTACAACAAAACATCGAAAACTTGTCATCCTTTTACGTACAAGGGTCTGAAGGGCAATCAGAATAATTTTATCACGCTTCCAGAATGCCAAGCCAAATGTCAGAGTACGATATTTTTAATATTATGTAGGTAATTTTGTTGCTAAAGTAGCATTAAGTATACCTTGTATTAAATAACAATTCCTCAAAGTGCAAATAAGCTTAATGAAGCTATCCTAAATTGATAGGTTTATTGGTAACTCCCGTTTTAGCCTTTTTTATTTTCATCGAAAGACGTTCAGCTACTCTTCGATCTCAAAAATCCAATTGACTATTTGGAAGATATTGAGTTAGCATGTAATCGAAAATTGTTCTCCTCCGAAAAAAGGCTGATAAATATCGTAGAAAATCACGAATCGGGTATCAAGGAATCGTAGTTTATATAAAGCCTTTAAATGCTTCATTATCGTATTTTAACTTCATCAAAACATGCATCTTTTAAAAATTTAGCATTAAACAATGAAATGGATGAGTGTTTTTAAGAAAATGTCCATGTGGTGCAATTTTTATCATACTCATTCACAATTTCTACTCAGTCACTGTAAAGTCGACCGTGTGCCCTGTTGGCGTTCCACTGGCTGATTCAAGTGGTCAGCAGCTACAGTGCACGTCGTTGGCAGTGTCATCGTCCTGCCCATTAGGCTATTGGTGCCACTATGGATCCACAACTGACGTCAATCCTACAGCTTGCTGTCCAAAGACTAGCGATAGTCCGTGCACTCTGAACCCATCTTTTGGCGAGGGTCCGCATCGCCTGCTGCGCTACTTTTACAACAATACAAAGAAACAGTGTACCGAATTTGAATATTCGGGTGCCAGAGGAAACGAGAACAATTTCCCATCATTCGAATTGTGCGAAGCGGCTTGTGGAGGTGACTTGAACTTAATTTTTAATTTCTTATCTTTCAATTGACCATTGCATTATTATGTGACTGAGCCTGAAGTCAGTATTCTTTCGAGTCGGTTTAAAAGTAAATTCTTATTATCATTGATACTCTTAAAGCAATAATACGATCTCGTCACGAAGTAGTTACGAAAACATATACGCTTGCCTGCTATCGTCTCGTACCGCTTATGAATAGAGACCGGATTTTTAGGTGCAAAAAAAGTTAGATTAGGTGCAAAAAAGGTGCAAAAAATTCATCAATTAGGTGCAGAATTAGGTGCAAATATTATTCAAAATCCACATGCTGAGAGCGCTTTTACTCAAGCAAAAACTTGTTAAATGCGTATATTATTGGCCCATCACTTGCAGAAAACACTTTCACTCAAACAAAAACTCATTAAATGCGATAATATTGTACATTTCGATGTTATCAAATGTCAGGTTTTGGCGGCGATCGGATAAGATTAATTTATACAGTGAAAAAGATCGCTCGACGTCCACAGAAGCGAGGGGTGCAAATAGCGTCTTCAGCATACGTGGGCAGCAAAAAAATTCTGGGGGGGTGCAAGATTTTTGAAAGTCAAAAAATGGCCTTAAAAATGGTGGTAGGGCGATAAAAACACCATTTTTCGACGTTTCTCATCAAGCAGTATCCATTGGCATCAAAAAATTGCGAAAAAAACGAAAAAAAATTTTCAAAAATTGAATTCTGGGGGGGTATTTTGATTTCTGGGGAGGTATTTTGGTTTCTGGGGGGTGCATACCCCCGAACCCCCACGCCCAGGTGTGGTCTTCAGTCTTTTATCAGTATTCGTTTCACTGACAAAAGCTTCAACGTCTGGATTTCTTTGTATACTTCCGCGGAATTTTCCCAACATCGATCCATCCAGAAATGCCGACACGTCTTAATACGTCCCTGCGGGAGGGGCGGGTGAGGACTGAGGAGGAAATAATTTACTGAAATTAGATCAGAAAAAAAGATTAGCCTATCAATTCTGTTTAAAATGGGTAGGTACCATAGGCCGATTTTTGCTGAAAAAACTTTACTTTATCCACTTTTTAAATCAAAAAATTACTATACCCTACCCTCCCTAAGAGTTTGACCTCCAGCGTGTGTGAAAACAGCTACTAATAAAAGTTGTAAACAATCCATGCAGCAACATCGGCTTCGATGGCTTTCCATTTAATTGTTCAACCAGTATGTTCAGCACGCTGTTTTGGATCCGTTGTTTCGTCCAAAACAAAATACACCGGATTATCGCCTATCAACCGTTTAATTTAATCGTTCGATTGTAAATTGGCAAAACATAATTCTTAAGCAGGGATCTTTCATCAGAAATTGTGCTATTGGTATATTTTTCAAGAAAATTTCTCATAGGCACTGAATTAATTTTAAACAGAGGAACACCCGATTGAACAAAAGCTACATTTAAATCTGACTCAAATTCTTTGGCTAATTCTGTAGAATTTTCAGCTTTTTTGAATCCAGCAGCCAAAAAAGACTGCGTTGGCCTTTGGCTGGATCTTGAAATCTGCCCAGAATGCCGAGCACTTTGAATATGCTGCATATTCGTTGTTTTTGATGTTTTTCATCAATCTGAATAACGACGTCACAGGCATCACATTTTAGGATAGCGCCATTGGTAATAATTTTTTCTGCATGGAAATCTTTGGCTAAAGCATTCAATTTACAGTTCCCAACTTTCGGCATGTTGCCAAAAACAGGATTATGCACCCGCGCTCGCTCAACAAAGTAAACGCCATGTACCATCTACAGTAACTGTGCTAAATTTGAAAAACATGCGTAAAATGTGTAACTTGCGAGCTAAATTATTGACTTTTAAGTGCAAAATTGACGAAAGTCGAGATTAGGTGCAATTAGGTACGCAAATCCTATTTTAGGTGCAATTAGGTGCAACAAACCATTGACTATATGCTTCAAAAACACTGTATTTATGCTTTTCTGGCATTCTCCTGTCAAGGCGGGTCGAAAAAATAAAAAGGTGCAGCACCTAAAAATCCGGTCTCTACTTATGAACAACAGATTTCGTATAAAAGAACAAGCTAGAAACACAAAGCTGATGTCGAATTTAAGACAGCATTTTCATACCTAAAAATTAATTTATGAGAAAATGAATTTCATGATATCAAAATATTGTTTATTTCAAAATTTTAATTAATTTTCGATCAAATGTAAGTATGTCTGCTTTTCATATGATTAAACAGCTATTCGTTGTAGATTACATAAATCCATGTACTGGACAACTTGCGACCACAGCACTTAATCGGAATATATTATGCAGCTCTTTTAACAAAGAGGTTTGTCCGGTAAATTACTGGTGTCATATTGGTGCAACTGCGCAAACGACATTGTGTTGCCCAGGAGGTAACTATAGTCCTTTGCACTTAACCTTGCGGCTTTCTTTTAAAATTTATTTGTTGACATAAACTGAATTTTTGTGTTTTTCAAAAGGCATGAAGAATTGTATTTTGGAATTTTATTGCATATCGCCTTCACTCTAATCAAAACATCATCAAGCACGTACCTCTGGGGGAGTGGGAATTCAGTAAAATCGGAAAAATAGGACTTTTTAAACGTTATTTTGTGCTATTTTGGCCTTTTTGGGCTTAGTCCCCCAAAAATTGGTGTTGGTCCCCCCAAAATAGGACGGCCAGCTACGAGCCTGAACATCATATAAGTGTACTATGAGAATTGTCTGAAGCTGTGACCATAGATGCACAGCATGGCCGCAGGTCAGCCGGTCTGAGGGTTAATCATATAGCTTGTTTGAGCTAAAATGACCTTAAAACTGATGTATCTGTTAAAATTGCGTGAAAACTATGTTAATTCACAGCTTTTGGTAAGTTTCAAGCACTTTTGCAGAAAATGTGTTATTTTAATACATTTTTGGCCTTCATTTTGCCTTATTTTGTCCTGAAAATTCTCCAATTTTTCGTTCCGAGGTCTAGAGCACTCTGGTGCGTGGGAAAGAGGCTAAGGAGGCGTTTATACTACCGAAATTTAAAATACCTCTCACAGAATCCGTTAGACCTCCAAAATTGAATTCTTGACACTTTTTCGCGATTGTTTCCCATTAGACACCCAGAATTCGGTTTACGCTTACAAATGATTTTGACCATGTATGCTCAACATAGCCTTTCTGGGAAGCCAGCCGGCTTGGGGCTAACTGGAGAACTTTTTAAGTCAAAATCTGGTATAAATGCTAAAATAGCGTAAAAACTACGTCAATTTACGGTTTATGAACATTTAAAGCAATTTTGCAGAGAATTTTTGATTTTCATTCATTTTTGCCTTTATTTTGCCGTATTTTAGCCACAAAATTTCTCATTTTTTTATTCCATGGGGTCTAGCTAGAGACCTCGAATCCCCTACGTTAATCATCCGTCAGGACTCCCTGTTCCCTTCCCTTGTGCATGTCTGGTGGGTGACTGCCTATTATGCGTTTTACTGAGTCGTTGATGTCCTAGATCGGCTAATTTAAACGCTTATGATTTCACAAATTTTATCTCACATGTCTCTTAGTGCTCAAGACTATGAGGCAATAATTACGTATGCTAGAAGGATCGATAAGATCGTTTTTAGATGAATCACTCATTTTTTTGCTTAATGCTCGAGCTTTATTCACAGCTACCATAGCATGTAGTGTTCCATTGGCTCCTGGAACTGGAACGGCTAAATTGCTGCGCTGGTACTACAGTGTTGAAATGAAGTCTTGCCAACCCTTCGAATACTATGGTCTTGGAGGGAATCAGAATAATTTTGAGACTAAAGAAGAATGCCAAAGGATATGTCCGTGTAAGTTTGTTTATTTATTGTGATTTTTTTGCAAGTTAAATGTTTAAGTCGCTTTTTGAAAACTTTGAGGATGCATAAAGAAAGATAATTTTAAGATAAAAATTTATAAAGATTAAGATTAAGATTAGGATACTGCTGAAACTGCTCCAGCGAAGTCAAGGATGTTGCCCTAGAATTTTGAAAAATATGCCATTTTACTAACATGTTAAAATCTGCACTATATTGTTCGTTAAATACGAGTAAAGGTCCTAAATTCTATCAAAAACGTCGTATACAAATAGCTAAACTTTTAGTAAAATTTAACTGATGATGTGCCATTTCATTGACGAAGAAAAAAGTGAGAAGCAAAAGCTCTAAAAGTTCAAAAGCTCAAAGCTCCTCAAGGCTCCTCAAAACAGTCAAAAATTTTAAAATTCATTATTTATGCGCGATTCTCGTTAGATAGAATTAGTTTTGCTGCAAAAGTAATTTTGATAAATCTACTGAAAGTTTGAATGAGAAACGTGCATACTTCGTGAATTAACGTTCAAGGCATATCGGCGTAGAATTTGAGGAATCTAAGCTATTGAATGGCCGAGTGTGCATAAGGAAAACGACTGCAGGGAGCTAGCTCCCTTCCGTGTATTCTACGCTTGGAGTAAATTAAAGCTACTTAAGGGTTTGGCGCCAAAAAATTTGGAAAGTTTTGCTAAAAATGAACGATAATCATTTTGAGTATTATTTTTTTATTCAAAAAATACTTTAAAGGGCCATAAAATCTTTGCTGCTTGAAATATAATGTTTTTGGCATAAAATATGGCTTTTAGATTGCCACAAAAATTTTTAACGTCATTAATGAGTACTATTCGGCATTGAGTGCCAAAATTTTTAAAAAATAATAGACGACGACCAAAAATCATTTGAAATTACATAATCTCATATTGTCAGTCAGTAGGCTACCATCGACTAAGTCGTCATAGTATCGAGAAAACGGGTGATTTTTTTACCTAGAAATTTGCCAAGTCATTTAGTGGCCATCTTTATCCGTTTAGTCACCTTGTACAAGGCAATACGGAGTGCCAAACCTCTTTGTGTTTGATTGTGTCAACGTTTTCTTAATTTCTATTGTAAATAAACTTGAAAATTCGTGCTTTGTGCAATTTTCTGTTGACTACAGAGGTACGTACGATAAATCATCGTAATTCAATATGTTCGTTATAAAGTGTTTTTGAGCCGCCTGGTTCTTTTGTACTATTCAAAGGCTGACAGCGATATTCCGATGCATAGATTTAAATTTTGTTTTATTATTAAAGACAAACTCGTAAATATTTTTATATGCGTATTTTTATTTTTTTAAATTATTTATTACCGTTCTTATGTAGTTAAATAGTGTTTAATTGAGCTGTTTAGGCTTTAATCGGTTATAAGCAGATGTCCACATGGGGAGTTAAAGTGCTTGAAATCGATGAGAAAGGTATGTTAGTTTTACGCCTGACGTTCATACCAATTTTCAAGGCCATTTTTTATATTGTATTTTATTTACCATTTCCAGGGCTGATCTCTCCCTAGACAGACCATGCTATAAGTATTTATCCTAGTATTGATTTATTCACGCTATAAGCATTTATCCTAGATAAGTATTTATCTCGTGTTATAAAGAAGTCAAAGATAAGTAAACATTAGCATTAAATTTTATCCTTCGAGCTTTATCTTATTTCGTTCAAATTTCCTATTCGATTTTACGATTATCTCGAGTAGGCACAATGCTTAGAAAGACTCTTATCTGCAAAATATGAAATTGATTTTAGGCTTGTTTTCTCTTTCTCCGTCGTGTCAATTTTCAAAACCGTTCTCAATTGTTCAGGAGCGTATCTTGCCTTATGAACTTGAGGAACGAAAATTTGGAAGCCGAATATCTTAACAACTACTCGTAGATAGGCAAAAATAATGGCGTTTTTGAGCTTTTCGCAGCGACGTCTATGCATTGAAACAATTATAAAAAATTTAACTTCACTTGAATTATGTTAAATAATATGCTGTATGTAAATAAATGGGTGCGAAGCGCCCAAAAATTTTAAGCTTATCAGTTCAGAAGTGTGCTAAAATCTGTTCGAGCGTTCTTTCAGTTTAGCTTTAGGAATTTTCCATTTTTTTCCTTTGTGGATCTTTTAAAGAACTCGCACTGTCAATATTTTGGGGGACTAGTCACCCATCCCCCACAGCTACGCCACTGCAATTGTTCCAAATGCATGCATGCTTGTTTGCCTCTTCATCAACGTCTGCTTACTAACCCAAGTGCACTTGCCCAGCTTATCTTGCTTCTATTACGAATAGGATGTCTTCGAAACAAGTGTGGATTAAGCGAACTGATTAAAAGTTCCTTTTGAGCAGAGGTCGGGTTGGAACTATTAATCTTTCATGTAGCTGGCGCTTTCCACATTTGAAATTCTATGCAGAGTAGATAAGCGAACACTACAGATGCACAGGCACATAGCTGGGCTTACTGAATTCTAGGGTACTACGAATTTTAAAGTCAGATATTTTGAGAAAATAAAAATGACACTTCACTCCAAAACTCATTACAAAATATTTGAAGGTTTACTACACAACTGATTTTCCAACATATTCCATCGATGCTCTACTCAAAATTTTTTTGTTATCCTTGTTCTTTACTCAATTCTAGTGAATTTCGAAGCAAAACAATATAGAAAAATTCAAAATTCAGCTCAAAGCGCCACATATTGACCATTTCTTACTAAAACATGGACTATTTAGAGCACAAAGATACACGGAAGCAATAAATCTTACGCGATGTGCCAAAACATTTGGGCTTATCAGCTCACGCACAGTCGGTCTTCAGAAATAAACTTCATCTAATTTTTCTCCAGGAGATTCTTGTGAAAAATACTAGCACTTTAGAAATTTTGGTAGGACATGCACCCCAATCCCTCCCTCAGCTACAAGCCTGCAAATGCATTGAGTCTTTCAGCTGTCGGTGACAATTTTTAAATGAGGATCGCTAAAACGAATTTTAATGGATTTTTTCGTATTTCGGTGCTTTAGTACGGCCTCATTGTCAAAAAATTCTGTTTATTGCAATCTTTCGATGGTTTCGAATGAGTTGATTTTATGCTTCGTAACATTATTGAGGGCATCCTATATAAATTCTTCAATAGCAGACAGGCTTGAAAGTTTTAACTAGAGTATAGATTCTTTCCTGAGTAAGAAGGAGACAGTTCAGTTTCATCCTTATAAAGCCTTAGAAAATGTGAATAATATAAAATTTTCCAAATGTAGAATTTTGGCAGGAAAGAAAACTTCTCAAAAACATTTCGGATTCAATAATTGATACAAATGATTGCAGAATCTTGTGCAAATGATAAGTAAACAACTGCATATATGGAAAACTCATTGTCTTTCATTCTTTAATCATAATAATTGTAATTTTTTTCTTTTGCATACTGGACATTCGTTGAATTTTGACCCATTAAGCCTAAAATTATATTTAAAATGTTTTAAAATTTTTCTTAAGCCGCACTATGCGCCCTGTCCGTTGATTTTGGTACAACATGTAATAACTCGCCTCAGATAAGATATGCATATGATCGATCCGCCAGATCATGCGTTGCTTTCACGTACAATGGATGTGGTGGCAATCTGAACAATTTTCCATCAATGTCAGAATGCATCATGGTCTGTGGTGATACATCATTTAGAACGAAATTGTAGATATTTGTAGATATTTTAGCTAGCAAAAAAATCTAATCATGATGTTGCCTTCTGTGGTCATCCTTTATTTGCCATTATTCGTGATGAAGGAATAAAACGATCTTATACTACTAATATCGTAGCTAACATTGATACTCGTACATAAATGTATACTTACTACCTGTAGTTCAATTTATTCGCCAAAAAATACAAAGTTAATTAGCTCATCTGGGGCAGGATGAGAGAAAGAACTATGTATAGTCTGTTTAGCACAAGTTTGAGCGATTATTGCCTTGATCCGATACACAATTATCGTAATAAGTCGGCTTACTATTGATAGAAATTCTCAGAATTTGTACCCAAACTTATGTAAACAGGAAGAACTTATCATCATTTGCTCAGAATTTTCTTTGCATCTTTCTAACTGATGGTAACCAATCAGCCCATTATTCTTCTAAACAAAGAGTGACTCAACACTGAAAGACGTCTTGTAAATACATTACAAGATATCATTTTTAAGTAAATTTAGTAGTCTGTCTCAAATAAATATCTCGATTTCACCCAGTATCGACTGCAGCTGTTTGTTTCACGTCGTCATATGTAAAAATCCTACTGCAAAATAAGTAAAAGCTTTTATTTTATGTAAACTCAAATTTAGGCATACAAAAATAATTCATTAATTCTACAAAAGACACACCTTGACGAAGAATAACAAAAAAATTGTTTTTCCTTTTTTCTTGACATGCAAGAACTTTGTTGCTTCGAAGAAGCTAATCATGGTCAGTTCTGGAATTCGCGGAATCATAAATAAAATATAAAGCACTTTTGAGCAATTATCGCCTCAGAAAGAAGGTCGATTTTAAGGTTTTGTGATAAAGATGGTTTTTCCTGCTTTTAATCTCGTTTTGCATCATATTAACACAAAATTTTGTCTATTTTCTCTTGGGCTTCACACCTACCCTTAAACTATAAAAGACAAGTCCTTGAGGCTCTAATGTAAATTTTGTCGAGGGCCGGAGAAGTAGCACACATGTCTTTATTATGTTATGTTCGTATATTATCATATTTTTATAATTATTATGTTATCAATGTGTGTATACATAGCGATTCATTGAAAATTTCGTCCGCTGGTGCCCTAAGGTTGCTGAAGTTAATAAATATAAAGATTTTAAATTATGTCGGATAAGAAAACATTTGTCGGAGAAACGATTTGAGCGCTCTAAAAATGCCAATTTTTGTCTAAAATACCGTAAACGAATATCAAGATTTGATCGGAATACGCGCCGAATAAATCACCTCAGATCTTTATCCTATGTACATACGTTTAATAATTTTACGAATTGATCGTCGGTAGAAAAAGTAAAAAAAACACCAAATGTACATACGTATTATGCAAGAAAATTGTGCATCCTTCACCATTCATCAATTTTCATTCGTTTGTCAGAGAACAATAACCCGATTTAATGGACCGAAATTTGTGTGTGTGAAAAAATTGCAATAATAAAATAATGAAATTCGCGGGAGAAAGATCGTTATTTTCAACCTTCAAAACGGTCGTTCGATGACAGACGAAAATGTGGTTTTGTTTCAAGACTAGACACAAACGGGTCAGTGGGATATTAGGAACTGAACCGAAATCGCGCGCGATTCCCCAAAAATGGGTTTCGTGTAAAAGTAAGAATATTAGAAAACACGTAGGTATATATTTCGTGGTACCAAATATTCTTACGTCCCGATACTGGTAATGCGTATCGGTCTGATGAAAAATTAGCGGATGTTTACCCGCTGTTATATGCGTACACAAATTTGATGTAAGATTGCTGCAGCAAGGTTTCCAGTTTGACAAAAAATCCGGAACGCCAAACGTGCTCTGGAAAACTCTGGGAACATATTTTACGGTTTTCGCACTTGCGGGAATACGGGCGAACCGGCCGAAAAAATTAACGCGTCGCATTTCTGCCCTAAAAGTTGCAAAAACCTCTTATTTAAACGCCTGTCGCGAGTTTTATCGATGATCAAAAATAGCAAATTCGTAGATGGTTTGGTTTGATTCGCTCCAATTTAATATCACATAAAATTAAGAGAATATCAGAGTGAATAACGATTTCGTTTGATCGGGTAGATAGGCATCTTGCGGGAGAATGCTATTGCTTAACTGCTTAGCATTTTTGGCATCACTGGTTGTAGCTATCTCAGGTCAGTAGCATCTTACCGCAAGTAGATATTTAATACTGTTTACTCTTTTGATGTTGCTTCAATTTAATTCAGAAAAAAGTGCTTCACTCATTACATTTCTGCTACCTGCTTTGTGCCCCAATATATATTTATTTGGCTGACAATCGGTTTTTTAGTTGATTTATTTTAAAAATGAGATAGTAAATATCAAAAGTAAACATTATTTCTTCTACGTTTCATTCGCATCATTTGCTAACGGCGTTTTGCGTTTATTTTTCATTTGCTTCTTTTCTGCTTTCATGTGCATCAGGTAGCCCGTTATCACTATCTGACTTTCATGGCAGCATTCCAGCCGATGCACACAACAACGACCTAGATCGATCAGCTGACCGGCGTGTGATGTGTGTTCTAATAGGGGTTTTGAATAAATTTTCTCGTATAAGTAGACACATTTCTATATTAGCTAAACGCTATTTTAGCACTTAAACCTATTGCTAAAATCAGGTCGAACTCTTCAAAATTAGTCATTTTTATTAGATATAATTTTTGGAAGGGAATTATGGATGAGAGAGCAACAAATTTATGGCTTCTAATTGACAGTTGCTTCTGGAAAATTTTTAAAAATCCTTTTTGATAGGGAGGGATTAAAGGAGAACTCCTTTACTATAAGCCCGTATTACAAAGAATTGAAAAATGCTAACATCAGGAGGCACAATTCGATATCTGTAGCAAATTATGCTTCAAAATGAAATGCAGCCGATTTGAAATATGCAATGAATAGCTTTTCATTGGGTTCAAATAGATTCCATTTGAAGCTAATTTTTTCTAAATTGTCTAAGATAAAGAGTTCTGTAGTATCAATCAGTCCAAACAATCAACCGATGTAGACTTTTAACAAATTGTTTTTCCACGAACCCCTATTGTACGCAATAAGTCATAAAACTCGATTAATGCATTGCCAATAAATAGCCCACCTGTATGTAAAAATGGCATCACGCCTTATTTGGTTCTCGGCGATGTTTGGAACTGCGATTTGGAATGCCCACGTGAGTACGAATGCGAAATTATAGACTTCTACACGGCTTGCTGTCCTCCCGATTTAAGTTTTGTAACTCATTTATCCACTGAGTTGACGACAGATGACGACGTTCGACGGAGTTTTGTCCCCGCTTCTACAGAAGCTTATTCAATTTTGTCAAGTCGTACTCTTATATCTAAACTTCAACAAATTGAAAATTCAACGATTGAACGAGACTTAGATCAATTTGTTGCTCATCGGCAAGACAAAACTGTTATTCCTGTTGAGGTTAAAGACACACCAGTCGAATTCGTGCCAGCTGTCCAAGATGGTAGTAGATAATTTAGCTTTAGTAACTGCTTGTTTTTAGCTTGTTACCCAGAAGCTTATCTTAACATATATGCTATGTTTTTTCATGTTTTACAAATGCAATGTACGTAGGACTTATTTCCATAAAAATAAAATGTATTTCCAATCAAACATATTTTCAGAGGTATTTAAACTCGTAAATAACAGGTAATAGCTAATGACAAGTAAATTATCAAAATAATAACCGAAACAATGAGACAATGTTGTATTTACACCAAAAATTTTCCATTTGCTAAATGAAAAAACACGATCTTATAAAGTTACAAAATGTGAGAAACTAAGTTGACTCGTTTTCGTGCGTTGAGCCTTTAAGTATATTCACGTTTCAACGTAATCAATCGTATGAATGAATGATTATTTTTGAATTGACTATAGTACACTTTATGAGTAATTACAGAAATTTTATATGCTTTGATTATAATAATATGATGACTATAAAAACTTATGTTTTATTTCAAATATTCTCGTACAGTGAATTTTAAATTTTTTGATTTTTATTCTTAACAATTACGGCAAAGGGAACAAGTTTACGACATTAGTAACTATGTAAAAACATTTAAATGCCCTTCATAATCCGTTAAGTATTGTCACCATAGGCGTACAGCACGGCCGGTCTGGGGGATCGCCATAGTTTTTCAAACTACAATAGTCTTAAAATTGAAAAAATTGGTAAGATAGCGTAAAACTAATTTTAAAATGCATTTTCTGGTCGATTTCGAGCATTTTGTATAAAAGCTTAGATTTTCATTTATTTTTGGCTTAATTTTTTTCTAGAAAATTTTGTTTTTCTTCTCCTTGTGATCTACCAAACATGCTTGTATGAAGTCTAAGAGGTCTGGAACTTCATAAGGACAAAAGGTTAAAGTTTTTAGGTAAAGTAAGGTAAAATTAAGGTTAAATCAGACGGAAATTAAAATTTTTATATAGTGTACTTAAATCGATCAGAAACTGTAATTAATATAATGTTTGTGCTATTTTTACGTTGTAACCGAGTTTTAAGGCCATTACAGCTCAGAAAAACTCTCTAGCTGATTCTCTCAAAAGGCCTATACCCGATTGTTACTGCATTTCATCATGCACATTATTCTATAGCTCAATCGTACAACGTACCACCGCAGCCCGCGGCCCCATCCCCACCAGCATCTCCTCCACTCGAACAACCTAAACAAGCCCAACCTGTCGCCGCTCCGGTTCAGCCTAAGGCAGCAGCACCTCCTCAACAAGGAAAGGCTCCCGCGCCTCCCCGAAAGGCGCCGCTGTACCAGCACAGCCGTCACCTGCACCACAGCAACGTTCATCTGGACCCGCGCCGCCTCCTGTACAATCAGCAGCTGTTCAGCCGGCCGCTCCTGCTCAGGCGCCATATCAAGCCGGAGCTCAACAAGCTGCTTCCAAACCGGCTGCCTCACAGTCAGCAGGTGCTGCTGCTCAGCCAGCAGCACCTGCTGCTCAACCAGCAGGAGCTGTTTCTCAACCAGCTGCAATTCCTGCTCAGCCTGCGGCAGGTTCGGCCCAACCGGGTGGTCAACCTTCAGCCGGCGCACAAGCACCGCCCTCAGACTCTGGCAATGCTCCTCGAATCGTAACAGCTCAGGTACTCACAATTTAACTTTATGTTGTTAAATCATAGGTAGAGGTTTTATTTATTTTATTTATTTTATTTATTTTTATTTATTTATTAAATTTAACCCCCTACAGCAACACTAGGACACTCTGTATTGTGCAGATTATTAAAAAGATCAATAATAAAGAAGATCATGCGCACTCTTTTTGCTTTTCTTGACATTTAATACCGAGTCTGTAATGAGCGTGTAAAGTTTTGGTGTAACATTATAAATAGATTAAGTCTTGACGGAATTTTTAGCCAGCGTGTACACAGCTCAGTGTCAAGTCAATGCCTCTATATAAATTAATGGTTTAGAATTGTAAAGGACGAAAGTAACTAAAACACCTTTTTTATTTTTCGAATTTCGCATTAGTTCTCGAGGGGCAGTGCGAAGAGTGCAAAAAATGCGGGTGTACAGACAGATTTTGGTCGCGTTTTTACTAATTTCTGTCCGCCAACAAGTCCGATCGTCCGATCATGAGTCCGAAAAATTTTTTTCTGTTAGAAATGCACTGGAACCCAAGGGCTACTTTCCGCTTACCTGCAAATTCTTTTACACTCAATGTGGAGTTAGATCCAGGGGTTTAAAGTTTACGTTGTAGTGGATCGTGTAAAAAAAGGTTTTGTCTCAGATTTCTCCGTCAACTTCTTCGCTAATAAGTCGAGACAGATTGAATACAACAAAAATAAAGAACGTCCCACGGGCTACGCGTTGCAGCTAATTGCGTTTGAAAAACTCAATATTGAGTTACTTCTGGAGGTGTAAAGTTCGAAATAGGGGTGTAACACGGGGTTGAAAAACACGTTTTCTTCATTTTTTGATTGATCAACGTCTCAAATAGGATGCGGAACTAAAGTTTTCCACACACAAATGTATTACAACTGAAATGCTATAAAGTGGCTTAAAGCGAATTTCTTTATTCTCAATAAGGAGTTAGCTTCAGATTTTTAAAGTTTACACTCTGTCAGTGCGCGAAAAAACACGTTTTTTAAACTTTTTTCAGTTTGTTAACTTCGACGGTTATAAATCAAGACGCGTAAGATATACTGAAAAAGTACACCTTAAAGATTGACATATTCTCAACAATAATGTTTCATCATATCCTTTAAATTTGTTTTAATTTACCGACATCCCACCTTTTTCATTTTCTTTAAGTTTAAAATCTTTTATAATTCTCTTCATAATGTAATGGCAGGTTTAAACTTTAAGTTTCTCTTGGTTTACAACTCTCGCTTAGCAAGCTCATTTTTCAAGAACTATCTATGGCGAATGGTCGGTTTTACATATCACACTTGGAAGTGTTTCTTTAAAGTCAATATTGAGTTAGATGTGAAGGTGTAAAGTTTAAACTCTGGTGTAAAAAACACGTTTTTTGCTGGTTTTTTGTCAGCCAACTTCTCCGGTGATAAATCGGGTTGTGCGGACTATTCTAAAAATAAATTACGTATCCGCGGTTACAAACCACACTTGGTCGGAATTCTCCATACTTAATACTGATTTATTGCTGGAAGTGTTAAGTACCAGCTCTGTGGTGAAATAACGTTATTGCAATTATTCTCCTTGCTAAGTTCCCCGTGTATGAACTGGTATGTCCGCACTTATGTAAAAAATAGAGAACGTCTCATGGATTAGACATCGTAGTAAGATGCACTTCTTTACACTTAATATTGAGTTAGTACTGCAGGTGTAAAGTTCTAAGCCTGGGATGAAAAACACGTCTCTGCATCGGTTTTGTTCACAATCTTCTTCCGTTTGAGTAGGGACAGGATCACTAGTCTAAGAACGCTTTGCGATTAAGAGTCACACATTCTACTGGACGAATAAGTTTGCACTCAATGGAGGTGTAAAGCAGTTTACACTAAATGTTTACTTTGCCCTCAGAGTGTTGTAGATGGTTAATTTTTTTGTAAAATATTATTCGGAACATCAGGATTACAGATAAGATTTTAAACATTCTTTAAACTCAACAGTTGTGTAAAAATTAGACTGAAAATCAACATTAGCTACAGAAAAGCGAGATAATTAATAAATTCGCAGTCAGTGTTTTTTGTTTTTCTTTACACTTAATACCGACTGCTTAAAGAACGTGTGAAGTTTTTGTGTAACGTCATAACATAACTAATTTTGATGGTTTTTTACATGGCTTGTGAACAATTCAGTATTGACACCTCAAACAATTTAATGGTTTTGAATTGTAGAGAAAGAGATGTTCCAGATACTACTTTTTTGTTTTTTGAATTTCGCATTAGTTCTCGAATGGGAGTGTAAAGATTATGAAAATCTGTGGTGAAAAAACACATATTTTGGTCGAGTTTTCGACTTGTTTATGTCTGCCAATAATTCCGGTTATGAGTTTTAAGAAATTTTTTCTGACAGAAATGTACTACGGATTAAGGGCTATCTTGCGCTTACCAGCAAACTTTTCTACAATCAATACGCAGTTAGTACCAGGGGTTTAAACTTTACACTTCTAGTGGAATGAGTAAAAAAGCAGATTTTGTCCAAGATTTCTCTGCCAACTTTTTCGGTTATGAGTTGGGATGAATTGAATAAAATAGAAATAAAGTAACTTCTAAGAGCTACACGTCGAAGCAAGCCGCGTTCGAAAAAACGTAATATTAAGTTGTTTTTAGGGGTGTAAAAATCGAAATCTGTGGTGTAAAATGGCCGAAAAAACAGGTTTTTTCGTATTTCTGATTGGTAAATCATATCAAATATTTTGCGGAACATAAGTTTTTAAAGTTTACACTGTGGTGGACAATGGAAAATACGTATTTGTCCGTTTTTTATTCTCCACTTTCTCCGTTTAGAAGTCGGGATAGGTTGAATAGAATAAAAATAAAGTACTTTCTAAGGGGTACACGTCACAGCAAATTGCGTTTATTTACATAATATTCAGCTTTTTCGGGAGGTGTTAAGTCAAAAATTGGGTGTGTTAAACGTGTTTCTGTCATGTTTTTTCTGCCAACTTCTTCTGTTATGAGTCTGTACAAGATTTCAAGTCTAAAAATATACCGGGAATCAAGCGTGATGCACCAGTTGGGCGCGTTTGTTTACAAAGTGGTGTTAAGTGGTTTACCTCTGATGTTCAGAACAATATTGTTTTCAGCGTTCATGGTCTGATGTCATTATTGTAGCACGTTACTGTATGTGTTTACTGACTGATTTACTCAAATCTTGCTAATTAAAAGTAAGGTACTAGCAAAGAAAAATGCTCTAATGGAACAAAAACGATTAATATTCTTGGGATTGTTGATTATTAAGGATGTAAAAGGAGGGGACCAGGAGAAAGCTATCTATGCCTACAGAAGCCACAAAGAAAAATATGCTTAGCTTTGGTGTCCAAACCTACAAAAGCTGCAATATTTGCTAAAAATCACACTTGTTCTAAGCAACGAAAAAATCGAAGTATTTTCTGCGGCCTCTTAAAAAAGATCTATAATCTAAAAATAATTTTCACTGATCGATAGAATAGCTTGTAAGCATATTATTTAATATGTGTTTTGCAGATTGCATTTAATTCTGAGTTGCTCCGTACTGCAGCTGATAGAAAACAAAGTGAAATGCTTTTAGCAAATGTATTATTAAGTTATAAGTATTTCATTATTACTAACTTATGATGTCATTGGGAAGCTGCAGTCATTCTAAGTGTAAAAATTCTAAATGTCAAACATAATCCGTTTTCAGCAGCGGTTAACCAATATAAGGCGCATACAACTTTGTATAATTTACGACTTAGAAGGGCTTTCACTAAATTTAATCCGCACAAATTGGGCAACAAGTGTACATTAGGAGTCTGATGCAGTTTTGCCACTCTGCAATGGGAAAGTTCATCATTAACTGCTTTGGTAAGACTGTAGGCTTTGACCTTTCCATGCTTTGCTCTTATTCTCTAGATTAAAGTGCTGCTTCCTTATGCAGGCCGCAGAACATATTTCGAATTTGGCGTTGAAGTGTGATTTTTAGCTTATATTGCGACTTTTGTAGGCTTGGATTCCAAGCTAAGCATTTTTTTGTGACTTCTGTAGGCATAGGTAGCTTTTTCCTAGTCCCCTCCTTTTACATCCTTAATTATTCACAATCCCGAATATATTCGTCATTTTTGTTCCATCGGAATATTTTTCTTTGCCAGTGTAATCAATATTCAGTTAAGGCTTTATAGATGAATTATGACATTCGCATCATGCTGTTTATTATAGCTCTACAGTTATACGTGTTATACTAGCATGATGAGATGGTGTAGGCTCATTTTCTGTTTCGGCATTCTATGATGAGCTATTAAAATTTCCGGTCTATCATTATGCACTATTGCATCCTTTGCATGGTTATCTCGCTCACTTTTCTTGCGCCGTGTCCTAAATTCTTTGATGCAAACCTGTTTGCATATGTTTAGTGCCTTACCGCGCTTCTATGCCATTAAGCATGGGCATGGGGGAGGGTATGAGGGTGTACAGTGTACACCCCCAGCAGAAGTTTAAAAACCCCCGCAGATTACTGTAGACGCCCGGAATTCTATTTTTAGTAACATTTTCGGCGATTTGACCCATCCTGACCCCCCAGAATTCGGGTGCAGCCCATGTATGTTTTGTGCTTAAATTCTGAGAGTAGCGAGAAGCAATTTATTCATTTGCAGCAATTCTTTATCGAAAATAATGGAAATTTTCTGATGCCAAGCATGTATTATGAGTTTGTGAATGATCCACGCGTACATATATTGCGTTTGCTCAAAGCGTTACAAGTTACGAAAGTTTAAAAGAATTTCCTTGCCAAATATGCTTGAGGTTATAATGAGACATCTTGGACTTAAAAATATTTTGATTTTGCGTATAAATATCGAGTGTTCGGAAATCGAGAACTCGATAGTGAAACAGAGTAGCTCAATGTCATGGAAACTTTCTATTGTCAATGAGCTAAATTCCTACTAAACTAAATAACTTCTGATGTCACTCGCTGTATAAAATGATACAAAATTTATTCACTTTTTGCCGAAAAAATTTTAATGATGACTTTTTTAAAAGTTATTCTGCGCTGTATCTGACCTCAGATCTTATAACATCAAAAACATATGTGTGCCTTGTTCCCTAAACCTTTATCGGAACGAATAAATTCGGATGCTAATTGGAGTTGCCACTAGCAATGAAGCATATGAAACGCTTCCATAAAAAATTAATTACTTTGTTAGAAAATAAACAAAAAATAAATGGTTTCGTAAATTATTTTGAATATTTAAATAGCGAAGTACACTTTGACCGTCCTGAATGGCATGCTTTGAGACACAAAAGTATTCATAAGAAAAAGGTTTTTACATAAATTTTATGTCAATATTCGCGTGCTTAAATTCCTTGATAAAGTTTTCAAATTAACATAATTTAATTTCAGTATTCGTGCGCTAAAATTCCTTTCAAAGCCACCTGTACTACGGGCTTTCCAAGCCAGCTTGTGCTACGATGGTATCTTAAAGACGGAAAATGTTGCTCATACCCATTTGGGCACTGCAAAGGCGAGGACGACACTCTGACTGATCCGTCTATAAAAACAAAGAAAGATTGCGAAGACATTTGTACCAAAGGTTAGTAAATATCATTTATGCATTAATTAAGACCATATTAAAAAATATTGCAGAATCAGGAAAATTATCAAATTAGTTGAAAATTGTTAAAATTGCATTCTTCTGAGCTCTTGTAACTTGTGCTTATTTAGTTTTACATGCTATTCTGGTAATATATTCTGGAAGAAAGCGTGCTATTCAGTATGGAGACATAAAGTGTAAGAATTGAATGAATATTTAATTATCAATAATAATAATAATTATAATAATAATGATAATAATAATAATAATAATAATAATAATACTAATAATAATAATAATAATAATTATTAATACTAATAATAATAATATTAATACTACTACTGCTACTACTACCACTACTACTACTACTACTGCTACTACTAATACTACTACTACTAATACTACTACTGCTAATAATAATAATAATAATAATAATAATAATAATAATAATAATGATAATAATAATAATAATAATAATAATAATCATAATCATGATAATAGTAATAATAATAATGATAATAATAATAAGATTAATAATAATAATAATAATGATGATAATAATAATAGTAATAATAATAATAATAATAATAATAATAATAATAATAATAATAATAATAATAATATTATTATTATTATTATTATTATTATTATTAATTATAATTATAATAATAAAAATAATAATAATAATAATAATGGTAATAATAATAATAATAATAATGATAATAATAATAATAATAATAATAATAATAATAATACGAATAATAATAATAATAATAATAATAATAATAATAATAATAATAATAATAATAATAATAATAATAATAATAATAATAATAATAATAATAATAATAATAATAATAATAATAATAATAATAATAATAATAATAATAATAATAATAATAATAATAATAATAATAATAATAATAATAATAATAATAATAATAATAATAATATCAATAATGGCAGATACTATATAATAATTATCTTCCAAAATATTATTTTTCAAATTAACTGATGAGCACAGATTGAACGGTAAAATCTTTTTAATTGAGTAGAATCAAATAACAAAATTAGATATTTTCTGCTACGATAAACCTAGAACTGGCTGTAATGTCCATACAGCTTTCTTTATGCCGATTTTTAAAAATGGATATAAAATTTTTAAACGTTTGGAATAACATGTAGGATCATAGAATTCAAATCAGGTCTAACCTTGAGTCATCCGTCATGTTATATGATGCGAAACTGTTAATTTTAGTAGAACATTGATTTGTCTTCGACATTGAAACATTGTAAAATTTTCATTCTAATCTCCGATTTATTAGAATAAATGATACACATTCTACATAGCACACTTGAAGACTGTTCAGCATGCATGGGCAGCTACCAAATTCTGGGGGATCGGGGTGGCGCAAAACCGATTGCCAAAAATTCAATTATGTGGTCTATCGATTTTCAGGAGGTCTACCAAATTATCTGGGGTGCAAACCCCCAAAACCCCCACGCCCATGTGTGCTGTTCAGTATTGCAAAACCAATTACAAGGGCCTCGGACACGGCTAACTGATAAATATCAGTATCTTTAGACTTATGAGTAAATTACATAGAATAGGTTATCGAAATCAATTTTTGAAATAAACGAAAATGCACATACCTCCCCCGATTTTTGGAAATAGTTGAATTTTTGACCGTTTTAGGCGTTTTTCGGCCGTTTTTGGCCAAAAATTGGAGGTCATAAACTCCTCCCCTAAAAATGGCCGGGACCCCCTCAAATTTTCAGCTGTTACATGTATGATGTATTAACATGTTTACACAATATATAAGATTTCTTGGGCTTGGAGATCTGGGGTCTGGACCCCCAAAAATTGATAAACATCAGAGTTGAATTCTCGGTGCTATAATTTAGTCATATCACTTCCACATATGTTGACTGAAATATGTTAGGTAATTAACAAATACCATTCTGCTACAAAAAACATTTTTAAGGCAGTACCAGAATTGATTTACCATTATGTATCAGACTTAGTATCCGTTCTTAGTGACATCTTCATCGCTTATTCGTAAAATGTTCTCTGGTTGTTCTGGAATAAATGACTATCTCAATCTTGTATGCATCCCACCAGATTTCTTGCAGGTTCAGGCGCTTCCTCTCAACCATCAGCCGGTATTTCCGCCGGACAACCTGCCGGTTCCAGTGCCGGTGCCGGTCCAGGTTCTGCGCAAGCCGGTGGTGGTGGTGGTGGTGGTGGTGGTGGTAGTGTTGGTGGTGGTGGTGCTGCAGCGCAGTACCCAGCTCCGGCGCCATCGGGCCCTGCCGCCAGTCAAGCTGGACCTGGCGCATCTGGCGTCGGTGTCCCACGTCCTTCTGGACCTGGAATCAATGCCCCTGGCGTCGGTGTTGCCGTTCCTACCGGAACTGGCGTGGCTGCTGCTGCAGCACCAGGGGCGGCGCAACCAGGCGTCGAAGCTCGGGTTGTGACGGCTCAGTATTCGTGCGCCAAAATACCCTTCAAGGCAACTTGCACAACCGGTTTTCCGAGTCAGCTTGTGCTACGATGGTATTTAAATGAAGGCAAATGCTGTTCGTACCCATTTGGTCATTGTAAGGGTGAAGACGACACTCTCACCGACCCGTCGATCAAGACCAAAAAAGACTGCGAAGAAATTTGTGGAGCAAGCGGCGCTGGTGAGTGACTTAGAGCTTTGTTATTGTTAGAAATTTTTATTTTATTTCAACTGTAACTAAATATTTAAAATTATATTAAGCAGTTGTTCATGAGAATGATTTTTATTACTGCTGAAAATCATAAAAATAGACAAATTTACTTTTTGACGATGTCAACCTACCGTAAGAAAAAAGAGTCTTGGGCGAAGTTAAGCGAAGTACATGTAAAATGACGGGTAAACAATTTTTTCTTGGTCTGATTTGTCGTTGAATAAATGGCAAAAAAATATAAATGTGCATAATCTACTTGCAATAAAGTTAAATCGCACACGATAGAAATAGTGAACGAAAAAAGCAAAAACCGAAAAAAATTAATTTCACGCCATTATGGATATTAAATGAAAAAAACAAGTTCATATAAATTATTGATGAGCTGACAATTTACCATTAAGTTGAGCGAATGCTTGGCGAGTTTTAATTGTCCATAAGGATAGTTTCAAAAGGCACAATAAACATGACAGTTCGTAGGTCAAACCGGACTGACGCAACATTCGTTTTTTCTGTGACGGCATTACTGCAGTCATCTTCTAATGTAATTTTGTGTAGCCAATGACATCATTAATTCTTATAGTCTCTTTGGATATACTGTTGTAATTAGACATGCCCGGAAGGGAGGTTAGGGGGTCTAGATCCTAAAAAATTTTTTGAGGAAAATGAGGCAAAATAAAGGCCAAGAAATGGATGAAAATTAAACACTGTCTTCATGAGTTAAAATTGACCAGAAACTGTAGACAGTCATAGATATTATACTATCATAGCGTTTATAGTAGTTTTGAGGTCATTTAATCTCAAAAATTCATAAACTGACCTAATCCTCAGTGTAGCCATGCTGTGCACCTATGGTTGTAACAAATTGCAGGTAGAAACACATGTGAAAAGAAAGGGTCATTGGAATGACGTAAACTACTTGCTCAAATAAGTTGTGTAGCGGCTAAGTGAGCAATCTGACACATTATTCCAGCAGAAATTTAATTTTTTAATCAACTGTTTTCTCTATCCAACCTGATTGGAAATAAGTGGCAGATTCTAAAAAATTTTTTATTAAAGATGCATCGTATTCAGATTGAAAAGCTTGACTGTTTATTATCGCACTACAGCTATCGGACTACTTTTACTCGTGTGTGGAAAAAACTCTTCGCAATTGTTCAAATTTAGGATTATTGATTTTTAAATGTTATGAACATAAGGAAATTTAGCGAAAAATATTAAGCTTTGTGGTTAATCTTCAAAGCTGATACTAGATTTTTAATTCGTAGAAAGATGTGTCCCCCTTATTTTCAGAGTCAATCCTTCTTAAACAATTAGCTACGTCTGTTGTTCCTGTATTGAACTACTATTTTTCCTTGAAGAAGATGATCGAGGGCATAAACACGACTGTAAAATACTTTTTAAAACTTGCGGCGAAACATACTCGTAGGTACATATAGTGCACAGCCCTAGCGTCAATTTATGTTTTAGGTGCTGTGGTTTCGTCATTAGGTGGTGCATTAGGTGGTAGTGCCGGTGGTGGTGGCAGCGGCGGCGGCGGTGGTGGTGGTGGTGGCGGTGGCGCAGGTCCGTCTGGAGCAGCCTATCCGGGTCAAGGGCCCGCTGCTCCTGCAGGCCAAGGACCCGCTGGTGTTGGGCCCGGGATCCCAGTAGGCCAAACACCCTCCAAGCCCGCTGGCCTGTCTCCTGCTGGGTCTGCAGGTCAATCTCCTGCTGGGTCTGCAGGTCCATCTCCTGCTGGGCCTGCAGGTGCTGGAGCGAAACCTGCTGAACCTAAGCCGTCACAAGGCCCAGCACCACCTGGACAGGCTGCGCCTGCCGCTCCTGGACAAGCTGTAAGTCAAACAGGTGGCGAAGCTCTCGCGTGTTGTTACTGCTAAATACAGTTGCGAGAAAATTCCCTTCAAAGCCACCTGCTCAACAGGCTTAACGAGCCAATTGGTACTTAGATGGTACTTAAAAGACGGCAAGTGCTGTTCGTACCCATTTGGACACTGTAAAGGCGAAGATGATACGCTAACAGACCCCTCAATAAAGACGAAAGCAGCATGTGAAGAAATCTGCGCAGGTGGGGTTGGTGGCGCAGGTGGCGCTAGCGGAGCAGGTGGTACCAGTGGCGCTGGCGTAGCAGGTGGAGCTGGTGGCACTGGCGGAGGTGGTACTGGTGGTTCACCTGGACAGGCACCAGGAGGTTCGTAGTATTCCTAACTACAACATCTTTTAATATCCGACTTAGTTTGCTAAATCAATGTTAATTGTCAATGATGACTTATTCTGCGTTTTTAGATTCAATTCGCGAAAACCTCAATTATCAGATATATTCTTAGCTATTTTTTGTTTCTAAAGTTAGATCTTCGTATGTCAATCTATGAGATACGATTAGATATTCAATAAATACCTAACGATCATTTAATTCTGAAGAAGAGAAACTCTTTCCTATTTTAATTTTGTTCCCTTACGTAATGTCCAAAGTTGGCAAAATTTCGTATAAAATGTCTGTTAAATGCGCATACAATAATTGGAAAAACTTATTGGTCGGCATATTTTATTCAAATATATTTTGAGAGTCAAGCTTATTTCCAATTAAGTTAAATGTTTTATGTCTAAGTACTGCTTTAAAAAGAATTTACGCGCGATAAATACAAAGCATTCAAGGGTCTTATGATCTGATTGAAAAGCATGTAGTAATGAATTTTTACTTTTGTTATCGAGGTATTCAATATTTTTGATTTACTTGCTGGACATAATATAAAAATATTTTTTAGCAGCTGCGGCAATCGGCGGTTCAAGTGGTGCATCAGGTGGAGCAGGAAAGCCTTATCGAAAACAGTAGTCGTGATAACAAAATTAAAATATTGATGACATATGTTTGACACTTAGTGCAATGCGGTGTATAGTACTTTTGCGCGAGACTTGCATAAGTTAATTGTTATTTTGCATGTTGTTTGTGTCTGCGACGTCTTAGAAAACGAAAATGTCGTTTGTAAAGCTCATGTACACAAAGCTCTTACTAAAAGTTAATTACCTGCTGCTCCTGTCAGTTAATATATTGTAATGAAGATAATAATTTAGAGTACGAATGATAATTTTTCAATTTGACGTCTCCAAATAGAGTTTTTAAGCATAGCTATAGGCTGCTATTTAATGTCTGTTTAGTGATTTTGATTAGGTACAACCAAAGGTGCACAGAATGGCCAGTCAGATGCATACATGGGCAGCGTTTATGGGGCGAAATCGCGAAAAGAGTCTACTTTAATTTACGGGGGTCTCAGATTCTTCGCGGTCGAACTTCACACGCTTACGTATGGTCTGGGGGGTTCAGCCGGTCTGAAGGGGATCAGCCAAGAGATTAGAGTTTTCGAGTCAAAACGACCTCAAAAGCTGGTATATGTGTGAATAACTGAACCTGGAATCGAACCCAAGACTGAAACGGTCAACACTACCGCCTTTCTTAACCATTGAGCTACCGCAAACCATTTTTGGAAATATAAGTTCACCTCTTGCACAGCATAAAAACTATTTCAATTTACTGTTTTCAATCAAATTCAGGAACTTATGCATAAATTTGATTTTAATTCATTGACCGTCATTTGGCTTTATTTTCCACCAAGAAATTTTTTTCATTCTAGGGATCTAGATCTCCAAATCTTCACGTGCTTGTCTGGTTACAACTTGATGTTCTTTTAGCTTTTACTGTCTTCGTATATCCGCTGAATTAATTAGGCAAGTAGAACGTTTCTCCTCAT
Organism: Mermis nigrescens; assembly: GCA_036768485.1. Lineage (NCBI taxonomy): Eukaryota > Metazoa > Nematoda > Enoplea > Mermithida > Mermithidae > Mermis > Mermis nigrescens. The sequence goes on along the minus strand of JAVLUZ010000157.1, from coordinate 16,868,023 downwards.
GAATTCATTATGCTCTTAACGATTACGCGATAAATATCGAATATAAAAATTATGAGAACAAAAACGAGTGTTTTCTAAATCTACTTAAATCACCTGCTGTACCTACTGCAATCACACGTGCACTGAATGGTCAGTGTGTAAATTTTTCGAAGCTAACTAGCATCAAAATAGTGCCAATTGTTGACATAGCACTAAAGCATTTTTGATCGAATGTAGAGATTATTTCGAGCACTTATCATCAAAAATTCGAATTTAATAGTAAATGTTTTTCCAAATAAAGTACTTTACGAGATTGCTATATTTCGATAAAATTGACAACATAAGCATAGGAGGGCAGCACCAAATTCTGAAGGGCGCAAGATGTTTCAAAGGTCGAAAAAAGGTCTTAAAAATGATGGTGTGGCTAAAAAACATCATTTTTCAATGTTTCTCTTCGAGCACTATCCATTGGCGCTAAAGAAATTGCGAAAAAAACAAAAAATTCGAAAATTGAATTCTGTGGGGTATTTTGGTTTCTGGGGGGGTATTCGGCCTTCTGGGGTTGCATACCCTCCAAACCCCACCCCTCTCCCACGCCTACGTGTGAACATAAGTCCCTTATCACCGAGGAACCCTGTTTCTCAATGCATTGTGCATACTGCTAAAATGCCTGTGGTGTTCGAAGCAGGCACTTCATCGATTTTGAGCATGAGTTATGCACAGCCTCAAAAACAGAACTTATAAGTCACTGATGCAGTTAGGCCTACTTTTATACGCATAATCGTTTTCGATGATGTCTTAAGTAATGGAAAAAAGATATTTACTTTCTTTGAAAAAATGCATATTTGTCATTAAACGCTATAATTTTTGAGTCAGAACTGTATATTGTTTTCTGTTTTTATGTTATTTTGAATTTAACTAAACTAGTCGAAGGACGTTTATTGCCGACGAACCAGTGGGTACCTACCTACCTACTAAATAATGCTGAAGTTCAGTATACAAGAATTTATTAAATTACTCGTAGGTACGAATTCGTGGTTTTTAGTCGTTCCTTTAAATGATAGGTACCTACATAAATAACTAAGATCAGAAACTCTTGTGCTAAACTATAAATTCAATATAATCACGTATAAAATTATTACCTAATCAAAAAAATTTACCTAATAATTGATTATACAATTATAAATACAGTGCGATCCTCTCTATGTCTACAAAATCAACATAGAAACGGATGTATGTATTCACCTTCGGGATTTACTTAGGTACCTAAATCTGCTCTTAGCGCTGGTCCCAATCGCGTAGTCAAATAACAACTTCGATTCTCTGGACCCTTGTAGACCTACGGCTTCGACTCCCTCAGTCCTAATATTGCTGACCGCTTTTAGTCGGGAGTCTCAGCAGCTACGCCCTAAATCCTAACACTCGTACCTACCTAAATCCCGGAATGCCGCCAGGTCAGTTGACCTATCTCACCCCAGCTCAAGTTGATAAATTAACTTATTTTCTTAGTTTACACTTGTCTTGAAATGTTTTTGGTTCCTAATGTAGGTAGCACAATGAACTTTAAATACAGCAACAACGAGCTCTCATCTGGTCAATCATCATAAATAATTAAATAAAGTTTTTGGCTAATTTTAGTGTTGAGAAAAGATTATTGAATTTTGAGCGGAATAAATAATTAAAAAGTATTCACCATTCCTTTCCACTAATAAATAGAAGTCCTCGACGATGTAAATGCGACCAATATATTTAGGAAAAAATCATACACTGCCATATAATACAATAAACTCACTAACATCAACCAATTTATAAATGCCAAATTTACATGTCTCAATTGGCGTCCATCGACGCTCACAAAAAATAGAACTAAACGATATTATAGGTTATAGCAAAGAAAAATGCTCCGATGGAACAAAAAAGATGAATATACTTGGAATTGTGGATTATTATGGATGTAAAAGGAGGGGACTAGGAAAAATCTACCTAAAGTCGGAAAATCTGCTAAAAATCACACTTTCTCTAAGCAACGCAAAAAATCGATGTATATTCTGCGGCCAACAGATTAAAATAAATATTCAACCATAACAATGATTGAAACAGCAGCACGTTAGCTATGCAGTAGCTATGGGAAATGATATTAAGTAAACTAACAGTCTTCCAAGCCAATTGAATGAAATAGCAAACATCGAAGACAATTGAAGACATGGTTGGTTAAAAACAGTAGGAAACACGTAAGTTGACTTGAAACAGACTTAATGTAGATACACTAGCATGCCCGAAACGATTGTGTGCACTAATCAATCGGCTCCTGCTTTGCTTGCTATAATGCTCATAAAACAAAACAACTTTAAATACAATACCTCTTAGTTTTCTATCAATCAGGTGCCAGCAATTTAAAAAAGTAACCTTGATAGATTTCGTTTATACACTCTTATCTGAAACTTCGAACATTATTTAAAAAAGACACTTTTTTAGAGGCCGCAGAATATACATCGATTTTTTGCGTTGCTTAGAGAAAGTGTGATTTTTAGCAGATTTTCCGACTTTAGGTAGATTTTTCCTAGTCCCCTCCTTTTACATCCATAATAATCCACAATTCCAAGTATATTCATCTTTTTTGTTCCATCGGAGCATTTTTCTTTGCTAGTACACTACTTTTAATTAGCGTGATTTCAGTACATCAGTCAGTAAACACAATCAGTAACATGCCACAATAATGACAACAGTCCAAGAACGCGGAAAACAATATTGTTCTTAACATCAGCATTATCCTTTTTAAACAAGACAACCTTATTGACACCATCCATTTTCAAATTAAAACTGCATTAAGTTATTTCTTCTTAATGTGCAGTTCACTTATAATCAAGCACAAAAATTTAACCAACGAATTCACATTGCAAATCCTCACTCAATCAATACACAAGCACAATGTGTTGTGACTTTTGAAATTGAAAACACCCAATTTTCAATTTCAATTTCAAATTGAAAATTGGATCAATTTTCAAATTAAATTGGATCAATTTTCAAATTGAATTGGGTCAATTTTCAAATTGAAAATTGGGTGTTTGAATTTGCGATAAAGAAAATAATCAAAAGATAGTCACTTGGTTTATTTAAGCCGAGTAATAAAATAACGACCGTCCACCAATTCCAAACTAAACGCGACTAATCTGATCACTATGAAAAAGTTTTGAAAAATGAGCTTGCTAAGCGAGAGTTGTAAACCAAGAGAAACTTAAAGTTAAAACCTACCATTAAATTATTGAGAGAATTATAAAAGATTTTAAACTTCAAGAAAATGGAAAAGGCGGGATGTTGGTAAATTAGAAGGCAAAGATTTTCGGCAAAAATTCAAAAACTTCACGCAAATATCAAATGTAAGGAACACTAACGCTTTGATTTGGTAGTAAAATAAATTTGTAGTATAGACTACATATTAACAACAAATGAATAGTGCAAACTTTACACAACTACTAGGTGTAGAGAATACTAACAGTTTACGGCTTATTAATGTACATGATTACAATAAAGCTGCATATCTTTGTCGACTTCTGTGCACAGTAGTGTGATTGCTGGTTCATTTTAAACCACTTTTGCAGGCAATTTACATCAATTAAACGATAGCTCTCCAAGTGCAAGATTTTGTGAAACATATTATAAACACGGCTAAGAAAGATTTAACTTTAATGCAACCCATTTAAGACAAAATTACATCTCTTCAATGATCTAAGGACACTTGAACATAATTTTTAAATCACTTTAGATTACTTTTGAGGGTAAACAAACTCACTTAATTGATGTCTCACATATGAATCCTTGAAAATTTCTTGACTTCAGTTACAAAGTCTCTGCAAGTCTATCGAATTAAGGTTAACACGTAACGTAAACTTTACACAAACACATAGCGTAAAGAATATTTTAGTCGGATTCGTAATTTTGATATTGCTCCGATATTTCTTTCAACATTTATGGAAAAATGAGTCTCCATAATGTTTTAAAGACAATAAACATTAGGTTTAAACCACTTTGCAATACTGCTGAGTGTAAGCAAGCGCGCCCAACTGACGTATATATTTCATTCCCTGTAAATTTTTATATCTCAGGAAAAAATTTCGATTTTTGCAATGCTCTAGAACAAAGGCTAACATGCAGTGTAAAAAATTACTCGGATATTATGATCAACATTCATGAAAAAATTATGTCTCTACAATGGTCTGAGGACATATAAACAATGAGTGTAAACTACTTTACATCACTGTTGGATGTAAACAAACGCGCCTACGTGACGTCTCACATTTGATCCTTTGAAAACTTCTAGACTCCAAGAAAAAATTAGGTTTCTGGAATGCTCAAAAACGAAGATAAATACATATGTAGTGTAAACTTCATGTAAACACCTAGTGTAAAGAAGATTTTAGTCAGATTCGTAATTTTGATATTGTTCCGATATTACGATTAATATTTATGAAAAAATTAAGTCTACATAATGTTCTATGGGCAAACTAACAATTGGTGTAAACTACTTTACAACACCGTAGAGTGTAAACATATGCGCCAGACTGGCATATCAAATTTGGTTCCTGGTCCATTTCTAGACTTGATAAACGTGTCCCTGACTCGTAACCGGAGAAGCAGGCAGAAAAAACAAGACAGAAACGCATTTTAAACTCCAAATTTTTGACTTTACACTCGCTAAATATTAATGTATAGACAATTTGCTTTGACATGCACCCGATATAAAGCACTTTATTTTTATTCTATTAGACTTATCCCGACTTCTGGACGGAGAAAGTGGCGAACAAAAAACGCAACAAAAACGTATTTTCCATCATTTAGAACACTGTAAACTTTAAAATTCCGTACCGAACTCCCCATTGAGTTTAAAGAAATTCGGTTTGGTACAATTTGTAGCTTTTAAATCGTAGTACATTCCTGTGTGCCAAAATTCTGTTGCAAAAATTATTTGGTATGATTTATCAATCAAACTTCGGAAAAAACGTGTTTTTTCGCCCATTTTTTACCTCTGATTTCGAACTTTACACCCCCATAAATAACTCAATATTGCGTTTTTTAAATGCGGTTTGCTGCGATGTTTAGCCCCTGTGAGGCACTTTATTAATGCTGTCTTTGATTTGCACTGACTCATAAGCGGAAAAATTTGGCAGAGAAATCTTAGTTAAAATCCGTTTTTTTACACCATCCACTAGAGTGTAAACTTTAAACCCCAGGATCTAACTCACCATAGAGCATAGAAGACTTTGCTTATATGCAGAATGTAGCCCTTGATCCGCTCTACATTTCTGTCAGAAAACATTTTAAAAACCTCATAACCGGAGTTAGTATCGGACATAGGAAGGTTGAAAACTCGACCAAAAAGTGCTTTTTCACCCCCAGATTTTCGCACTCTTTACACTGCCGTTCGATAACTAATGCGAATTTCAAAAAACAAAAAAAGTGTCATCTGTAGAATTCATCCCTCTATTATCCTATTCTGTTCAATCCTTCGAGTCATCAATACTCAGTTGTCCACATGCCGCAGTAAAAAGGTCCCAAAATTTGTCCTATGTTATAACGTTACACAAAAACTTTACACCTTCTTTACACAGTCAATTTTGAGTTTCAAGAAAAACAAAAAAACACGGGCAGCGAATTTTTTTATTATCTTTCTTTTAAAAAAACCGCACCTTCCAGAAGTGTCCCGTTATAGCTGTAGGGGGGTGCACAGGTGTTGGGGGTACCCAAGTATATTATAGGTACGCGCTAACGCGCTACCTAAGATGTAAAAACTAATATGGAACACGAACGTTGGCGTCCATCGACGCTCACAAAAAATAGAACTGAACGTAAAATAATACAATATACGCGTTTTACTAAAATGATCATAATAATGCAATGAAATCGTACATTCAATAACTCTTACAAAGCAAATTACTGATGTTAGCATATACGTAACTCTGGTTTACCGGACAAGTATCTAATAGAATTTTGTAATAAAAATTAGGGATAAAGTGGGAAGACTGAAGGCATAGCCCACAGTGCACTATCGTAGATAGCTACTAGTATTGGCTATGTGAGTGGCTACCGCGAACTGCTAAGGCAAGTTCGCCAAACCGTGTAACTCTCGTAGTTACACTCCCCCACGTTTCGGAAAAAATTCGAAACGCAGTATCGAATTTTCCAAAACAAACGGCGGCTGAGTGCGCCTCAATATAAGCAATCGTATCTACGATCCTCACGGCCAGACGTTTTAATAAAACGAATAATGACGTAGGCACGTCATGAACACGAACATCGTGTATAAACGTCATGGTTTATTATGGTCAACAACCATGCAATGGACTTTCGCACGGTTTGATAACTTTTATCCATATCCTTCAGTCCTCGGGGTAGGAAAAAATTTTAAGATGAAATATTTTAGATTGGGTTTGAACCCTTGTCCGTTAAAGAGTTACGATATCTTAACAACAATATCGCTTTGATATTGAGCAAATAGGATTGTAAACACTAGATTGTAAAGCACATAAGATCATAATGCATGAGAAAATTGAGAGAAATAATGAAAAAATTAACACAACGCGATAAAAGTCCGGGAATCCACATCCGGAAAACGAACTGCTGGTCGATGGGGCGACGATCCATCCGCGTTTTTCAGATTTCGATTTGGGCAGAAATCTCCAAATCTTTCCTCGATAACCATTCTCGTTTTACGGATTTCGATTTGGGCAGAAATCTCCAAATCTTTATCCTCGTTTTTCTGATTTCGATTTGGGCAGAAATCTCCAAATCTTTATCCTCGTTTTTCTGATTTCGATTTGGGCAGAAATCTCCAAATCTTTATCCTCGTTTTTCTGATTTCGATTTGGGCAGAAATCTCCAAATCTTCATCCTCGTTTTTCTGATTTCGATTTGGGCAGAAATCTCCAAATCTTTATCCTCGTTTTTCTGATTTCGATTTGGGCAGAAATCTCCAAACTGACGACATGCCTGCGTACTTTACGCGGCACTTGCTTGCATTCACACATGGGCGTGGGGGGTGGGGGTGGTTTGGGGGTTTGAAGGGTTTGGGGGTTTGGGGGGTTTGGGGGGTTTGTATGAACCCCCCCAGAAGTCGAAATACCTCCTCAAAAATCAAAATACCTCCCCAAAAAAAATTTTTTGAAAAGGGGTTCCCAATCCCAGAAAAAAAAATTAATTTTTGATAATTAAGGAATTGAGAATCGTTTCCCAAAAATAAAATAGAATGAATCAAATTTGCGGCAATGGATTAGGGAAGCTCAACTGCTTAGCAGCAGCTACTTCCTCCATTGCTGTGCAAAATTCATTCAAATTGGCTGGTTCGCGACTTTTATACTAAAATCGCTGACCAACTGACTCCAAGAGTTCCTCTTTGCTGTTGGCAACTTGCTCAGCCATGGTTCAGCAAAAGGAGAAATGTCAGATAATGGGATTGTATGTGCGGTTTTAGAGCCATTTAATAAACGTACCGGCGCGCAGTCCCGTAATCTCTTCTCCCGGCCCGGTAAGTCCGAAAAACTTATGACTACAGCCGGAGCCAGAGGGCGATGTGGTAGCTTTACCAACACAAAATCACCAGGGACATATGCGTGCTTTTCGGCAATTAAATCCGAATAAGGTAGTTTAGGCTCTGGAAGAAGTCTATTTCGATGAATGAGATGGCTAATTAAAGGATTATAGACATATACAATTTTTGCGGTTTCAGGCGTTGGTAGTGCCACGATTCTATACGGGCCTACGCGTTTAGGTGATAATTTACCAATTTCGGGATCTATCACCGAAGTATTATTAAGATAAACGATATCCGAAACAGCAAAATTATGTTCGGTGACGGTTTTATCGTATTGCGTTTTTTGTTGTTTACGTGCTTGTGATAGATTTTTAGAAGCTATTTCGTGCAAATCTTGCAACGTAAGCTTTAAATCTATGACATACTTTTCCGCAATTGGTGGTAAATTTGGATTTATAGTTAGATCATTTATGAGTAAAATATCGAGAGGAAATGCGGGTTCGCGACCATATAGCATTTCAAAAGGTGAGATATTTGTTGATGCTTGCGGAGTCGCACGATACGCGAACAATGCAAACGACAAATATTGCTCCCAATCATACTCATTTCTTGCGCTTAATTTGGATAAACCATCAATGAGAGTTCGATTATAACGTTCAACGAGACCATCACACTGAGGGTGATATGGGGTCGTAAAGATTTTTTGAACGTTAAGTAATTTACAAACTTCCGAAATCAAGGCGGATGTAAAATTCGAACCCTGATCGGTTAAAAATCGTTTAGGAACTCCATAACGTGGAATGATTTCGTGCAATAAGAGATTAGCTATAGTTGTAGCTTTTATGTCGGAAACAGCGAAAGCTTCCACATATTTGGTAAAATAATCCATAAACACTACAATTTGGTCATTACCGGATGATGATCGCGGCATATGCAAACAGTCACATGCAATGAGTTCAAAAGGTGCAGACACCTCAATTGGTTGCATAGGAACAGATGTAGAATTTAATGCGACCTTGCGTTGCAAGCAAACATCACAATTCTTACACCAAGCGATCACATCATTTTCCATACGCGGCCACCAATAACGCATTTGTATGGCTGGTAAGATTTTACGCGATGAAAAATGAGCTCCAAAAATGGAATCATGAAATTCGGTCAAAATAAAACGACGTAGTGATTTGGGAATTACTAGCTGATGAACGACAGTAGGTGAACGCTTTGGTTGGAAACGACGAAAAATGATATCGTTTACGAGAAAAAACTCGTCACGATATTTTTTCGTTGTTAAATCGTTCAACGCAATGCGAATTTTATGCAATTCGTCATCAGCACGCTGCTCTGCGAGTAATCGCGCAGGCGTTAGCATTTCAGCTTTTTCTGCTTCAGTAAGCTGAATGCGCTCACGAAAAGTAGGAGGTCGATTATTTGTAGGGTCAATGGGCGCATTAGGATTATTAGATGGTAAATTAGGAATATTATCGCGTGGTCGGTCAGGTGGGACCGATTCGTCCTCAGATTCAGAATCTTCTGAGTCTAAATTTGCGATATTAACGATAGATTTTCGTTCGAGTTTATATTTATGTTCAGCATGATCATATTTAGGATGTCGTGATAATAGATCCGCTGCACAATTATATGCGCCAGGAACGTACACGATTTCATACTCATATTCCTGTAATTTGAGACCCCAACGACGTAATCGACTCGATGGGTCTTTTACATTCACAAGCCAAGTTAGTGCTTGGTGATCAGTTTCGACAATAAATTTTGTACCATATAAATAATGTCTATAATGTTTGATTGCCCAGACAACTGCTAACGCTTCTTTCTCCGAAGTAGCATAGTTACATTCGGCAGAATTTAGCACACGACTAGCGTAGCTAAGAATGAAGCGAGATTTCGACGGTAAATGCTTTTGTGTTAAAATAGCACCTAACGCATAGTTACTAGCGTCAGTTGTTAAAATAAATTGGTGGTCATCGTCGAATTTAGGTAGTTGCAATATTGGAGGCGAAGTAAATGCTTTTTTCAATAGTTCAAAAGCAGTTTGATGCTCGCCAGTCCAGCAAAATTCAACATCTTTACGAAGAAGATGGAATAAAGGTTTAGCGATTTTAGCCAGATCTTTAACGAATTTTTTAAACCATTGGACTAAGCCAAGGAATTTTTGTAAAGATTTAACCGTTTTTGGAACGGGAAATGCGACTAAATCGGTGACTTTGGACATATCGGGAGCAATGCCAAGCGAACTAATGCTATGGCCAAGGAATTTTACTTCGGCTTGAGCAAGATGACATTTATCAGGTTTAACCCGTAATTTTGCGCTTTGAAGTGCGATGAATACGTTTTGGAGATCTTGTAAATGTTCTTCAAATGTGCGCGAAAAAATGATTATATCATCGATATAAACAAGGCAAGATTTCCAATTGAGACCTGCGAGAACTAGCTCCATTAGTCTCTGGAAATCTGCGGGCGCATTTTTTAATCCAAAAGGTAGCACTTCAAATTCATAATGACCAACAGGGCATATGAATGCGGTTTTTTCTCGAGATTTATCATCGAGTGGGATTTGCCAGTATCCAGATTTTAGATCTAATGTACTAAAATAAGCAACTGAGCCTAGCGTATCGAAATAATCATCGAGCTGAGGCAAAGGATATACTTGTGTTTTAGTTACATCATTTAATCTGCGATAATCAACGACAGGTCTTAGGGAACCGTCCTTTTTTCCTATGAGGAACAATGGACTAGCCCATGGACTGGTCGTGGGCCGAATGATTTTATCAGCAAGCATTTCGTTGATGATTTTCTGCATAGAATTTCGTTGAGAATGTTTGACACGATATGTTTTTCCAACCACTGGCGGATTATCCCCGGTATCAATATGATGTTTGACCAAGGGGTCCGGCCAAGAGGCTCGTTTTTTAAAGCGAAAATGGAATCGTATTTTAGGCAAAGTTCACGAATTTGTTGTTGTTGTTGCGAATTAACGGCAGAACCGTTAGTAGTAACGCCCGGCCCTCTGGAACGCACTCTGTAACGCAGCACGTCATAGTGCACCTGCACTTTAAGCGCCCGCTTTGTAAGCAGGGCGCTATAGCTGCGAGTCAAACCAGCGCCAAGGGGGGTGTATTAAGCAGGGCGTTTCAGCTGCGATTCAGACCAGCGCCCGGGGGGTGTATTAAGCAGGGTGTGTAATATTCAATCGAGCTCATGGCATCATTCAAGTGACGTCACCCCCTTGAAGTACACAGTATTTTCTCGCTTAATACGATAAGCTTGAGATTATAATTTTCGAGAGTGCACATACTTACGCATAAGTCCTTCTTACATCTAAATGTGCTTTGGTATGTACCTATGTGCAATTTTGTATGTGGCATAATACAAAGATTTAATTAGGTATTAATCTACAATAATATGTTAATTCACTCGATATATTGATACAACAACTCGCCAAGTAGCTATTTAGATTTTTAACGCCCTACTAATAAATAATAGCACTACAGAGTGACAAACGAACAGCAATTTTTTAAATTTTATACTATGTACATGGTTTGGCGACTAACATTCGCCGGACCCCAGCCAGAAACCGCGCTCCGACCAGGCGATATTATTGGAGCTCGCGTCAGAATAGTCATTGTTGCTGACGCGGCGAACTTCCGGCATGATGGGTAGAATTATTGGCAACGTGTTTACAGTAATAAAGTTGTTTGGGTCGCCGAGGTACGTAGCGTCTTCGGCGTGTATCCCTCCCCAAAATTGTTTACCAATCACCGATAAAGAGTTAAATAATACGGTTAAAGAAAAATGAATAGGAATATTGGTGTTCGTTATTAGGTTCCAAATGTACGAGTCAAAGTAGTCTCTGTATTGATTGTTGGAAACGGATGATAAATTGAATAATTGTGTTTTCGTGTCAAAGTCAATGATATCATGGAAAAAATTAGCATATAAACTTTTTAAATGATGATCGTTAATGGAATTGTGACCGTTTAAACGAAAGTGGTGTAAAAATAATCCAAGGTTGTCGAGCGCTGTTTGATTCATCTGCAAAATGATAATGTTTTTTAAAAACAAGCAGCCTCATTTGAAAAGTCTTTTTGTAAGTGTGTACAGGTACGAAAAAATTGACAAATTTTACACAAGTAGCGTGACTAAAAAGCGAAATATATTAAAGAGCAGATAATATGATTTTTGTGGAATAAAATTGCTTCGAGGCTTTATTAGGTATTGTTAAGTAATGAACGCACGGGCTTTACTAAGCTAAACTCGAAATCGTTGAAATTTTTATTGTTTTGCACCCGCATACAGAGCTGAAAAACGCCAGGCGTAGAAATGATTGAACTCAGCAGCTGAAAAATATAATTTAGAAAACGAGTTCTTTCAGCCCATGTGAAAAAGTTTTTTCAAATAACGCAGTTAGGCCGAGTTGGAAAACGTTTCAGTAGAAAAAAGATTGAATCCCCCAGGTGAAAAAGTTAATTTATAAAGTGTAGGCTGCGCCGTAGTTGGAAAGCGTTGCTTCGAACAGAACAAAGTTGCAATAGCGTAATTTAGAAAAAAGATTAATCTTTTTAAAGCTAATTTAGTAAAAAGCCGAACCACAATCAACTTTTAATGCGCCTGAAATAATAGAAACAAAGCGCGGTATCGATTTTAGCATACAAACGCGGCTATTGTCAAGAATGAAAACATACTACTAAAACTAACGATTCGTCGCACTGAAATAAGAATGCATCTATGAAACTAAGTCTAAGCTACGAAAAATATATCATTTATCAGAAGTGCTAGCAATATCCGGCTTGAACACACTGCAGGAGTTGACAATTTCCCAAAGTAATTTTGAGGCAAAGTCGCAGGAATCGTTTTTTTCGACGGCATCTTGCTTTAATTTGTCGTCAGATGGCTCGCTCGACCAAAATTAGTAGGTTGTTTACTTTTCAGCTAAGTGACGGAACGCCTATATCCACTAGAACTTTTCAAGGTTGTAGCTGGCCTTCTATATTTGAAGGAGGACGAGAATTTTGAAGCCAAGTATCCCAACAACGACTTGTAGATAGGCAAAAATAATGGTATTTTTTAGCTCTACACAGCAAGATCTACGCACTAAAGTTTTTCTGACGAATTTAAGTTTATTTAAATTATATTCAAAATATGCTTCATGTAAATAAATGGGTACAACGCGGCCTTGAATTTTGGACTTTTTAGTCCAAGGAGTGCTGAAATCTATTTAAACGATGTTTTAGATGCGCTTCAGAATTTTAAATTTCTCCTTTGGCGGGCCCTGGTAGAAAATATTCGTACTTCCAAAATTTTGGGTAAACTAGTCCCCCTTTATCTCCTAAAGCTACGCCACTGGCGCTGCTAATAGATGGTCTCAAGGGACTTTGGGGGAAAGCGGCTAATTTCCTCAGTAAAGTATTGTAAATCAAAGGCCAAAAATGAACAAATGTAGCGATTAATAAGCCTTTTTGTGTAATTATTTCCTACTGCTGTTCATGAATGCTTCCTTGGCATCAGTTTCATTTATAATTTTACTTACCGTGTTTTATTCGCACCATCAATATATCATTCATTTTAAGTTTTTGGCGGGATACCCCAGCCTGAGTCGCATGATGTCTAGATGCAATTAAATTACAATTACCTCACAGTGAGCGTATGTGCTACACACGCGCATCAAAATATGAAAGATCCATCTGGTTTTTCTGACTGATATAGCTTACAAGGGTCTATGGCCATAGGTGGGCAGCACCGAAATTCTGGGGGGGATTTAAAAAATTTTCAAATGTCAAAAAATGGTCTTAAAAGTGGTCGTATGACGAAAAAACACCATTTTTCGACGTTTCTCGTTGAGCAGTATCCTTTGGCATCAAAAAATCGCTAAAAAAGCAAAAAATTTCAAAATTTGAACTCTGGGGGTATTTTGATTTCTGGGGGATATTTCAACTTCTGGGGGGCATACCCCCCGAACCTCACCCCCAATGCACACGTGTGTCCACGGCTATGTAAAGGTTTAATGCCATAAATGTAAGCAATTTATTGTTCTAAAGCACATACACGTCAGTTACCCGATTAAATTGATATTGGTTATAGGTACCTACATTTAACAACTGGTAATATAGTATCTGATAATGTACAGTAAAGTGAATGGCGCATATCATTGTGCAATCAACCAAACATTTTATCGACGCAGATATAGTACCTTTCGATGATTTATCTTGTCAATCGAAAATCTTTAACTTTCACCAGCGTTTTAGCATATTGTTGTATTCTTGGGTTGACACTGTTTCTCGACTTTTTGGCATTTCACTCGTATCTTCATTATCTTCTTGCCTTTCTTGTAATTCATCAGACAGGATATCAGCATTTTTACTAATGAGTTTCTTGAATAGATGCTTTCGAGAATTCCATGCCATCTTTGTTGCTTCAGTATCCCCGAAACTCAGCTTTGATTTTAAAAAGTCTGCCGTTGCAGACAGTTTTGTATCTAAATCACTTTCTTCCAATGCTTTTTGGAGGAAAACATGTTTGTCATAATTTTCGTGAAGCTTTGACAAAAAAGCGTTGAAGAAGGGAGGGCTGCTCAGTTTTTCAGCGGCATCTGGAATAACTGCCATATCTCGTACAGCATTTTCCATCATTGCACGCCAGAATTCATTCTTCCAACCACTTTTGATATCAGGCTCATCATCACTATCTGAAATATCGTCTGATGTTTCTTCGTCCTCGGAACTCTCTTGGTCGTCCTCTTTCTCTTCCATTTCTCGTTTTTCCTGTTTGCCTTCTTCCTCACTTTCTTCTGAAGTAACAGATTCATTATCTTCTGTATCACTGTTTGCAGTATCCATTGAGGGGTGTAATAGCTGATGATGCCTTTTTAATGTAAAATTATTTGACAATGTTTTGTTGCACAGCGTGCATAGAACAACCATGCCTGAATCGGCCAAAGACATTAAATGACTGCCACATTTAGATCCTATGTTTTTATAAACACATATTGCACATGTGCTGCACAGTGCACAGCACAGGTGTATACTGTGAGGTATGGGGACTTCCGATTTTGGGTGGGGGATCCCCCAACCCCCCTGTTACATGTATGTAATGGCTTGACACTGAGCACCCCCCTGTTACATGTATGGATGTAATGGCTTGACATTGAGGGGAGATACCCTAACCAAAGTCGGACGTCCTACCATCCCCTCAGAGCCAGAAACTTTTTGAACCCCTCTCGATTTTTCGAAAACATCACATTTTGGCCGTTTTTAGGCGTTTTTGGAGGTCATTTACCCCGTCTCCCTAAAAACGGGGTGGACCTCCCTCAATGTCAAGCCATTACATCCATACATGTAACAGGGGGGTGCTCAGTGTCAAGCCATTACATACATGTAACAGGGGGGTTGGGGGATCCCCCACCCAAAATCGGAAGTCCCCATACCTCACAGTATACACCTGTGCTGTGCACTGTGCAGCACATGTGCAATATGTGTTTATAAAAACATAGGATCTAAATGTGGCAGTCATTTAATGTCTTTGGCCGATTCAGGCATGGTTGTTCTATGCACGCTGTGCAACAAAACATTGTCAAATAATTTTACATTAAAAAGGCATCATCAGCTATTACACCCCTCAATGGATACTGCAAACAGTGATACAGAAGATAATGAATCTGTTACTTCAGAAGAAAGTGAGGAAGAAGGCAAACAGGAAAAACGAGAAATGGAAGAGAAAGAGGACGACCAAGAGAGTTCCGAGGACGAAGAAACATCAGACGATATTTCAGATAGTGATGATGAGCCTGATATCAAAAGTGGTTGGAAGAATGAATTCTGGCGTGCAATGATGGAAAATGCTGTACGAGATATGGCAGTTATTCCAGATGCCGCTGAAAAACTGAGCAGCCCTCCCTTCTTCAACGCTTTTTTGTCAAAGCTTCACGAAAATTATGACAAACATGTTTTCCTCCAAAAAGCATTGGAAGAAAGTGATTTAGATACAAAACTGTCTGCAACGGCAGACTTTTTAAAATCAAAGCTGAGTTTCGGGGATACTGAAGCAACAAAGATGGCATGGAATTCTCGAAAGCATCTATTCAAGAAACTCATTAGTAAAAATGCTGATATCCTGTCTGATGAATTACAAGAAAGGCAAGAAGATAATGAAGATACGAGTGAAATGCCAAAAAGTCGAGAAACAGTGTCAACCCAAGAATACAACAATATGCTAAAACGCTGGTGAAAGTTAAAGATTTTCGATTGACAAGATAAATCATCGAAAGGTACTATATCTGCGTCGATAAAATGTTTGGTTGATTGCACAATGATATGCGCCATTCACTTTACTGTACATTATCAGATACTATATTACCAGTTGTTAAATGTAGGTACCTATAACCAATATCAATTTAATCGGGTAACTGACGTGTATGTGCTTTAGAACAATAAATTGCTTACATTTATGGCATTAAACCTTTACATAGCCGTGGACACACGTGTGCATTGGAGGTGAGGTTCGGGGGGTATGCCCCCCAGAAGTTGAAATATCCCCCAGAAATCAAAATACCCCCAGAGTTCAAATTTTGAAATTTTTTGCTTTTTTAGCGATTTTTTGATGCCAAAGGATACTGCTCAACGAGAAACGTCGAAAAATGGTGTTTTTTCGTCATACGACCACTTTTAAGACCATTTTTTGACATTTGAAAATTTTTTAAATCCCCCCCCAGAATTTCGGTGCTGCCCACCTATGGCCATAGACCCTTGTAAGCTATATCAGTCAGAAAAACCAGATGGATCTTTCATATTTTGATGCGCGTGTGTAGCACATACGCTCACTGTGAGGTAATTGTAATTTAATTGCATCTAGACATCATGCGACTCAGGCTGGGGTATCCCGCCAAAAACTTAAAATGAATGATATATTGATGGTGCGAATAAAACACGGTAAGTAAAATTATAAATGAAACTGATGCCAAGGAAGCATTCATGAACAGCAGTAGGAAATAATTACACAAAAAGGCTTATTAATCGCTACATTTGTTCATTTTTGGCCTTTGATTTACAATACTTTACTGAGGAAATTAGCCGCTTTCCCCCAAAGTCCCTTGAGACCATCTATTAGCAGCGCCAGTGGCGTAGCTTTAGGAGATAAAGGGGGACTAGTTTACCCAAAATTTTGGAAGTACGAATATTTTCTACCAGGGCCCGCCAAAGGAGAAATTTAAAATTCTGAAGCGCATCTAAAACATCGTTTAAATAGATTTCAGCACTCCTTGGACTAAAAAGTCCAAAATTCAAGGCCGCGTTGTACCCATTTATTTACATGAAGCATATTTTGAATATAATTTAAATAAACTTAAATTCGTCAGAAAAACTTTAGTGCGTAGATCTTGCTGTGTAGAGCTAAAAAATACCATTATTTTTGCCTATCTACAAGTCGTTGTTGGGATACTTGGCTTCAAAATTCTCGTCCTCCTTCAAATATAGAAGGCCAGCTACAACCTTGAAAAGTTCTAGTGGATATAGGCGTTCCGTCACTTAGCTGAAAAGTAAACAACCTACTAATTTTGGTCGAGCGAGCCATCTGACGACAAATTAAAGCAAGATGCCGTCGAAAAAAACGATTCCTGCGACTTTGCCTCAAAATTACTTTGGGAAATTGTCAACTCCTGCAGTGTGTTCAAGCCGGATATTGCTAGCACTTCTGATAAATGAATAATTTTTCGTAGCTTAGACTTAGTTTCATAGATGCATTCTTATTTCAGTGCGACGAATCGTTAGTTTTAGTAGTATGTTTTCATTCTTGACAATAGCCGCGTTTGTATGCTAAAATCGATACCGCGCTTTGTTTCTATTATTTCAGGCGCATTAAAAGTTGATTGTGGTTCGGCTTTTTACTAAATTAGCTTTAAAAAGATTAATCTTTTTTCTAAATTACGCTATTGCAACTTTGTTCTGTTCGAAGCAACGCTTTCCAACTACGGCGCAGCCTACACTTTATAAATTAACTTTTTCACCTGGGGGATTCAATCTTTTTTCTACTGAAACGTTTTCCAAGCTAACTGCGTTGTTCGAAAAAACTTTTTCACATGGGCTGAAAGAACTCGTTTTCTAAATTATATTTTTCAGCTGCTGAGTTCAATCATTTCTACGCCTGGCGTTTTTCAGCTCTGTATGCGGGTGCAAAACAATAAAAATTTCAACGATTTCGAGTTTAGCTTAGTAAAGCCCGTGCGTTCATTACTTAACAATACCTAATAAAGCCTCGAAGCAATTTTATTCCACAAAAATCATATTATCTGCTCTTTAATATATTTCGCTTTTTAATCACGCTACTTGTGTAAAATTTGTCAATTTTTCGTACCTGTACACACTTATAAAAAGACTTTTCAAATGAGGCTGCTTGTTTTTAAAAAACATTATCATTTTGCAGATGAATCAAACAGCGCTCGACAACCTTGGATTATTTTTACACCACTTTCGTTTAAACGGTCACAATTCCATTTACGATCATCATTTAAAAAGTTTATATGCTAATTTTTTCCATGATATCATTGACTTTGACACGAAAACACAATTATTCAATTTATCATCCGTTTCCAACAATCAATACAGAGACTACTTTGACTCGTACATTTGGAACCTAATAACGAACACCAATATTCCTATTCATTTTTCTTTAACCGTATTATTTAACTCTTTATCGGTGATTGGTAAACAATTTTGGGGAGGGATACACGCCGAAGACGCTACGTACCTCGGCGACCCAAACAACTTTATTACTGTAAACACGTTGCCAATAATTCTACCCATCATGCCGGAAGTTCGCCGCGTCAGCAACAATGACTATTCTGACGCGAGCTCCAATAATATCGCCTGGTCGGAGCGCGGTTTCTGGCTGGGGTCCGGCGAATGTTAGTCGCCAAACCATGTACATTAGAATAAATTTAAAAAATTGCTGTTCGTTTGTCACTCTGTAGTGCTATTATTTATTAGTAGGGCGTTAAAAATCTAAATAGCTACTTGGCGAGTTGTTGTATCAATATATCGAGTGAATTAACATATTATTGTAGATTAATACCTAATTAAATCTTTGTATTATGCCACATACAAAATTGCACATAGGTACATACCAAAGCACATTTAGATGTAAGAAGGACTTATGCGTAAGTATGTGCACTCTCGAAAATTATAATCTCAAGCTTATCGTATTAAGCGAGAAAATACTGTGTACTTCAAGGGGGTGACGTCACTTGAATGATGCCATGAGCTCGATTGAATATTACACACCCTGCTTAATACACCCCCCGGGCGCTGGTCTGAATCGCAGCTAAAACGCCCTGCTTAATACACCCCCCTTGGCGCTGGTTTGACTCGCAGCTATAGCGCCCTGCTTACAAAGCGGGCGCTTAAAGTGCAAGTGCACTATAACCTGCTGCGTTACAGAGTGCGTTCCAGAGGGTCGGGCGTTACTACTACCGCTTAACACTTTATTTATTGATGAGAAAAGTTCTGGTGTCCTATCGTCTGAATTGGCGACATGAGACACAACTTCAACGTCAGTGATTAGTGAACCAATAATATCGCCAGAATCGATGCGAATTGGCGCTTTAGAGATATTACATACACGAACAGGAAATATAGGTTGTGATGCATCAATTATAGAAGGTGCCAGAAAAAGTGATGTTTTTTCCATGAAGTCGGAATTTGGTTCGAATAAAGCGATATCGAAATCGCAAGAACCATGACTTATATATCCTGGGGTTATTAATTCGTGTCGAGGTTGTATGATTACTGGCTCCGGTAGCGAAACATGAACACATACAACACCAGAAGTGGTCGTGTTGGCTTTCGCGTGAAGCTGAGTTTTTTCGGATGGTGATAAAAGTTTAACTTTTATGCCATTTAAAAATGCACAACGCTCGATAGGATTAACCCACATTAGAGCGGATTCACAAAAATCAAATCCCAAGAGTATATCTTCCGGCAAATTATCTATAATAGATACTACCGTGGGAATTGCATGATCAGCAATTGTGATAGTCATTTTTACTTTGTATCGCACGACTGCTGTGATTTCACCTACACCATGAACAACTTGAGAGATTTGTTTAGGTGGTAGATTAAAACCAAGTCGTAAAAATGCAGATGTGGTCATCATGGTGACCTGAGAACCCGTATCTATGAGCGCGGGAACATCTACACCATGAATATTAACGAGAATCGTGGGCAGATTCGTCCCAGCATGATTTACACTCGGAATATTCGAATCGATGGTTTTAATTGGAGGTGAATTTATTTGTTCATAGATCGCGAGACGACGCTGTAAGCGCTCATACTCTTTGAGAAATTCTCGCGACGCAAATAAGTTAGAATGCGTGCTTGTTTCTAGCCCTTTTGCAGTAACCGTGTTTACATCATTATGAGATGTAAGGGTTGGCTGTGGTGGGGGCGAATTTATGGTGGGTTGGCGATCAGCGGCATATGTAACATATGGGCGATCAGCAACATTATCAGTACGATAATTCGAATTATAATATGTTGAGCGTTGTTCGTTAGGAAACTGAACATAAGGCTCGTTTTGTCGCAACTGGTGCAAATAGCGATTATCGTAATGCGAATTTTGATAATTGGCATGCGAATTTTGTTGGTAATCGTTATGATTTTGCCAAAAATTCGATCGTGCTTGCCTCGAATCGAAGCGATTATCATTATTCGCATAATTTGGTGAGCGATTTTGACTAGGGTTACGAAATCGAGATTGAGAATAATTTCGATTTTGCGAATTCGAACGCGATGGCGAACGATATCGCTGCGTAAAAGAACGCGACTGGCTGCGATTGCGAGCCATAGAATTGTTTCTATTACGGTCAGAATAATTATTATTATTAGATGTTTGTTGTCGCTGACGCGTGAAACATTCTTCGTAGACATGACCTGTGCGTTTGCAAAAGGTGCAATATTTACGAGAAGAATTTTGTGGTTTCTCAACGCGCGACGAACGATAAAATGTATTCTGAAACGAGCGATCTGGCTCATTTTGATTAGACGCACGAAATGTATCTTTGGGTATTGCGCCTCCTGTAGGGGCGGCTGTTACCGATACATACGGCGTTAACGCTTTTTTATTCGCATATTCGTTATTCGCGAACTCAGCGTTTAAAGCGTTATCTAAGAATTCAGCCAGTGATGCTTTTGGCGCACAATGATACGCTTCTTTTGATATTTCAGGTAATAGGCCTTTTTTCAATTGATGACGAAGCAAATGATTGAAATGATCACAGTCGATTTCAAGATGCGGTTGTGCTTTTATCAATTGTTCACGAATCGCAAGATAAAATGCTTTAACCGATTCGTTAGGCTGCTGTTTACGTTCTAAAAAACGATCAAAAAGCGTTTCGGTGTCCAAAGGACAAAATTCCGCTATTAACGCATACTTCGATTTCGTATAAGATTGTCTTATATCAGCAGATAACGAATGGAATAGACGCGAAGCGTAGGGGTCTAAAAATGATGACATGAATTTGACACGAACCGATTTATCGATATCGTAAGTGTCAGCAAGCGATTCAAATTCTGTGAAAAATGCTCGTATATCTGATTTATCCGCATTAAAAAATTTTTTATTTGCGATAGCAATTTGCATTTGTTGCATGAAAGGTCCACGATTTAGAGTATCAGCAAGGTGTGACTTGCTATGCTCAGAACCTGATGAGGAATCCGAATCGTGACGGTGACGATGGCGATGACGTCGTGGACTATGTCTACTACGTGAATGATGGCGACGTGGGCGATCATAACTACTCGAACTTTCATCAGAAAATTTTACACGACGTCTCCTTGCGGATGACTCGGGTAATTGCATAGATGAATTTTGCTGATTATTAGGTTCGATATTTTCGCCAGACAAGTTAAGTTCTTGTGGCCGAATTTCTATATTTGAAGAATGCAAAATAGAATTATTTGGCGGAATTTCGATATTCGAAGGATTCGAAACGAAATTATTTGGCGGTAATTCGACATTTAAAGGAAAATATTGCAGCGGAGGAGGGTTTAACCTCGGCTGCGAAGTCGAATTTAATGAATTAGGCACAAATGAAGGCGCATTTCGATTTAACGAAAGCAATGGCCGAGATAACGACTTCTGCGAAGTCGTAGGTAAATGTTCTGCATAACCCGAATTTTGAGATGGGTTAATTTCAATGCGTTTAGAAACTATTGGCGGCTTAAGTAGATTACTTAATTCTGCTCGAAGTTTACGCATTTCTTCCGAATTTTCCTCTTTATCTTGATTTACACGTGAAGAAAGGTTCGAAAACTGCATACGTATACATTGCAGAGTCTCAAATATAAGTTGATTAGTAACAATAGGCTCGGTGCAATTATTTTCGGTTTTTATGCTTAAGCCATTATTGCACTCTTCATCGGAGGCTAATTTATGCGGCTCAGAACCAGGTTCCTGGTTATTTGACTTATTAAGGGTGTGCGTATTATCGATGATCGTATCATTATGTAAATTATCTCTAACAGGGTTAGCATAATTATTAATGATCGATCGCGCATTGTTAAGTATATACTCGTCGTCAGAATGTGAAACACGCGAAGCATGTAATGACGAGGGTAATTTGTCATTATTTGTACTCGAATTAGAGTCAGCAAGTACGGTTTTTTGTTGGCAAACCGAATTAGAAGGAGTCGAAGGCTTTTTCTTCACCGGAGACGTTTTTAAAGTTTTCTTACCAGCCATTTTTAGGTATGAAAACGTTTAAAAATGTAATGTTTGGTAAAAGAAATTTGACCAATTCGGAATTTTGCGAAAAATGTTTCGAATTTAACCGTTTTTTGAGATCGAAAAAGGTATCTTCACGTATATAGTATTCACTTACACTAGGTAAGCTGTAACTAACGTGAAAATGAAAAGATATTTGTAAGACTAAGCGTGAGCAGCGTACAGCATGCGAGCTTAGAGCACATGTAGGCAAAAAACCTATGTGGCAAAATATATCGTCGAGGGAAAATGATGAGAAATCGTCGCCTGAGGGTCGACGGAAATGGAAAGTTGTCGTCGCCAGAGGGTCGACGGAAATGGAAAAATAATAGTGTCCTCGACACCTTCGTCGCCAGAGGGTCGACGGAAATGGAAAAATAATAGTGTCCTCGACACCTTTGTCGCCAGAGGGTCGACGGAAATGGAAAAATATGAACGACTTTGCCACGATACACAAAAGCTTTGCCACGAACGCTTACTTAAATGCGCACTGCCACGAACACGGTCGACACAATAACAGAGGTGAACGAAACGTTACACATGTTTAGATAGCCAAAAATAATGATTTTTGGGTATTTAAATAATTTTTAAGATGACTGACCAGGTCGGTTGTAGCTAGCAACCTCGAAGGGGAAACTTCCAGTATAAATACATAGGATAAATATACTGAATATAAATACAGGGACCTCCAGTATAAATACAATGGGATCCGCTCTATGTCTACAAAATCAACATAGAAACGGATGTATGTATTCACCTTCGGGATTTACTTAGGTACCTAAATCTGCTCTTAGCGCTGGTCCCAATCGCGTAGTCAAATAACAACTTCGATTCTCTGGACCCTTGTAGACCTACGGCTTCGACTCCCTCAGTCCTAATATTGCTGACCGCTTTTAGTCGGGAGTCTCAGCAGCTACGCCCTAAATCCTAACACTCGTACCTACCTAAATCCCGGAATGCCGCCAGGTCAGTTGACCTATCTCACCCCAGCTCAAGTTGATAAATTAACTTATTTTCTTAGTTTACACTTGTCTTGAAATGTTTTTGGTTCCTAATGTAGGTAGCACAATGAACTTTAAATACAGCAACAACGAGCTCTCATCTGGTCAATCATCATAAATAATTAAATAAAGTTTTTGGCTAATTTTAGTGTTGAGAAAAGATTATTGAATTTTGAGCGAAATAAATAATTAAACAGTATTCACCATTCCTTTCCACTATAAATAGAAGTCCTCGACGATGTAAAGGCGACCAATATATTTAGGAAAAAATCATACACTGCCATATAATACAATAAACTCACTAACATCGACCAATTTATAAATGCCAAATTTACATGTCTCAATTGGCGTCCATCGACGCTCACAAAAAATAGAACTAAACGATATTATAGGTTATGTAAAAACTAATATGGAACACGAACGTTGGCGTCCATCGACGCTCACAAAAAATAGAACTGAACGTAAAATAATACAATATACGCGTTTTACTAAAATGATCATAATAATGCAATGAAATCGTACATTCAATAACTCTTACAAAGCAAATTACTGATGTTAGCATATACGTAACTCTGGTTTACCGGACAAGTATCTAATAGAATTTTGTAATAAAAATTAGGGATAAAGTGGGAAGACTGAAGGCATAGCCCACAGTGCACTATCGTAGATAGCTACTAGTATTGGCTATGTGAGTGGCTACCGCGAACTGCTAAGGCAAGTTCGCCAAACCGTGTAACTCTCGTAGTTACACAATACATGGAAGGCATTAATTTCCGTGCGGAAACTTTCATTACAGACACCTTTTTTAGTTACGTACATCTGTTACGCAATGGACGAAATGAGTGCTATCCAGAATTTCCTATGACTATATGAAATACATTTATTTAAATTGCATTTTCGTTTTTAAGTTTTCTTGATGACATCCAATTGAGCTAAATCCCTTTTACTTCTGTAAGTAGGTCGTTATTTTGCAAAGCTGTTAATCGGAAACATTTCCCTAAAAATGTATTCGCATTTAATGTCCGGTTTTCTATAGAAGAGCGAATGCATATAAATGCAAAACTACTGAAAAACAGTACGGACAACAAAAATCAAAAGTAAGCATCGCCTATAAATTTTTTGTATGCAGTATTTCGTGAAGTACCTGCCTAGTAGCAATGTGTGATATCATTTCTGTCATAATGAGTCACATGTTCGTTCTGTAGGCTATACAAATGTTTTTAAAAAGATTAACAATAGTTTGAGTCACACTGTGTTTCCCACTTAGTTTAGTTTTTATTTGATGTATAAATTCTTAGAAAATAGTCAAATCATTATCTTATGATGTCGGAAGTGACAAAGTCTTTGACTCCGACGATGTTAAAAGATATGATCCATTTCAAATATATTGATGATGACGAGCCTGATATGGTACGCGTACGCATACTCTTTGAGCAATACACGTGCATGTTTTAAATTCAAATTTATACTTTTTCACTCTAGTTTGTTCTAAAGAATCATACATGGGCAGCAACTTGGACCTGATGGGAGCACGTTGTAAAAAAATCGCCGAAAATGCAACTTTGGGGATCTTTTCAAATTGTGACATCTAAACCCGTACGCTCATAAGTAATCATAATCCATGCATATTTTTTACGCACCTCAAATGTTTGTATGGTAATCAAATTTCATCATGGATAGTCAAAAACAATTATCAAAATTAATCTTCATTAGAAGTAAATAATATCTTTTGAAAATTGCACAGCATCTTAGTAAATTACGTAGGTATCAAATCGTAACAGACGCTAATTATGATTTGACATTTGATTTATATTTTTCATTGCTTTATCTCTTTCTCGTATGGCGTCTAATAGTTTACTTCATCTATATGCATCAATGCGGTGGATTACGCCAGAAAACTTTAAAACTTTTTTGTTATCAAATCGTCAAAGCAAAATACCGTTTCTTTTTATGATTCAATCTGCTAAAGATCAATAAACGGATGCTCGCGTTACGACAGCTGTTCAATATTGGACGATTATTCGTCCTTAAGATCATCATAAATTACTAGTTATTATATGTAACTCTTTTTTATTACTTAAGGTTGGTGACGCCTTAGACCAAATAAGAATGCTGCCTCTTTATTCTCACTTCAGAAAAATAATCATAAATGCTCTTTCTCGTACATTTTTCAATGTACGTACTATATTCTGTGCTTATGGCAACGAGATTTTGTATTCTCACTGAAAAAACGGTTCAAATATATATAGACTTTTCATGTAAAGAATTTAAAATTTACACCTCAGCACATTTACTGAATGATGTCAAAAAATATTTGTGTTTACTTTTGCTGAATTTTTCAAAATGAATTGAGATATTCTTTGCGGCCTAATAGCATTTTTATGTGATCAGTTAAAATGAAAAGCAGGTTTTTAGCAGCGGTACAATAAGGTACAGATCTTTCCTTTAAGAGCAAGCGTTTCTCGTGCGTAAGTTAGGAATAATTGTTTTGATGGAGTCGAATCAGTTTCGATGAAATACGATTAAAAACTGGTCGATGGTTTTAATCAGAAATTCATCAAAATTCTTATTTTGGTTTAGGTACTGAAAAGAAACGTGTTTAGATCGAAAGATGTTGCAATAATTTGATATACGAGATTGTTACATGGGGTGATGATGGGCCCTAAATGTGGTCACGTATATACCTGCATTAAGTCTAGAGTGAAAATAGTACTCCATGAAAATTAATATGGAATAGGCGAGTAAAAAATAAAAATAATTAAAATAATAAAAATAACACGCAGCCTCTTATTCCATTGAAAGTTAAAGCAAGAGCAGTAGAATGTATTTGAGCCAATGATCTCGTCAAGGATCAATACAAACTTATCAAACGCAAAGTCCATATTAATGATTAAGTATTTTGAAACTCTTTGTCTTCGGAGCATATACCAAAACGAGCTAGACCTGTGAATTTCATATCAAAGAATACATAGCCCTGTTAGCCGCGCTTTGCGATTAATGCAGTGGCTGGTTTTGGATTTTAATAAGGAAGAGGGGCGAAGGCCCAACTTTTCCTTAAAAGACTCAAAAATAGGATCAAAAGTCCGCTTGTCACGCAGAAAACGGTTTTTTCGCCGTTTTACACGGTCTACTTTTATTTAAATTGATTTTTGGAGCAAGATAGTTTCGAAAAATTTCAGAATATTTGCTATCTTTACGGAAAAAATTAAATTTATATAATTTTAGCTGAAATTTGTGAAGGTTAGGCAGAAGAACGTTTAGAGACTATATTTACTGCTTGATTTTCTGTTTTGCACTTTACGCATTATAAGTCCGTTAAAGCTTTTGACGCGAAGTACCGGAAACTTTTAGGAATAAAATCAAGCTGAAATTGTTGTTTGTGGTCCAGAAATCGTTTCTAGAATCATGAAAGCGTTTAACGCCACAAAAACCTATTCTATGGCACCAAAACATGGATTACAGGCTGCAAAGAAAGTGAAAAATCTGAGAAATTACGATATACGATTGCCAAAAGTCACTTAAAAAACATCGAGTTTTTATATTGCCAACTATGTTGGGTCGTTGGTGGGGGAAGGGGGCGGCGGCCACCCCTCCCCGGCCCCTTGAATTTGCTTAATCTCTCACATCTGCAGCTTTTGATTTTATGCTGTCGATAACATGAGGCCCTTTTTTCGTATCAAGATTGTCAAATTACACAACATGCTTCCATTTTAGACTTGTTACAAATTATATGAGATCTCTAAGTATAATGCAATTCTGTCACTGAACCAACATTATGGTGTAACCCGTTAGCGTTTTTTTGACCAAGCCGATATTTCCATCCCCCGACAACGATGACATATTCCCAAAGGCCTATTACGCAATGCGAATGATTCTGAAAAAACTGATTTTATTTGGATTTTTTGTGGCCACAATTGATATTATCAAGCTTAAAAGTATCGAGTTCACTGCTTTAAGATGGTGCAACGAATTGACGCAATGTAGCTCGGCTATTTTCGTAGACGAAACGTTCCAAAAAATGACCATTTTGCGCCATATGTCCGCGTAAGCAGCCAGCTAACACGATGATGAATATTTTCTCGAATGTTCATTGCGAGCTGCATTAGTCGTAAAAGCACGGTTGGTAGATCGGTAAAATTCTGACGCCATTATAAATGTAGTTATTATAGCTAACCGAACGCGCTACTTTTTTGACTTGTGTACGCAACTAGCAAAAAAGTTTTGCTTCTCGTTGCGTCAGGCTGACTGTACCTTAAATCACGTTTCTAGTCTCAGCTGCACCTAAATAAACTTGTACAAATGGTTTTTTAATCGCTAAGTGCTCTCATTTGCCCGAAATGTGTTATTCAAACGAATTATATACATATCTATGTCTATTTTAGGAACACTTAACGTTATATACATTTTTCCGATTCCACTCATATGTATGAAGGTGTAGGTGGTACCTGCAAAATTTTTACAACCTCAAAATTTAACCACCACATTATTCATTCGTCACGAGAGTGGCCTTGAATGAATGACAAAAAAGTAATTGCATCCCGTTAACTTTAAGACTTCGATATATTTCGATACTATTTAGCAGTCTGCGGATTTATCGCCGTCTTCGTTTGGCTACCGACAAAAAATGGCCACTGAACGGGCGCAATCGAACGGCAACGCTTTCGCAAGCGGTTTGCCGACGATGAAAAATGGGCACATTGGGCGAAATAGCGACTCGACGAATAAATCAACAGGCACGTATCTTTAGGGGAGATGGGGCGGGCGGGGAAACCAGTCCCCCAAAATTTTGGAATTATGAGTTTTTACAAGGGTCCCCTAAAGGATAAAGTTGAAAATTCTTGAAGCTCATCCGAAAGACTTCCAGAATTGATTTCAACACTTTTTTGAGCTAATAATCCCAACATTTTCGCCGATTTTATTGTTTTTGTATAACTTTTGTCTCTTGAGCAGCCCAAGTATGAGTAAGGTATGGTAAGCATGTCAAAATTTTCTGGGTTCTGCGCATAATTATTTATTTTCCGTAGTTTTTCTTTTACGGGGTCAAGCTTGGATTATGAAGCCATTTTATACAATTAATTTTTTTGAATATGATTGAAATCAAGTTTAATTTGTTTAAAATTTTTAAAATTTATCTCTTCTCCAATGCGCGGACTTCACTGAGAAACGCTCAAAAACAACATTATTTTTGCCTATTTATCAGTAGATGTTGAGATATCTGACATCAAAACTTTAGTCCCACCCCAAATTCAGAAGGCCAGCTACGTGCCTGTAAATCAACCGCAAACGACGACATTGGCTTGCCGCAACCGGCCGAAACGGCCCTCTACAACGTCGCTTTTTTCATGCTTACAATATTGTTGTTTTTCGGATTGTTAACCGCGTACTTCCTCTTTTTCGATTTCGTTAAACCGATGCTTTGGGCTCTAATCGCCGGAATAATGCTTTTTCCGCTTAAACGCAAACTGGTCAATGTTGCTAAGAGCTGGCTTGATCACTTGTGCTCCACCAATACTCCGTTGACTCTGGCCCTGGTCACCTTGCCGCTGAATTTGACGCTCGAATTGGGAGAATTCATGTTGGATCTGGCGACGGAGAATTTGAAAGCCGTTCTCTGTATCGGCGCTTCTTTCCCGGCCTGTTCCTTATTTTTGTATTACGAAACAATGCCAAAACTATTGGTGCAAGTCAAGAAGATGGTGCAAAATATCGACAAGTTTGTCGGATTCTTCAATAGGCCTTGGGTACGGAAATGTATATAACTACGTATGTCACAAGTTTAGGTATTTTTGGAAAAAAATTTTTATTACTTACATTTTTGAATTACATGTATTTTTTTACCCGAATAAGTAAATAACTGAATAAATTTAGATATATGTATGAATACATTTTTACCAAAAAAATTGTTTTAAGCTTGTATAATTTATGATGGACTGAGTCGGTTACGAAGAAATTCATTTAAAAGGCAGGATTAGCAGCAAAGTAACTAGGGTCACAACGCAAGTGCGAGTACCATTAAGAGTTTCAGACCCCTAAAATATGGCAGACCTCATCAAAGTGTCTTTACCCCAGAATTCCATTTTTCTAACGTTTTTGCTTTTTCTAGCAATTTCTTGATGCCAGTGAATAAAGTCTGACGAGAAATGTCAAAAAAGATGTCCATTTATCAATGACATCATCTTTTAGTCTTTGTGATCTTTAAATGTTCAGATTTTATGATTTTGACTTTGCACGCGTGGCCATAAGGTAGATCGTGAAAGAGTTCGATTGATTTTTTTAAAATGATGGTTATCGACCCTTATGTTCTTGAGCTGTGTGCCATAGGGTCGCTCCTTTTTTGATAATGATGGTTGTCGACCCATATATTCTTGAGCTGTGTACCATGGGGTCGCTTCGAAAAAATATGTTTCGCTCGCTCGGCTGGTCTCACAACCACACGTGGGCGTGGGGGTTTGGGGGTATGCACCCCCAGAAGTTCGAATACCCCCAAAAACCAAAATACTCCCCAGAAATCAATTTTTGATTTTTTTTTGTTTTTTCGCAATTTTTTAATACCAATGGATAGTGCTCAATGAGAAACGTTGAAAAATGGTGTTTTTTGCCATACTATCATTTTTAAGACCAATTTTTGACCTTCGAAATATCTTGCGGCCCCCCCAGAATTTTGGTGCTGCCCACCTATGCTCACATCACAACCCATTATTCAGGCTGATTTTGAGTGCTGAAACGAACATATTGATCATTGATTACGTCAATCAAATTGTGATCATAAATAATTCTAAAAGTCAAGTAAACTTGCGGAGAAGGCTCAAGTTGTGGAAAAAAGTTGGGATGAAATAGTGTAAAAGGGTCCCCCCTCACAAGCTTATTTAATACCGCAATCATCTATCATTTAGCCTTGTTGGTAAAAAATGCAGGTTTAATGCATTGTATGTTTTTTTGTCTCAGAATTTTTCAGGTGCCATCGTGTTTCGTAGCCTATATGGTCTATGTAATTATTTTCGACATCTTTGCTCCGAATCGCAATAACAAGTCCCACGGTGCTTTAAAGTCGAAAATTGTCTCTTGGTCATTGTGGATGGCTATGCTAGCATACACCTGCGCTTACTGTGGTCCGTTTGCTATGCCAGTGTTTGTAACAATTATTGCCATCAGCTCAACTTATTATTTTACTCCAAAATCAGAGAATTTATTTGTGAGGTACTTTTCCTTTTTTAATTATAAATACGAGTTATGCGCATAATTTTAATTAGTTGCCTTTGTAAAATCTCGTATCAAATAGACACGCACCTTAAAAACAAATATAATTGGTTTACGATATTGAACAGTGGTAATTTTCTACTGTTAAAAAGTGGGTATTTGATAGTATGCTGCTAGATCGTGCGAAATGAGGAATGAAACTACGAGATTTCTGAAAAATTTAAGACAACTTTGAGAAATATGACGTAAAAAATTTAAAGCGATTTTTCAATTTCTGTAATGAATTTCTAAAAATTTTCCGTTCGCTTCCTTCTATAACTTGCTCCGTAACTTAATTTTCATGTACATAAGTTTTTAACGCAAATTTGAAAAAAATTGGAACGCCCAGAAATTAGCCGCTGTAATTGAAATAGCATGCATCTTGCATCATATTCGCTCACACGGGCGGGTAATTAGCCTACGTTACGTCTTTGTCTGTAAAAAGTCAATTCGGCTATAAAAATTAGTTAAAAAATTAATTAAAATGTTTGCGACCAATATTTGTGAGAAACAGTTCGACTTCTGCAACTGGAGATGATAAAGAAAAGCAGACTAAAGAAGTTTCCGATGATGAGCTTGAACCGTCAAAGAAACCAAATTCAGCGTCACTGCTTACTCATTCAGATGTTGACGCGGACGACAGCACCGGTGCCTCAAAACCAACTGAATGTATGAATATCCGGCGTAATCTGTCGGCGCCGTTATTTATTCTGAAATTCTAGCACATTCTCATAAAAACAACATACGCGAATATGATTTAATATTGTTCGTAAGCATTATAAGTGAAGAATATTTTTTATTCATAAATCTTATGTTTTAAAATCTTAATATCGATCAATAGATCACAAAAAGTAAGCTTCACATTCAAACTTAAAATGTTGAGATACATCCGAGATGCGGCCAGCTGATAGAAGGTCACCGTTTTAGGGAATAGAATCAGCAACGAGAGCTTCTGATTTTATGGTTTCTGCTTGCCCATCAAAAAAATTGTTTTAATTTAAGCTTCAATTACGCCTCCTGTCTGCGGCTGGCTGAATTACAATGATTCTACGATTATATCTCTAATTACCCTATTCAGACAATTCGTTCATGAGAATAAACACAGCTTTTACTATAATGATTTACAAAATTCATACCGTTTTTTACGCAGCTTTTTGAAAACAAATAGATGCATCGAAACTTATTTGAAGACAAGAACACGAAAGGCATAATTTTGTATTATATTTTATTTCGTAATACAAACTTGTGAGAATAATTGCGTACTCACAACTTAAGAGTATTCACAGATTTAATCTTTTCGAAATTCTATTGATCTTGCTGCATTTCGCACTGAGCTAAGAATGGTTATATAATGATTAAGCAGGTTCCTTTTCTTAGATTTAATTTAAACGCGTTTTATGCGAAGCCCGTCCAAAAAATGCTTTCTTTCCGAAAGTATGCGTCAATATTTTGGTTTTAAATAATTTGTGACAATTTCATCACTGATATCGAATTACTTACGATTTAGTTGCGTCTTCCTTCCTTCTTGTTTATTAAACTACACAAAGTGGCAACTTTTATAATGTATTTCACTATTCATATGCGCGTTCAAAATTATGGGTGCATGGGAAAGGCACGCATTACGCATTTACTGTCCTTTTGCAATAGAAGAAATTGTTTTTCCTTCAGCAAACACACCAAAGCTCGACATAAACGAAAGTTATCAGTATTTGAAGTATTTGTGCCTGGGTTGTTTTTTCGTCTGGATTTCGCTGCATCTGTGGATTATGTTTATTCTGATTGTGCCTCTTGGGTTGGCCATGTTAAAGAGGATCTGTAAGATTCTCCGAATTAATTTTGGTTCTTGCGTTTTCTACATTTTTTCTTCTCAGTTTTTGCCTTTGAAATCTTCGGCCGCATGAAAAATGCTGTCAGTATTATTTCTGACAAGCTGCATCACGATTCGGAATTATTTTCTCCTACTCCGCTGAGGCATTTTTGCCAGGTTATGATTCGCATAGATAAACAGGTAAAGTTTCAAGTAGAGTTGCTGCAAAATTTCTGACAAAACTCATTGTGCGCTTGATTATTTCAAAAATACTAAGCCTTTCTAGTGACACAAAATTCATACCTTATCTTGAAAAGGTACATATATTTACTTTTTGTTACCTGGATCAGCCTTATGTGATTTCGCTTTAATCAATTTACATATTATCGAAAAATGCAATTACTGTTTGAATACTCGTGCTGAAGTATTTTATTCAAGGTTATCTACTGGCTACGGGAATCACTGGACATTGTTGGAAGCTTTGCAGCTATGGTTGTCCTACTGATCATCACGGTTGGCTTTAGTGGATTCGTTCTGCTGCAGGTATTGTTTAAATGTGAAACGGGAACAAAAACTTTCGGTTCTAATTTTCTAGCAATGTCAAATCCTAATATAATAATAATAATAATAATAATAATAATAATAATAATAATAATAATAATAATAATAATAATAATAATAATAATAATAATAATAATAACTAATAATAATAATAATAGTACTAATAATAATAATAATAACAACAACAATAATACTAATAATAATAATAATAATAATAATGATAATAACTATCATTATTATATTACTAATTTTATTATTAGCATTATTAATATGACTATTATTAATATTATTGTTATTAATATTATTGTTAATATTATTATTATTATTAGTATTATTATTTATTATTATTATTATTATTATTATTATTATTATTATTATTATTATTATTATTATTATTATTATTATTAATATTATTAATAATAATATTAATAATAATTTTTGTATAAATATTATTATTTTATTATTTATTATAATAAATAGCACATTATCATTCTAGCTGTACTACGAAAGCGTCCATTTGGTTCATTTGGCAGGAAATATAGCTAATCAAACATTGACTAGCGATACTAATTTTCAAGCTTGGCTTATTAAATCAGTG
This sequence comes from Mermis nigrescens, assembly GCA_036768485.1. Lineage (NCBI taxonomy): Eukaryota > Metazoa > Nematoda > Enoplea > Mermithida > Mermithidae > Mermis > Mermis nigrescens. The sequence goes on along the minus strand of JAVLUZ010000157.1, from coordinate 16,834,553 downwards.
AATGTGAGCTCAGTTACCGAGTTGAGCGATCAAGCGGTACAAAAAGCCTATGGACTAGGAAGGAACTGGCTATCCGCTCAAGTACTATTTATCGACTATAGCTGTTGAGATCTGTTTTTTTTCAATAATATTTGCATTTTCAGCAGGTGATTTTGGGTTCCTAGACAGCTGTTTCCTAAGATGGAATGTCAAAACAGCACATACTTCCAATTTGTTTTCAGCACCAACTATGATTAGTTAATAGTCTGCTTCGATGACATTTTGCTCCATTATTACTATTTTGATAGTAACATTATACACAAAACAACAATTCAAAGTCCCTATAAATGCGTTCATTTTTATCATTAATTGTATAAATAAAAAACTGTAATAAAACATTCAGAGGAGACGATTCGCCTTAGTAAAGCATATTATTTCGAAGGAGCTTATAATTTATAGTTTGCAATTTCTATAAAAATATTATGTTGAATCAAAGAACTTTTTGCGTCCATTATTGGGCTTATAATAGATCAATGAAAAAATGACTGCAGGGCATAATTTATGTACCGTGAGATTATGTCAACAGATAAAAAGTCAAATTCTAGTACATCACGTCTAGCATGTCACAAATACCTGAAAAATTTAGTCTCAATTGAGTTGGTTGATTTCTTTTTGAATTCAAATTAGAAAAACGATTCGTATTACGGTAAGGCTTAGGCTTAGACAATAAGAAATCTTATGTTGTGACCATAGGTGGGCTGGGCAGCACCGAAATTTGGGGGGGGGGTGTGTGAGTGTGCAAGATTTTTCAAAGGTCAAAAAATGGTCTTAAAATGGTGGCTTGATGTAAAAACACCATTTGTCAACGTTTCTCATCGAGCATTATCCATTGGCATTGGCACCAAAAAATTACGAAAAAACAAACAAACAAATTTTCAAAAATTGAATTCTGGCGGGGGGGGGTACTGTGGTTTCTGGGGAAGGGGTATTGGGCCTTCAGGGCAGGGGTGCATACACCCCTAAACCCCACCTCCCTCCCACGCCCACGTGTGGTCGTGACGTGCCTGGATATAAGAATGCAATTCCTTTATGAACCAATAAGTTCTTTAAATCAGATTTTTAAGACTACGCTGGATAGATTCAACGCCTACTTTTCCCATGCCTACTCTAGAAGCTTTAATTGGCTAAACTTCCACCGGTTGTTCCTTAGTGGCAAAAAACTAAGAGCTATGTGATGACAGCTATTGAATTTTTGTAATCTCGGTAAGTCAGAAATATTGCATTAACATTTTACCCATCTTCTGTCAATGTGCATACATATGTATGTGCTTTTAAAGTTAGTGACAGGATCCCATCACACGTGTTTTTGAGAAAGTTTGACCTCCAGAATGGCCGATGACCCCATCAAAACGGCAGCCGACCCACAAAATGATCGTTTTTCGAAAAAAAATTATAAAAAGTGCGCTAAGCGTTTCAGCTAAATTTTGGCTCCAAATTGTCAAATTTTCGTCGCTACGCGCCGTACACTAATTTTTTTGACGATTTTTTGTTCAACTTACTCAATTTTTTAAACTTTTCTCAATTTTGTTTTATATTTTCGTGTTTTAGATAAAATGAGCACCGTATAAAACGTAGAGAAACAATGTTTTTGACTTGTATTCATTATTTTAAAGCTCAAAAAGGCTCTTTTTAAAATTTTTTGGGGCTCACCCCTGAGAATTCTCATGCCGTACATCTATGGATCCTATCCTGATATGCATTCTAAAATGTTTACACGAGTACAAGATTAATAACATCGCTGATTCGTTTTTGCTATTACTGTCGGCTTGAAGTAGGTTTAAATATGCTTAGTTAGCGATACTTCCGTATTTCAACATCCATTGCAGTCAAATTCTTTAGGTACACGAGGTTATCACTAATGACGATGAGAAAGCTAAATTACTTGAAATGCAAATCATGTCAACTTTGGATTCTTTCTTCCATCATTGGGTTAATAGAACCAATGGTACCGATTTGTCTTTATATGAAAAAGACACAAAGAAAAGTGCTCTCGCTCAGTGGAATAATCTGTGGTCTGAGCTTGAAGATTATAACATGTGGGACTTGATCGACCAATTTCAAGAGTATATCTCGCTCGCATGGACTGTAAGTTATATTTTGTCATACAAAAAGTTGTATTTTATAAATTCTAAGAAGTACAAACGAAATTGTTTGACACTTTTCCTTAGCGTACTGACTAATTAAAGCGTTCAAACTTTCTGTAAAACAATCTGCTGGCAGGAATTAACGTATCTTTATTAATTTTTCAAATATTAATATAATATCCGCTGTTTCTTGGACTTTTTCCTTGTTTTGACCTGAATTAGGGTTGTATCGTTGGAACGAACGCTTATTGAAAAAATGCTGCACTAAAATCTTCTGCTGTACATGTCTTAGAATTTTATAAATTTATATACCTTGTGACCCTATACGGGTAGCGTGCCATTCTGAGCTTCGAAAAATTTAGTCATCAAAAAAGTGCCGAAAAATTGATGGTGGGTAAAAAAAGCCGTGTTCCGCCGTTTCTAATTGAGCAAGATGTTTAAAAATCGCTAAAAATACGAAATAAATTTTGGACATTAGTGTCTTTCGAATTCTGCGGTTCTAATAGATTCTACAGGCCCAGATTCCCTTGACCCCTCACGTTTATGGGCGCTTATAATCATTTAACAACTAAAATTTTGTATAATCTGCGATGTGCAACATTTTTCTTTTATGAATCAACGACCTATTGGTTAAAATATATCGTGTCGATGTCATTAAACAGCTAGCGGAATCAGCTTGGAATGCGTTGAAGAGCAATCTGGAAGTTTTGCTTATTGGGATTAGTCAAATGATGTCTACTGTTATCGCAAGCGGTACAGCAGTGATAGAATTTTTCCTTAATTTGGTATATATTAATTGAAATGAGCTAATGACAAAGTATTTTAATTTCTTTTCTGATCTCAGATAGTGTTCTTTACCTTCCTGATTTTCCTTCTGACTAGCAGCGATGAAGAATATAAGCCAATAAAATTATTTAAAGAAGTACTGCCAATCGGTCAAGTTTGGACGGTTCGGCTAACAAGAGAAATGGAAGATGCCGTTAGGTGCGTTACTCTGGATAGTTTATTTCTGATGGCTTCAGAACATTCACACATGTCATTTTCATATGACAAAATGGAGATAAACAATTAAAAATTCGTACTTATTCTCCTCAATACATTTGATGCACAGATTATGTCAATAGCAAACTAATATTCTTGTAAATAGCATAAGTCTCATCTATACTTCACGCGAGCCGCGCCGCAAAGAGGTTTTGCGGCCACACTATGCCTAAAAATCATTTTGCCCGCGCGAATATTCTGCTGCAAAATCCGCTCGCGGCGCCGTGTCATGCATCTATACTTCACGCGGAGAGCTCGCTGCGTGGACAAAATAATGGCTCCAAGTTAAAGCTCAGCGCCTTTCCACCGCCACTTCGCAGCCGCTTCGCGCAATGTGTTCATACTTCTGCGAATTGCCGCTTGGCTCATTTGTCGACACCTCATTTGCAATCGCTTGAATAATGGGTCGACCCTGACAACTCATTTGCATTCGCAAGAGCAATCGGCTTTTAAACTTCTGCGGCACGGCGAAAAAATCCGGTAAAAAGCTAAAAATAGCAAATTCCGGACCTTGCCGCGCGGTAAAAGTATAGATTGAAAAGCGGCGAAAAAATTTCAACTTTAGCGAATTTAATTGCGGCGCGGCGACCGCGTGAAGTATAGATTGAATGGCCGCGCCGCACAATTTGCAGGCTGCCGCGCCGCAGCAAGAAGTATAGATTGGTTCGGCGCAGAACTTCTGCGGCGATAACTGCGGCAATTTCTCGTCGCACCGCTCGTCGCGTGGAGTATAGATCAGGCTTTACTCATGTGATGGAATTGGCACTAATTAATGCACATACATGTAAAGTCGGGTTTAGAGGGGATGGGGCGCACACCTGGGCGTGGGGGGGGTTTTGGGGGGTATGCACCCCCCAGAAACCAAAATACCCCCCAGAAATCAAAATACCCCCCAGAATTCAATTTTTGAAAATTTTTTCGTTTTTTTCGCAATTTTTTGATGCCAATGGATAGTGTGCTTGATGAGAAACGTCGAAAAATGGTGTTTTTATCGCCATACCACCATTTTTAAGGCCATTTTTCGACCTTCAAAAAATCTTGCACCCCCCCCCCAGAATTTTCTTGCTGCCCACGTATGGTGGGGCGGCTGTAGCCCTCATCGGTCGAGAATAGTTCGTGAGTTGAATGACGGGTAAGATTTTTTGCCGGTTTTTGGGCCATTGTCAGATTCTCTAAAATTTTTCGCTGCGCCAAAGTGTATTCATCAATTACGCCGATCGACTTTATCGACTGCCTAGGAGCTTGTTCTTGCGCCATAAACGTAGCTTTTGGGCGCTAAGCAAATATTTTGTTCTTCTAACAAAGAATTCTTGAGTAAAATGCTTAATGATATAAACATTTTTACCTTGATTAGCATTCATTTCCGCCATATAGTCGGGAATGGAGTTTTAGTTATCTTTGGCTTTCTTTATCCTGTTTTCAAAATTTCCGGCGCTTTGCACTAGGTTTCTCTTTGGTGTTTCCTGTGAAAGTTTTTATGCGAAAACGCGCTATTTTGCGCATAGTTGACGGATATATGTATGATAGGATTTTTGATGGTTTTAGGACAATTGGTGTACCCTCCTGTCAGGAAATCCTCATTCCGCCACTGTCTACATGGATACTGAAATTCGGGAGTCGCCGCAGTGACAGTTTAATAATAAAGGAGTTAAATCTGTTAATCAATGCGTATGAGTCCATTCTAAGGAATTTGAGATGCTTTATTCCGTATAGGTCAAGGTACAAGAATATGGTTTTTATAAACAAAACAAGTGATTGATAGCTGTTGAAAATAGATTTTTTATTCTGTGGCATTTGAAAAATTACATTTTTGGCAATAACTTTTGAAAAACTCTATTCGCTCACTATCCTGCTTTATTTGGATCTAGTATACAATTTACCCGCCACCGTTTTTTAGCCGATTCAAATACGCTATAATGACCAACACTGTAGATTCAAATAAGTTACAGTGACCAACACTATTTTTATTGATGCGAGTCAGAACGTGTTTGATAATTTTTGTGTAAAGTTTGGTCAATGTAGCTTATTTGAATCGGCTAAAAACGGTGGCGGGTAAATTTTATACTAGATCCCTTTATTTTTCTATTTCCAAAATTAAACACTGGGCTTTCTAGCCCTTATAATTCACTTTTGTAATTAAGTTTTTCCATCTTGACGTTTTCATGCTCTGCTGTAAAATCTAAGGTGCATTTTCAACAAGGTAAATTTTCCTTTCAGCAGCATATTTTTGGCAACGATCAAAATGGCCGTATTCTATGGTTTGCTCACATGGCTAACGCATACCTTATTCGCGGTCAACGTCGTGCTTATACCTTCCAGTAAGTAATATTTCTCAAGTGTTTGAAATTTACACTTGTATAGAAATATCTATACGTTAGATAAAATGATCAGTTAGGGGCGCAAACGTAATCAAATAAATCCGTGATGCTAATTCTTAAATTGATGCAAAAATTAATCAACAATATTCTTCATTTTTCAAGGAGCTCTAGACTTAATTTTTATTTAAAAAATAGAGATGCGGGCAAAAAAAGAGAACAAGAAGAAGACGCGGCGTTATCGACATTTTTCAACAAACCGAACATGAGTTTTTGATAGCCGGATTTTGTCCCATAATTTAATGGAATTTGATTTCTTAGAACTTCCGTTTGATTAAGTTTATAATAAGGTCTCTTTGTTCCTGTGCCGAGGTAGTGGAAAAGTCAATGAAACTAAGGAAAGCTTCACGTTAGATAAAGTAAGCTGGTATCAGTTAATGTGGTTAAGCAAACATACCCTCTGAGTCCACATGACATGATGCGAACAGTGGGTTACTAATTTTATGGGATAATGCAATGGCATGATCCCGTTATAATCAAGATTAATTAATTCTGTAAAAAGATTGCATGAATGTCCAGTACCTATATTGATTCAAAATTAATCTTTGAGCGGTGAAGCAAGAGTCTATGCATATTTTTAATACGGTACGATCAAGTGTGTACGTATTGTCTCTTTAATGTTTCACTCCTAATTTTTTTGCGGACCGTTTAAACAGAAGCGTAGACAGGAATTTAGTTCGGAGGGGGCACACATGTAAAATTTGTTTAACTTTTTTCGAGTATTTAGGCGCATTTTTGTTAAATTTTAATTATTGTACCATATTTGCATATTATCAAGCCCAAAACACAGTTCTGCCAGTCAGTTTTCATCCCATCGCGCACCTAACAGCAATCAGTAATTTTTTTCAAATTTCGCTGCAAGGCTTTTGAAAATTGTTAAGCTAACGGTCAGCATAAAATATGTGTATACCTACATACCTATAGGTTCTGGGTAAGTATCATATGGCACCCGCATTACTAAGTATATGGCACATAAAATTAATCCGCCAGGAATGCCCAATTCATTTAGGTTTGATTCGTAGGAAGCGCGAAAATTTGGAGATCATAAAACTAGAAGATGCATTCGAAGGGTTTAATTCGCATGAAGCGCCCAATTTTTTAGGTTTGAAATGGATCACGACAAAAATTGATTAAATTCGTTTGAACTGCAAAAATGAAGATATAATGCCAGAAAATAAAATATATACATTTTTTGAGATTTTAATGGCAGAAATTACTTGAGAAATGATCGAATCCGTCGACAACGGCCAACCTTTTTAGGTCGAAATTTTGGAGACTTCGACAGTAGAAAATATATGAAAATAATTACATTCGCAACAATTTTCGAAAATACGAAACTGACTGAGAGATACATGCATTAATTGGCTGAATCCGATCCTGGGGGAAGCACGCCGCCAGTTCTGACCGGAGCGACTCGAGCAAATAAATTAGCGACCCGAGCGCTTACTTCAGTAAACAAGAGTGCGCAATTAATCAGGCCGGGCTGACCTCGTCGGTCGACCAATTATGTGTCTGGTACTTAAGTAATGCGCCCGACTAGGGAAGTATTTTTGAACACAATATTTTTTACAGAGGCGAAAATCAAAGTCTAAAGTTTAGTCTTTCGAGCTCATCGTGAAAAATGGAACAAGAAAATATATAATGCAATATTTCATTCACTCGGCGTGAAAATGGTTGGTCCCGGTCATATCGTCGAGATCGACGAATCAGCTTTCGGAAAGCGCAAGTATAATCGAGGTAGGATTCGGCGTACGATTTGGGTCGTTGGGGTCACCGACCGGGCGACAAAGAAGACGTTTTTCACACGAGTTCAAAGAAGGGATACTGCAACGTTGATGCGTGTGATATTGGAGTATGTGAAACCAGGTAAGCGGATCAAAACAGACTGTTGGAATGGACGGGCTGAACTATGCTCACGATACTGTGAATCATTCGATCATTTCATCAATCCGGCGGACAATTTGACCCATACCCAGAACATCGAAGCTCAATGGTCCAAGGCTAAACGGCAGGCACGTAGCTCTAGGGGTAATAGGGGGTCCGGACCCCCAAAATTTAAAAAAATTAAAAAATTGACTTTTTAAACGTTATTTTGTGCTATTTTTGGCCTTTTTGGGCTTAGTCCCCTCAAAATTGGTGTTGGTCCCCCCAGAATAGGACGGCCAGCTGCGTGCCTGCTAAACGGGACCTTAGACGAACGGTTGGACGAATGAATACGGCGACTTATGAAGGGTTTTTGCGATGCGTGTGCTTCTATGTATAATGTTCGTTGACAAATCGTGGTAGTTTTTCATGTTGACGCTGTTGGCTTAGTATTATTTTAAAATATGCAATTTTTATTGACAAAATAAATGTCAAGTGCTCTCAAAATTCAAAATAAGTCAACTTTTTCCAGAGTGGATGAAATGTTGCAATATTATATATTTTCTTGCTCCATTTTTCACGATGAGCTCGAAAAACTAAATTTTAAAATTTGATTTTCGCTCTGTAAAAAAATTGTCTTAAAAAATGCTCCCCCAGTCTAGCGCATTTCTGCAAGTACCAGACGCATAATTGATCGACCGACGAGGTCAGCCCAGCATAATTAATTGCGCACTTTTGGTTACTTAAGTGAGCGCTCGGGTCGCTAATTTGTTTGCTCGGGTCGCTCCTGTCAGAACTGACGGCGTGCCCCCCAGGATCGGATTCAGCCCATTAATTGATTCAATTATCGCGAAGCGCCCGAATTTGAGCAGTGGCGGATCTAGGATTTTCCTAAGGGGGGGCGGTACCCCTAAGGGGGGGGGGGCGGAACCCTGACTTGGGCAGAAAAATTAGCCATTTTAACCCGAAAATCGCTGAAAAATCGCTCAAAAATGCTCAATTTTGCGCACTATTTTGGGCCAATTAGGGGCGGCCGCCCCCCCCTTCCCCCTAAATCCGCTCCTGAATTTGAGCTTTTGACACCAATAAATGCGTAAAAGAACAAAGAATTCGGAGACTTTATCACCACAAGTGTTTAGAAGGATTAAATTGTAAATTTAATTAAAAATTTCGAAGATTTTCGTCATTAGAAAATAAATATCCGGGAGAATTTCAAAAATTTTGATATAAAAATGCATAAAAATTATATATTTGGAGTTATATATTTGAAAAAGTAAAATAAGCGGACAAAAACTAGCAGTCTAACAAGAATATCTACGACGTCAATTAGGAATGCTGATGGAAACAAAAGATCTCATTTTAGAGTACCCATCAATCGACGCAAAACGCCAAATTTTTTTTGCTTTTTCGTGTTTTATTCTATTAAGAATTTTCTTGATTTGGTTTGGAAGGGGCAAGTGCCGCTGTGCCACTCCCTGGCTACGCTCTTGCATTTAAATGATTCAATAATAGGAAGAAGCTTCAAAACTTTCAAGTCAAACTTGATTATAGCGTTGGTGTTATCCTTCATAACAGACTGGCTAATAATAACTTTTACTTTCAACAAGGAGCTGAAGTAAGTATCCTTTATGAAAGCTAGCGCCGAGGAAACCATTTCCGACACGAATGAAAGTGGATAGAAAAGTCGTTTCTAGGAAAGCTTTGCAATGTCGCTTTTATTACGAATCAGGCGCTTGTTAAACTGTCTTTTCAATCGCTTTTTAGTCGATTCATTTGATTTATTTTGATTCGATAGCTCACAATGTTTTGTGAAATAGGTTTACCAGTGTCATTTTGTGAAATATGTTTTTGTCAAAAAATAATACGAATGGCTTCCGCAAAAATAATTGTTTGCGCAACAATATTTTTCTAGTTGAAAAGAACAGATATTGATGGATGATCGAATGTTTATTCTAAGCTTATGCGACATACAGATATTTGAAAAAATAGCGATATAATCGAAAGGCTTGGCGTAACTCGACAAACCTTTAACTATCCAAACCACATGAAAAATCATATGTTGACACAGAAATAACATGAATTCTTCATTATTTTTCAGTCACAGCCGCTGTTTTCGCGGCAATACCCTTTTTTGGTACTTACATGGTTGCTATTCCTGCTGTGCTGGAGCTATGGCTAATACGAGGAGAGCCATTCTTAGCTGTCCTTCTATTTATTATTCACTACGGTACGCCGTATTTCGTCGACGACGCTATTTATTCGGAAATAAGGTGAACCATTAAATGTAATGAGTGTATAATAATAATGCGTAATCAGCGGAATAACTTATTCAATTTGTATTTTTGAAAGGAGAAAAAATGGCTTTCATCGTTCCTTACCGTTCTTTACTACCACTCGTACCGATTCCCGCAGATTTCCAGTAAAGCGCTGAAAATCGTTTTGAATTTATCGATGTTTATTTTATGTTAGTATGTACATATTAATTTAATATGTACCTATTAATTTGATATATATTTAAAAATATGTATATTTAATATATATATTTTTTGTGAGAGTTGAAAAAGATAAATAAAATATTATCAAATACGATAAACACAAATTAATGCTACCTATATATGTACATGAATCAAGTCAATATTAGGAAACTGAATTAGTTTTTATGAGTGAAAATTTTTCTTCAGTGTTTTAAGTACGCGTACGCATACTGTAATGCTTTATATATTGTTTCACTTTGACTTTTCATTGCTATGCATATTTTTCGCTCAAAATCAGTTCATTAGAAATTCGCATTCTTTCGGATTTCCTTCAAAAGTTAGATGATGGCACTGCAAAAATCTGGTTGTTCTAGCTGCAACAGGTATGCGATGCGTCACAAACACTTATTTGAGGTCAGCCGCACTAGCGCAGTTCAATCCATGTGGTTGATTGCAAGATCTTAACCGTGCATGTGCCGCGGGCCTCAATATATAGATCGATATTTGCCTAGGGTGTTGCACATCGCTGCCAATATTATAATTCACCATAAATTTGAACAATTTTTGTAAAGCAGTGCATTGTAATTTTATATTGCAAATATTAAAAAACTATTTGATAAAAACAAAGAGAAAATTAAGAATTATTTTTCTAAATTTTTCCTTTTTATTCGGTAATAATTATTGACAAGGGATGGTATATAATTAATTTATGAACATTCAGCTTAATGAAATTTGTTGATAGTATGTAGCAGCAGTAGTTGTACGACGTGACACATTGAACGCATATTCACTTGCCCGCTAAAACAATGTGTATTCATTTTTTACTGACTTTCTAGGCTAACTAACCCGTTTGTCACTGGAATGGCCATAGCGGGAGGAATGCTTTGGTGGGGTTTAGAAGGTGCAATACTTGGTCCACTTGTCCTGTGTGGTCTTCTGGTCATCGGATCCATATACACTGACGTTTTGAAATACTATGCACCGTGTTCTAAATAGCCATCAGATAATCGTTCATGCATGTATCGCTATGCCTCTGATGCGTCGGTTTTATGCACTAATGATTCGAAAACAAGCAATGATGCTTCTATTTACGCCAAATATAGTTAAATAAAATTGTTGATCATGCAGCATGACAGCAAAATACATAAATTCCTCATATTGTTTATTCCAGGAAATTGAAAACGTTTGTGTTTTAGCCTAAACTCTAAAATCTAAGCCATTTGTACCTTTGCATTTTAGCCTGCGCATATGCAAAAATGATTAAAATTTATTATAAGCTGTAAGTAATAAATTTTTTAGTCCATCTGATCAATGGAGTCCGACTTGACAAAAGTGATGATGAGGTTTTTACTTAAGTTCGCTTATAAGAATTTTTAAGATACAATATCCACGATATTTTTCTGAAAAGACCCAACTGCATTAATTTTTGTTTTTTTCTGTAGGCATTTTCATTGACAATAAACTGGTATTGAGCCTCAATATCCTAATGTATTTACAGTGAAAGACATGCTACCTAAATTGAAGCGTCATGAAAATCTCAGTGAGACAATAAAAATACAGGCAGTGGGATTGGAGCTTGCTACGATTGAAGAAAAATACGTCAGTAGGAAGCAAGCAGAAAATAAGTTCGCTTATACATAGCTAATACCAACATTTAGCGACTTTATTGTACGACAATGCATATACAAGAAATTCGCTGATTGTCGTGACACGCTGAGAAGCAGTGTTTTTGGATTTACTATTCGAAAAACTTTACTTCACTTCTTGATGATAAAAGTTTATGAATTCGAAAATTTGAGAATTTCATTATTATCGATTTTTTTCAGATTTTCCATCATCAGCTTTGGCTTAAGAAATTCGCTTTATAGGGCTACAAACAATCCGATGTACTTGTAAATGTGTCACTTGATGTTAACGTGCACAATGCATGCTCAGTAATAAATAAACAAAAACTCGGAATATCATAGAAAAGGTAAGCCGCATGATTTCAAAAATGCAAATCTCTTTTCTATCTGAGAAAGATACGAATCACTAACAATGGAGCAAGGAGAAAACTACTCAAGGTGATTAACTTCAAACCAGAAAACAATTTCTTTTATCGGTATATAAGATAAATGATTTAAATTCTGCTAACATATTTAAGCAGCAAAGGTACTAGATAATAAAGGAATGATGTAAATATTTAGGATTGAGCGGAAAAAGTTGTGCTTGAATTAACCATGCGAAAAATCTCTTGTTTTGGCTCTGGATAAGTTTCGATGGTCTGGGTGGGAGTGGAACAGCATTAGTCTCGGCGTCAAAACTCTTTTACGTGCACATCGTTTCGTTGATGACTTAAAACTCATGTTATTTTACGATAATTTTCAACTTTTTTAAAATTTGTAATTTCTTTAGTTTCAAAGTCAGAAATCGAAAATCTAAAATTGCTCGCAAAACATAAAGTGTAATGTCGATTCATATTTCAAAGTTCACCGAGTAATATGATTTTCTGGATATCAAGTGCCTGCGATGTCAAAAACTTATTCTTATGAATCAATCTTGAAATGATTCGAATCATATGAATTCAACTTTCTCATGGCATTAATGTTTAGAGCTTCCGTAGTAAGCAAATGTATTTTTAAGCTATGAGCTAAAACATTTTTCTGAAGTGTACCGCTAGGTCCACTTCCATTTGTCAATTTATGATTTCCACAGGACACCATTCATATTCACCCGCTTGTGCAAATTTTCTAATCAGAAAACAAGGCTTGCCTTTACTTTGTTCTATAATTACGATTAGAGGTTTTATAAATTCATATAATGATTTCAGACAAAGAGAGGTTGTACCTAGTGTTTCTCATATGATTAAGAAGTAATTTTTTATATGTTGTGCAGAAATACAAGTACGATACGAATATGCGTCTATTTCCATGTATGAGCGCTTATGACGTCAAACGACATGAAAAGATATTGTCGGGCGTCGGAAAAATCCGTGACCAACTTTCACAAAAATTATGAAAACACGCCTCGAATGGGAAAAGTAAGGTCGCTGCTCTACAGGTCGGATATCGCTATCGCTATGCACGTCGGCTATGTTGAAGATGATGAAATGATCAAGAAATTACACAGCAAGCCCACATATGTAAGTAGGTGCCAAAATTTTCTATTTGGGTCATACTACAGTAACATACTTATGAAGAATAGCATTCCTATAAAAATGTGTCATTCGCTAGCTGCAGTACTGCGCTCACGATTTACGTAAAGGACTGTGAGAAAACGGGCTAAGGCATTGGCATTAAACCTGGAGTATTTCTAGAATTTTCGATTTTTATTTTGTGTTCTTACAGAGTTAAGCGTAAGTATCTATATGTTACGTACCCACATACAATAGCATATGTTCGTAATGGCTAGCCAGATTTGTCATTGACACAATTTATTTTGGACAGTCCAACTGTATCTAGTCCAACGTGATTGTTCAACTTTTGTCCAGCAGCAACTAACACTACAATTTTCATATTTTTATTTTATTTTCTTACATAGGATTTGGTAACGCACATTACTCAAGTGCTAAATTATTTGCGAAAGTTGAATGGAAAACGAGAAGAAGGCTGCATCAATCAACTCGGCCGTGCTGCTTGTGCTTTACACGGCAACTATAATACAAGCATCGCGTATGACAATTCTTTTATTTATCAACCTTTTGGTCCTTTCTCCTTTTTACGGTTTGAAAAACTTTAAAATAAAATTTTAAAATAAATAAAAGACTTTTTGCGTTGGTCAGAGGAAGTCTGATTTTTAATAGTTTTTGCGACATTAGGCATATACATAGAGAGCTTTTTCCTAATCCCCTCCTTCGACATCCTTAATAATTCGTAATACCAAGCATAATCGTCTTTTTTGTTCCATCGGAGCATTTTTCTTTGCTAGTACCCTACTTTTAATTGGCATGATTTGAGCAAATCAGTCAGTAAACACATACGGTAACATGCCACAATAATGACGGCAGTCCAAGAACGCAGGAAACAATATTGTAGAAGCGACTGATCATGAAAGAATAGTTTTGAAAAATGAGCTTGCTAAGCGAGAGAAGACAACTCTACCTTAATTAAACAGATCAAATGCTTTTAGCATCAATCGAAGAAAACGTACAGTCAGATTCGTAATCCTGACCTTTACGGAACATTTTAGAAGAAAATTTACGTTCTGCAACGCTCTAAAAAGTAAAATAAATTTGTAGTGTAAACTTAATACATTAACAATAAATGAATAGTGCACACTTTACACAACTACTAGGTGTAGAGCAAACTGGCAATCAGATTCGTGATTCTGGCGTTACATAGAACATTTTGAAAATAATTAAGCTTACGCAAGGCTTTAGAACTAAAGTCAATTTGCAGTGTAAACTTTACTCAACTGCCGAATGTAAAGAAGAATTAAGTCGGATTCGTAATTCTAATATTATTCTTATATAACGATCAATATTTATGAATAAATTAAGTCTTCACTATGGCCTATAGACAAATAAATATTAGATGTAAACCACTTTACACCACTGTTGAGTGTAAATGGACGCGCCCTACTGGCATATTACGTCTGATTTCTGGTACATTTTTAGACTTGAGATCATGTCCAGACTCATAACACGAGAAGTTGGCAGAAAAAAACAAGACAGAAACACGTTTAACACCCCCATTTTTTGACTTTGCACTAATATTAATGTAAACAAACGCAATCTGCTGTAACGTGTACCCCTAACAAAGTAATTTATTTCTATTCTATTTTACTCATCCCGACTTTTAAATGGAGAAAACGGCGAAGAAAAAGGGATAAAAACGTATTTTTCCAACATCCACCACATTGTAAATTGTAAAAATCTGAACCCAACTCCCCATTGAGCGTAAAGAAATTCGGTTTGGGCCAGTTTGTAGCCTTAAAATTATAGTACGTTTAAGAGTATGTATGGAAAACTTCTGTTCCGCAAAATATTTGAGATCTTGATAGATCAAAAAAGGGAAGAAAACGTGTTTTTTGCCCTACATTACACCCCAGATTTCAAACTGTACACCTCCATAAGTGACTCAATATAAAATTTTTTGAACGCGGTTTGCTGCGATGTGTAGCTCTTGAAACATACTTTATTTTTGTTCTATTCAATTTGTCTCGACTAATATCTGGAGAAGTTGACGGAGAAATCTTAGACAAAACCTTCTTTTTACACTATCCACTAGAGTGTAAAGTTTAGACCGCTAGATCTAAGTTCGAATTGAGTGTAAAAAAGTTTGTCGGTAAGCCGAAAATAGCTCTGTAGTCGTAGTACATTCCTGATTGAAAGAATTTTTCAGGACTCATAACCGGAGTTGTCGGTAGACAAAAAAACGCCAAAATGTGTTTTCACCCCCTAGTTTTTTACACTCTTTACACTAACAGTTTAGAAATAAGTCACTTTTCAAAAAAAGTGACACCGAGCTTACTCGATTGTCTACAATTTTAAAAAACGAGACTAAACAGAATGCAAAACTTAATTAAAAAAGTCGTGTGACAGACCAGAATCTAAAAATCTATATGTTGTAATATTACAGTAAAACTTTACACGCTCTTTACACCATTAGTATAAAGAAGTGTAAAAAGCTGCGTCGAATTTTTTTACTATTCGTCTTTTAAAAAACCGCACAATACAGAAGTGTCCCAGTGTTGCTGTATAGGAGAAAAGGTGGCTAAGTATATTATAGGTATGCGCTAACGCGCTACCTATGATCATAGTTACTTTTAGCGAACGAGAAGTCCGGATTAGCTTTGTATCAGCGTTTTTGAAATGTTTAATACAAGTGAATGCAGACATTAGAGCAGGCAATTAAAAATTATATTAATCGTACAAACTAGACTTGCACATAAAATTTTTCGGAAGTCGCTTTTTTCGAGCTTATAAATTTATGAGCTTATAAAGTTGGGAAAGGATTTTTTGGGAACCCTTCAATTTTCACGTCTTTTCAAGCTCTAGGAACTAAAACACTCCTTTAGATTTTCTCGTTTGAATAGTCTGACCGTGTTTTTGTATCGAAGATTAAAAATGTGATACTTTAAGAGAAAATTGATCCATGCCAGCGACAAGCCTTTAGCCATGTTTGCCCCGGAGAGCCCGGCGCTCAAGAAACAAGATCTCAATTCGTTCTCAGGTACACAAAGTATTATTTTCTTTTTATTTAAGATGCACAGTGAAGTATGAAGCTCGAGTGTACTCGTATTAATTGTTGAACAATATTTAAAAATAACAGAAGCTATGCGCAGCCAGCACTCATAGATTCCTAGCGCGACAATAGACTACGATTGTAATTGGATAAAATAAAACATGGCCAGTTCCTAACAACTAGTATAAAAGTAAGTTTTCTGATCAGGTCAATTTATTTGTCTTTAACATAAACAATACTTCATTAATAAATACGGATTAAACAAGAAATTGAAAACCCATACTCTAGTGAAGCTTACTGATCTATCCATTTACACAACTTCTTTCTTTATAAACTAGCCCTATAATTTTTCATTCGTGCCTAATATAAAGCTGCATTACATTTTTTTGTTTTATGTGCGAGACTGATGGATTCGGAGCATTTTCAAGTATTGCAGCCAATAAAGGCAGGGCAGATATTGAGGAAGTTGTTCACAAATTGTTAAAGATAAAAAGTGCCAAAGAAATTTATGGTTAAAGGGTAAAAAATACCATTTTCGAGCCTTTTTTCTGGCATCAAAAATTACGAAAAAGAGGTAAAAATATTCCTAAATTTAATTCTGGGAGTTTGCGAGAGCTTTTCTAATTCTGCATGAGGATGCAACTGGATTGATTGCTAAATGAGTATCGCACTGTTGGCACACGTGGGCATTTGGGGGTTGGGGTATGCACCTACCCCAGAAGGCCGAATACTCCCTAGTGTTATTTTGATATACCAAAAATAATTTTGGTATGATTTTGGTAGGCACCTGCTGGACTATCAATATCATATTTTAATTCTGTGAATTTTGGTATAATATATTCTTATCATATTAAAAATCTGGAAAATGTGAAAATATTTTTGATATAATTTTGGTATAATTTTAGTATAAAGTTTCCTTTTTCGCTCTTTATCTTACCTACTTATTTTGTACGCATGATGCAGTAGGTATTTTCTACAGGTTGTATTATCATATGGAGACTATACATACGTACAAGTATGTATGAACATATGTATATCGAGCCGAGCACCTCATATGAACCTACATATAGTCTCCATTCCATTGAGGTTTGTACGTACATATATATATATATATCATTATTCGTGTGTGAACAATCAGCGCAGCGTGTATGAGTGAAGTAACATCTGATTGTGTTGATAAATGCGTAACATAAAGTGAGTTCAGCTCATAATTAAGGTCAGCCTGTAGCCTGTTTCACATAAGTTTAAGCAATAATTTTGAGAATTTTGTCGAAAGTAAGCCGTCGAATTACAATAATTATATATCAAATCAATGCTATAATTGCAAACGGTCATATTGTGGTCGGACATAGTTTTTATAATTTATGTTAAAACTTGTGTGAAACAGACTGGGAGATTACAAAACATTAGGTAGGTAGGTAGGAATGATATTGACCATTAAATTATTCATTTTCTTAATCCTTGTTTGCCACCTGTATTCTTGAGCGTTGAGCTTAGCTGATTGTGATTCAAACTCTACCTACCAAAAACATATTAAATATATACCAAATATCAAAAATATATCATATTTTAAATAAAAAATAGCGAAATATCATATTAATATCATATTAAAATTGAGCTAACTATACCAATATCATATTCTAATTATTTTTGGGCTACCAAAATAACACTAATACTCCCCCCCAAAAAAAACCAAAATACTCCCCCAGAACTCAATTTTTAAATTTTTTGTGTTTCCCCTCGATTTTTTAGATGCCAATGGATAGTGTTCGATGAGAAACGTTGAAAAACTGTGTTTTTTCGCCGTATTATCATTTTCAGAACATTTTTTTTACCTTTAAAAAATCGTACACCTCCCCAGAATTCTTGTGCTGCCCACCTATGAGGGTCCTTAACACAGATGCACTGCATGACTGATCTAAGGGGGAGTCAAAAATGGAGCTTGCTCGGGCCAAAATGACCTCAAGAACTGGTATAAATGCTAAAATAGCGTTAAAACCACGTTATTCCACAGTTTCTGGTCAATTTCAACCACTTATGAAGAAAATTTTCAGTTTTTTCGTCAATCTTCAGCCTTCATTTTACTTCATTTTCCCAGAAAAGTTTCCATTTTCCTATTCTCTAGACCCCCAAACATGTCTGGTCCTTAACAGATCCGTATGTACTTTTACTTTGATAGGTTAAACTTTTAAAGCACCGCGAACTTTAACGTACATAGGTAGCTTAGAGATTTAGTCGAGCTATGGCTTGAACACAGCTATCGTAGCGTTTAAAATTTCATGAAAAACTGCAAAGGTAAACGGCTTATATGATGCGTATTGAACGGTTCGTTTGAGCAGTTGTAATAATTAAAACTAAAATCACTCAAATGAATTGACCTCATTTTTCAGGTATTACCGACGTGGAAATGAATGCGTTTCGTATCCTTATGGACACTGTAGAAAAATTGTCGAAGATCCGGAGCTGTATAAATACAAAGAAGAATGTGAAAAAAATTGTCTCGCCGAACCAAGCAGGATTTTCGCGGGACCTATGAAATCAAAATCATCGACCCAGGCTGGGTCATTCGAGGTAAAAGGTTGTTTTTCCTATAAAAATTGAACAGCCGTTCTCAAATTTTTACGAGATAGAGCGCTTCCTACGCAGTTATTAAAAGCGATGTCGAAGCATCACGAATACCTTTTAAATGCACCTATATATGTTTGATTAAAGATGATAATATGATAATTAGATACGTATAGGCGTTCGTTGATACTGCCTGACTGATCAAAACAATAATTTAATTTATCGTAGTCTTGCATTAATATACTGATCATAAATTTTGATTTTGATCTGATCAGAGACAGTGAGAAGAAGGAATTCTGCCCGGATTTAATTTTTCATCAATCTTTCATTCATCAGGTGATAGCGTCATCGGCCATCCCAATTGAAAATAGTTCCGAAAGACCGAATGTGGCTACGAACATTCCTAAATTAAGAATATTTGCGCGGAAAAGTACGCCTGTTACAATCAGTGTTACTGTAGCCTCGAACACTCTTGAGAACAGTCTTGCAACTGAATTAAAAGCGGGTGTTGAAGATAAAGTGTCGGAAATCGCTGAAGAATTATCAAAACTAGCCGTTTCATTAACTGAAGAGTCTGAGTCGCAAACAATTCAGACAACAATCTCAGACGATAGAAGTGGACAAATAAATCAGGTTGCTCTGCTCCCTACGATCAATACAACTATTCCAAATGTCACAGCGAGACCCAAATCGAGTAATAATTTTATGAGTGAAAGATTTCTTCCTTATTTATGTTCTTTTCACTCCTTTTTTGAGCAAAATAAGACTTAAAAAAGGAGCATCTGTGTTATGACCGGATAACGAGAAACTGTGAACTTAGAAGTTTTTATGCTGCTTTAGCATTTATACCTATTTTTGAGGCCATTTTGGCTCTTAAAAATTCTCTGGCTGATGTTCCCTGACCGACTGACGCCCTAGATCGGCCGCACTGTGCATCTATGATTGTGTCGTGTCGTGACCATAGATGCACAGCATGACCGATATCGGAGGTCAGTCGGTCTGGGGTCATGAATTGAACTTATTAGGGCCAAAAATGACCTAATAAAGTGGTATAAGCGCTAAATATAGCGTTAAAACTGTGTTCGTACACAGTTTCTGGTCAATTCAAAGCACTTTGGAGAAAATTTCAAATTTTGATCCTTTTTTTTGCCTCCATTTTGCCCAATTTTTCAGGAAACATTTTCCATTTTCCTATATTGAAGGGAAGATCTAGACTATCACCCAACCCCCCCCTTGCGCGTCTGGCTGTGCACGTGCATTAATGTGCATTTTAAAATTTAGCCTTGTAAGCTTAGACAAGAAGTTAATCAAATTTACTAAAAATTTAAGATGAAATAGAAATAAAAATATAAAGGATTTCCAGTTCCACTTAACTTTCGGTGTTTTCACGATTCGAGAAGGAGATGAACATAAAGAGTCAGTTTAATAGAACGCTTTAAGGTAATTTATTTCGTTAAAGTCTAATCGATCTCGACGGAGGCCAAAGTTAAAATATGGTCTTTGGTACACTGATGATATTGATTTTTCGAAGTGTTTTGAAAATTCGCCCAATAACTTTAGCTATGTCTCTACATTCAACTTATTTGATTTCGTTTTAGAATTTTATCACATCATTGAAGACATCATTCTGTTCGTGTTAGAAATGTATCATCATGAAGTCACTTTGTGATCGTAAAACTATTCATACATTCAATTTTAACCAAATCACATCTCTATTGCAATTTCTCCTAACGTTGTATAATAAATATATGACATTTGCTTCACGTTCTATCAAACTGATTTGGGATGAATTTTTTAAATTCGATAAAGAAACTTAATTAGGATCTTATGTAGAATTCCCAAAGCGATTTCTATGTGAGTGTACAGTAAGCTCATAGTCATGGCATTTGCAGTAGTATATCAGTTAGATATGGCATGAGTAATGGATCAGTAATGTTTGGTTATTGTAATGAAAAATAGATTGATGCGAATCTTCTATATTTTTTCTCGAAGAGTGTGAACAAGAACGCGATGATGCTCAACAAAAAAACGCTAACCTGCCTCCATTGTCTCCGCTGGCTCTTCAACTACCCTTGTGCACATTAGACGGTGATTATGACAACGTTCAATGCGATGAACGATTAAAAGTTTGCTGGTGCACAGAGGAGGATGGATCAGAAGTTCCAGGAAGCCGAGTTCCGGGCGATTTCAATTCGCAGCCTACTTGTGGCGAAGGTACATTAGACATTCTTTATAACCTTTCCAGCATGTCTGTCATGATGTGTTTACACACCTGGTTGGTAGAAATGCGGAATTTTTATTTTTGTCGACTTCACAATGCCATTCAACTTTCTGTTGCTTGGTATCTCTCTGGAAAACTTGTGCAAGAGCAAGGATGATAAAATCCACAGAAATTTAACTGCAGAGATTTGGTTGTAAGCATATATAATCTTTTTTGTTAGAGGTCTTCATCCCCCCTAAAAAATTTTCACCTCTTACCGGAAATTTTTCCACACCACCCCCCAGAAATTGCCATTTTTTAAAAGTTTCCTGAAATTACCCTAAAATTCGCAGAAAAGGTGCTTTTTAAGCGTTTTCAGCTATCTGCTCAAAAGTGTCAAATTTTCGGCGCTTCATGCCATATATTCGTGTGTTGACTACATTTCGTTCAATTAGTTTGACTTTTTATGATTTTTTTCGAAATTTTTAAGTTTTTTGCTCTGGAAAGATTGAGCATCGTCAGAAACGTTAAAAAACGATGTTTTTGACGCTTGCTAACCAGTTTTGGGCCCAAAAAGGCACTTTAACATTTCACCCTCCCCCAGGAATTCCCATGCAGTGCATGTCTGATGGTAAATCAAGGTTTTTCATATTATAAGGAAATTTGTTTACTGCGAAAGATTTCAGCGCAAAAGATGCTCATCGTTATTCGACAATTTTTCGTAATTAACTAATAGCACATCACCCTAAGGATCATATTGTTTGCCTAACTGTCCGTGACTGAGCAAAATGTGCTAGAAACTCGTATCTTGGCGTAACTATAATTTTGTAAGTGATTTGCATATAGGTACTATGAATATATTTTTTCCTACTTCGTAGCTGCTACTTTTGCACTTTATTCCGAATTTCGTAGAAATTTAGGTGACGATGTACAGGGCGACTATGACTGAGCAAAAACTGCGTAATGTGACATATTTCTTTAACAAAATGAATTCAATTCGCGTTCTAATTTGTGCGGAATAAATCCTTGACTTGGCAAACACGTTCTCACTTTCAAGATTTATTTACCGATCATTGTACAGCATCTAAAAAATACGAAGGTCATCAATTTGTATGAACATAATTGTTTGGCCAATCGCGTACACAATTAATTTGAAACTGAAAAATATGATCTGGAACACATCGAATCTTTGCATGAACAATTCATTCAATTGCAACGTTATGACCACACATGCACGTAAGGGGGGGGTTGAGGGGTTCTGAACTTCTGACCCCCACCGAATGGAAAAATGGAAAATTTGTGGGGAAAATGAGGCAAAATGGAGGCCAAAAACGGATAAAAATTGAAAATTTTTCTACGAAAATTCTTTAGATTGACCAGAAAGTCTGAATTACGTAGTTCTAACGCTATTTTAGCGCTTATATCAGTTTTGAGGTCATTTTGGCCGAAAAAATCTCAATTTTTGACCTTCCCAGATTAGCTGACCCCACCCTCCCCCACTTTAGATCGGCCATGCTGTGCATCTATGGTTATCACTCGTATTTCTCATTTTCTCTGACGAAAGCAGCATGCCCTAATTTAAAAAAATTAAACTTTAATATTCCACTGAGAATTTGAAAAAGAATTTTGATTGCACTCAGCGAATCGTGATTAAAGATACATTTGTAACTTTAAAGTCTAGAAAGCAGCGGCACACTTTATTTGAAAAACATTTTATATTTTCGGAAGTTCTTTTCTTTCATACAGTTTGCAGAAGCTTCTAGGCAGATATACATCCTTATTTTCGAAATCCCGATTAGTTCGTGCTGCTTTATTATGTAACGAGAAGTTTACAGTCGTATAAAGACAGTGAGCAGAAAGTATGCAGTAAAATTTGCTAGAAGATAAATCACTTATTCATAATTATGAATTTAATCTTCTACTTCAATCCATTTTATTTCATTTAGATATTGAGTTATTCAGTCATTTATCAATATGCCCTAAAAACTCATGATTAGCGAGATTTCTTTTTTAAGATACCATCGCACCCTTGTCGGCTGGTTTGACCAAAGTTACTAACGGAGTGATACCTTTGAATTCTCGGTTTGCTGTTGGAATTCCAGATTTCTTCACATCAAGGCGTCCGACTTCAGCGCAGATTGCGGCTGTCATAACAACAATATCGCCAGCGAACACTTGCGGTACAAACAGTGAACCATTAGCTGATGTTACTGGCGGCTTTGTTAATTGTTTGATCAAATCCTGTCCCAGCACGTACTCGTGCATTCCGTTCAACGCTGCTATATCAGTTTGCTGCGAAAAAGAGGGTAATCTGCTTATGAATTTAATTAATTTAATTTCATCCATATTGCTTGCTGCATTGGTTTGCTGATGTAATGTATATTAATTTGTTTATTATTAAAAATGATACAATTTAATCCAAGTTGTAATTAAGGTCTCACTCATTTCCTTCATAAAGACATTTTCAAAGCGTTTTCAGATTCATATCTCGTATGTTTGAGGCATCTCTTTTTACATGAATGATGAAAACCGCATATTTAGTACGTTTTGGATATTTGATATTTTGTATTTTACATAGATCAATTTTTTCTAAATTCCGCTAATATCACTTGAAATTGTGCATAAACAATGTCATATACAGCGTAAGATTTTCAGCAGTCAGATTTTGTTGTATGCGTGAAATGCTGAAAATTTCGTATTGAAAACGTATTGAATAACGAATTTCGCTCTTTAATAT
The DNA here is from genome assembly GCA_036768485.1 of Mermis nigrescens. NCBI lineage: Eukaryota > Metazoa > Nematoda > Enoplea > Mermithida > Mermithidae > Mermis > Mermis nigrescens. The sequence goes on along the minus strand of JAVLUZ010000157.1, from coordinate 16,811,011 downwards.
CAAAATTTTCAAGACGAATGCTTCACGTACAAAGTATCTAGGTTCCACTTGCTTACTGACTTCAAAAAATAATTACAAAAATTTTGAGATACATATGTACTCGTACTTCTAGGTAAGATGCTGAAAATCCGGCTGAGACGCACTTGTCCAAAATATCATATTTCGTTCTCAGAAATTACGATAATGAATAAACCTTGCACTTTAGCACTACTACATGATCCTTTTCGATGGAATAAATAAAGACTGTTTCCAAAAAATTAAGGAAAAGAATGAAAATAAATGAAAAAAGAAAAGAATTTAAGTTAAACTCAATTATACGGCAATGTTTAGGCATTACTCGTGAGCACAGATGCACAGCATGGCCGGTCTGGGGGGATAGCTGGTCTAGGGGTGAGCTAGTCTGGGATAGTCATCCCTCCAAAGATCTTTTTGAGCGAAGTGTTCTCAAAAACTGGTATAAATGCTAGAATAGCGTAAAAATTTTGTAAATCCAAAGTTTCTGGTCAATTTCAAGCACACTTGCAGAAATTTTTTGATTTTCATCTATTAGTCTTTATTTTGTCTAATATACCCCATACATTTCCATTTTGCCTGTTTGGAGTGTCTAGACCCCAAACCTTTCTCCCTCCTATGTGCAGCCTGCGTGCTAGCGCCCGACGTTAGCGAGTCGACCAAAATGATTTAAATTCCATTCAGATGCAGAATTTAGCAACCTAACAGATGAACAATCGCAGATTAACATTTGCTCCCTACCAAAGCAGCGAGGCGAATGCACAAAATATCAGCTAAGATTTTATTTCGATGGAATGCTCCGAGAATGCAGGTATTTCTTCTACAGTGGCTGTGGAAGCAACGCCAATAATTTTAAGGCACTGGCTGAATGTCAGCGGACGTGTCATCCCCGTGAGTCTTTTTTGTATTTTAATACGAACATACAGAAAAATCACTAAATGTTTGATTGTAAATTGGTCAAAATTACGAGAACTCGTTATTGAGTGTATCGTACGAAAATGTGTTTTGTGCAATTCTAGATCAAGTTATTGGTAACGTATCAAATTGCGAGTTAAATAGAAATCACACTCCATGTCTATTTTTCCTGGTTTATAAAGTCTATTTATCTCTACTTAAACTAGACTTTTCTTGTTTTAAATTTTTATCTGTACTTTTATTTATCATAGGTAGCGCGTCAGCGCGTACCTAAAATATACTTGGGTACCGCCTTACAGCTATAATGGGACACATCTGGAAGGTGCGGTTTTTTTAAAGAAAGATAATAAAAAAATTCGCTGCCTGCGTTTTTTGTTTTTATTTACACTCAATACCGACTGTGTAAGGAACGTGTAAAATTTTTGTGTAACGTTATCAAATATAGCAATTTCGGACGGTTTTTTCAAACGACTTGTGAAGAACTCAGCACTAACGCCTCAAACAATTTAATGGTTTCGAATTGTAAAGGAAGGAAATTTCCAGATGAAAGTTTTTGTTTTTTTTAAATTCGCATTAATTTCCGAATGGAAGTGTAAAAAGTGTGAAAATCTAACACATTTTGGTCGAGTTTTTGAATAGTTTATGTCTGCCAAATTTTTCGTATAAAAGTCTTCAAAAAAGTTATTTGTGGAAAAGTACTAAGGTTTATGGGCTACACGATGAAGTTGATTGCGTTTGTGTAAGATCAATACGGAGCTGGTTCTGGCGGTTTAAAGTTTACATTCTGGAGGTGGATGCAACAAAACACGTTTTCACCTTCTTTCGATTTTTAAACTGCACCGGTTTTTTAAACCGCTCCGGTTATAAATCATTTATATATATTTTTTTATGTTTCAAAACCCTGGCGTAAAAACACGCGTTTTGCTATTTTTTGTCTGTCAGCTACTCCACTTATGAATGGAATGGTGCGAGCTATTTTGAAAATAAGGCACATGTCAATGGTTACACATCGCACTTAGCCGCGTTTCTTATACACCCAATGCTGTTATTTTTGAGGTGTAAAGTTCTAACTTTGAGGTAAAAAAGACGTTTTGGTGGGGTTTTGTCAACTTTTCGATTATAGTATGACATGATCTCAAATTTAAAAATATACCAGGAATCAAACGTGGTACGCCATTTGGGCGCCTTTCTTCACACTCAACAGTGGGTAAAGTGGTTTAGTTCTAGAGCCTTGTGGAAGCTTAATTTTCTTTAAAATTTTCTACGTAATTTAAGAATTACGAAGCTGACTTAGTTTTCTCTACACTTAGTAGTTGTGTACACTTTGCACTATTTATTTATTGTTAATGTGTGAAGTTTACACTACAAATTTATTTTATTTCCAGAGCGTTGCAGAACGTGAATTTTTTCTAAAATATGTCCTATAAGGTTACGATTACGAATCTAAGTGTATGTTTTCTTCAAACCAAACAGTTGTGTAAAGTTTACACTGAAAATTAACTTTAGTTTCATATTGTTGCAGAAGCTTCATTTTTTTCTTGAATGTTCCATGTAACGTCAGGATTACGAATATGAGTGTTAGTGTTCTGACACCCAGTAGTTGCATACAGTTGACGCTGATAAGAATTGATCTGTTTAAATAAGGTAAGGTTGTCTTGTTTAAAAAACAATGCTAAAAATAATGCGTTCTTGGACTGCTGTCATTATTGTGGCATGTTACCGTATGTGTTTACTGACTGATTTACTCAAATCATGCTAATTAAAAGTAGGTACTACTAGCAAAGAAAAATCCGCCAATGGAACAAAAAGATGAATATACTGGATTTTGGATTATTAAGGATATAAAAGGGGACCAGAAAAAGCTACCTATGTATATGCTTAAAGTCGCAAAATCGTTAAAAGTCAGACTTTAAAAAATCGAAGTATATTCTGCGGCCTGATTATTGAAATAAATTATTTAACAGCAAAAAACGATTGAAAAAGCAGCAAGTTAGCTATGCAGTAGTTATGGAAAGTAGATTTAGTTAACTAGAGCGACTCTTGCAAGCCAATTGAATGAAATAGCAAACATCAATGCATTCAAGACAATCAAGGAAATTATTGATTTAAAGCAGTAGGAAACGCAACGATTGTGTGCACTGATCAATTGACGCCAGGTTTGCTTGCTATAATGCTCATGATAACAAATGAAATACCTTTAAATACAATTGCAGTTAAGTTTCTGTTAATCACGATACAAAGCAAGTCAGCATTGCAACTTGCAAGCAATTTACAAAATGTTTACATTTTAGATTATGTTTATACACTCTTATGTGAAGCAGTGAAAATTATTTAAAGAAGGCTACACTTATTCGGAGGCCGCGAAGTATAATTCGATTTTTTGCGTTGCTTAGAGAAAGTCTGATTTTTAACAGATTTTGCGATTTAAGGCATAAACATAGGTAGCTTCCCCTCCTTTACATTCTTAATAATCCACTATCCTAAGTATATCCGTCTTTTTTGTTCCATCGGAGCATTTTTCTTTGCTAATTAAATATACTGCCAAGGTTTTTTCACTCTACATTGCGGACCATAACAATTAAGAAGAAATCATGTTGGATTCAGCTCTCGTGTGTCGACAATAGTATCATTATAAGAAGTTTTTTGAAGTTGATAAAAAGTGCGACAGTAACGCCACTTAACCCTAGCACTACTATCCGGCAATATGGGAAAATGTATGGTTTAAAGAAATCGACATATTTTCCTTTCTATTGGTTAGAAATCGATAAAATAGTAAGCATTTTAAGCATACACGGTTTACTGTAGCGGGTCAAACATTACTTTGAAATCCGATGCCGAATTTTTACAATTTTTTGTTGTTTTCTGCATTTTTAATGCAAATTCTTACATATAGTGACTGGATATGCTTCATTTCATGAGATTCGCGGTCCATTTATCTATAAAAAGAGCTATTATGTTGAAATTCGATGGTAGACATTTTTCACGACAGGTATATGATGGCGCGGGCGCGCGCGCTCACGGGAGTTCAAAAAATTATTTTTTCTGAATTTTTTCTGTAAGTCACCTTTCCAGGTCAAACTTCGTTATTTTTACTAGGATTAGGCTTAGATTTATGTAGGTGGTAGTCAGGGATGGAAAAAACCCAGATTTTAATATTTTGAATGTTGGGTTTTAGGGTTTTATTGGGGTTTTGTTAGGTTTTTTAATGAAATGAAAGAATGATAGCTAGAGCTACATACAGTAGCTGGGAATACTTCCAACAGCCGCGAGACATGAAACAAACAAAGTAAGATAGGTTTTCATTCATTCTGTGTGGGGGGGGGGTAAAATTTACCCCATCTAGTTATAAGCATATTTTTGCCAAATTTCCATATTTTTGGGCTCCAAATCAAATTTTTTTACTGTTTGGATGTAAAAACATTGTTTGCTCTTGTACGTACTATATTTATTAATAGCTAACACTATGAAGAACATCTATTACATAAAAATCATGGAGTGGGTAAATCTCACCCACCTTAGTAGTGCTTTAAGCATCCGATTAACTCTTTAAGCTGCAGAGCCAAGAATAAATAATAAATCAATGGAAGTATCTAAAGAAAGTGTATTTTTGGCCTATTGGCAGTCACATAAAATAATAATAATGCTTTATTCAAACCTGCAGGTACAATACAATGTTAAGAATAATACGCAACGTTTCGACAAAGTTATACCTGCCGTCGTCAGTAGGCTCTTACAGAATATAAGAAGTTGTGGGCACTAGAATTGAACCTTACAGCTAAGTATCATTCATTTCTAAAGCTTGCGGTTTTACCAACTGAGCTTCACTGGGCCAGTTGTATGATATTATTTGTTCTTTTAAAGTAACATAATAATATTTTTAGTCTGAGGCCGCCTCTCCACTATGGTGCAATTCTCTCAATAGGCTCTATTCCATATACTGACTGATCTCAATACTCTGAACCGACATTCTGCCCACTAGCCCTCTCCATCTCCAGGGTCTCCCGTACTTTCCCACGGTACCCACTGCTTTCTTCTGCGAGTATTGATGTATGCTCTGAAATCTGGTCTACACCCACATGCTATGCAGTGTTCAGCAACCCCACTGCGCTCCTCTTTCAAATTCCTTAGTGCACTCCTATGTTCCCCAAGTCTCTTCTAAGCACTTCTACCAGTTTCCCCAATGTACTCCTTCCCACATTGTAGTGGCACTTTATACACTATACCCCGCCAGTAGATCTAAGGGTCTTCTTTGGGGCAACACTTTGTAGTCTTTTTCTGATGGTGTCTTCACTCTTTGCCACAAGGCGCACTCCATATGTTTTGCACACTGCTTAAGCTTACATGGTTAATGCCCCACTAAATGGTACTACTGCTGTCGCAATGTAGTTAGTTGCATCACCCCTCGAGGGGTGCAAGTTGCAGGGCTCTTTGTACTACTGGGCCAGGGTAGCCATTAGCTTGAGACTCCCTAAGTATTTTCTGATGTTCACCTTCTACTGTGATCTGTTTGGCATATGCTCCCACATCTCATGGCCATTCCTCTAACTATACCTGCCTTTGTGCATTTCTGACGGTTCGGACTGTAGCCTAGGCATTGACCTGCATGGCGTATCGACGGTACACTGATGCCTCTAGATGGTCATGGGATCTCTTAACTAGTACATCCAGGAAAAGGCAGTGTGCCTTCCACCTCTTCTCCATGGTAAACTGAATAGCAAGATTTTGACTATTCCATGTGCTGGAGGAAAGCTTCTAACTCCCGATCTCCATGATCCCACAAGATGAATGTGTCATCGACGTACCTGAGCCACATTGTAGGTTTATATGGTGCTGTTTGCAGTGCCTGCTTTTCTAAATCATTCATGAACAGGTTGCACAGTACTGGTGACAATGGTGAGCCCATTGACATCCCATCTACTTGCTGGTAATGATATTCCTCAGCTGAAAGTAAGCATTCCTGACACAATATTCCACCAGTTTAGCAATGACCTCAGCACTCATAGTTGTTCTTTGTGCTAGGGTAATATCCTGTCTAAGCAGATTCAATCACACATTCTATAGCCAACTGAGTTGGGACACTCGTGAAGAGGCTCACAACGTCCAGGCTGACTAGCCGTGTATTTTCCTGTATTACCATTGGTTCTATCTTAGCCACAAAGTCGTTGCTATTCTTCAGTGAGCTGGCAATGTTCTGCTGCAGTGGGTTAAGTATCTTAACTAGATATTTTGACAGAGGATGTATAGTTGTCCCGATGCAACTGACAATCGGTCTTAGTGGTACTCCTGGTTTGTGAATCTTCGGCAACCATATATATGCGGTGCTTTGCAGCCTTCTTTGATTTTACCTCTTTGTCCAGACCTTCTTCCTTGAGCAGTTTCTTTAATGCTTGTTCTACCCTGGTAGCTGGTGTGCGTTTACCAATGGCCTTGAACTTTGAGGGATCATCAATGATCTGCTGCAGCTTATTGTTGTACTCTATTCTGTCCATCACCACTGCTGCACGACCTTTATCTGCTGGCAGAATGACTATGGTGTCATCTGCTTTTAGCATTTTAATAGCTCTAAGCTCTGCCTTGCTGATATTTGCCTCAGGCTTATCAACCCTGTCAATAGCTTGTCTAATCTTTAACTGAAAGTCATCCTTCCGTTCCTGTGGTAGGAAATGGGCTGCACACTCAATAGCTGTTATGATGTTCTTAATTGGATGTTGACTTGGTGCTATAGCAAAGTTTAAGCCTTTTGCCAGGGCAGTCTGCTCATGATTAGTCAGTGGTCTATGGCTCTGATTTATTACCACCTTATCTAGGTTGAGGTTCCGTTGCCCCTGCCTTGGCATGAGTCTATCCAATTTTGCCTTCTGCCTCTGTGTTACCATTTCAAGCTGTCTTATGTACAATCTATCTACTGAGCCCTTTATTCTTATCCAATGATCATAGGTCATATTCCTCTCTAGGTCTTCTTCCAGTGTCTTCTTGGCATCCTGTAGACTAGACTTCCTCCACCTCATATGCCTAATTCGTTCTCTGACCAGGGCTCTTCCTGCCCTCTGTAGTATCCTCTGTGAACCCCTGCTGTTAATAGGGTCTCTAAGGTTTAAACCTGTAGGTATGATACCTAGGTCTCGACATTGCATCAGGAAGGTTAAACTTGATGATGCTTGAGCTAGTTTCTCCCCAATGCCATCCAACCTGCGGAGATCTCTAATTAAGTCAGGGCCATACTGCTGTAATAACTGACTTCTAAATGTTTGTGACTGGTTCATATCTAAAGAAAGTGTATTTTTGGCCTATTGGCAGTCACATAAAATAATAATAATGCTTTATTCAAACCCGTAGGTACAATACAATGTTAAGAATAATACGGCATTGGGGAGAAACTAGCCTCAGGCATCATCAAGTTTAACCTTCCTGATGCAATGTCGAGACCTAGGTATCATACCTACAGGTTTAAACCTTAGAGACCCATTAACAGCAGGGGTTCACAGAGGATACTACAAAGGGCAGGAAGAGCGCTGGTCAGAGAACGAATTAGGCATATGAGGTGGAGGAAGTCTAGTCTACAGGATGCCAAGAAGGCACTGGAAGAAGACCTAGAGAGGAATATGACCTATGATCATTGGATAAGAATAAAGGGCTCAGTAGATAGATTGTACATAAGACAGCTTGAAATGGTAACACAGAGGCAGAAGGCAAAATTGGATAGACTCATGCCAAGGCAGGGGCAACGGAACCTCAACCTAGATAAGGTGGTAATAAATCAGAGCCATAGACCACTGACTAATCATGAGCAGACTGCCCTGGCAAAAGGCTTAAACTTTGCTATAGCACCAAGTCAACATCCAATTAAGAACATCATAACAGCTATTGAGTGTGCAGCCCATTTCCTGCCACAGGAACGGAAGGATGACTTTCGGTTAAAGATTAGACAAGCTATTGACAGGGTTGATAAGCCTGAGGCAAATATCAGCAAGGCAGAGCTTAGAGCTATTAAAATGCTAAAAGCAGATGACACCATAGTCATTCTGCCAGCAGATAAAGGTCGTGCAGCAGTGGTGATGGACAGAATAGAGTACAACAATAAGCTGCGGCAGATCATTGATGATCCCTCAAAGTTCAAGGCCATTGGTAAACGCACACCAGTTACCAGGGTAGAGCAAGCATTAAAGAAACTGCTCAAGGAAGAAGGTCTGGACAAAGAGGTAAAAATCAAAGAAGGCTGCAAAGCACCGCATATATATGGTTTGCCAAAGATTCACAAACCAGGAGTACCACTTAGACCGATTGTCAGTTGCATCGGGACAACTATACATCCTCTGTCAAAATATCTGGTTAAGATACTTAACCCACTGCAGCAGAACATTGCCAGCTCACTGAAGAATAGCAACGACTTTGTGGCTAAGATAGAACCAATGGTAATACAGGAAAATACACGGCTAGTCAGCCTAGACGTTGTGAGCCTCTTCACAAGTGTCCCAACTCAGTTGGCTATAGAATGTGTATTGAATCTGCTTAGACAGGATATTACCCTAGCACAAAGAACAACTATGAGTGCTGAGGTCATTGCCAAACTGGTGGAATATTGTGTCAGGAGTACTTACTTTCAGCTTGGGGAATATTATTACCAGCAAGTAGATGGGATGTCAATGGGCTCACCATTGTCACCAGTACTGTGCAACCTGTTCATGAATGATTTAGAAAAACAGGCACTGCAAACAGCACCATATAAACCTACAATGTGGCTCAGGTACGTCGATGACACATTCATCTTGTGGGATCATGGAGATCGGGAGTTAGAAGCTTTCCTCCAGCACATGAATAGTCAAAATCTTGCTATTCAGTTTACCATGGAGAAGGAGGTGGAAGGCACACTGCCTTTCCTGGATGTACTAGTTAAGAGATCCCATGACCATCTAGAGACATCAGTGTACCGTAAGCCAACCCATACAGGTCAATACCTAAACTACCAGTCGAACCATCAGAAATGCACAAAGGCAGGTATAGTTAGAGGAATGGCCATGAGATGTAGGAGCATATGCCAAACAAATCACAGTAAAGAAGGTGAACATCAGAAAATACTTAAGGAGTTTCAAGCTAATGGATACCCTGGCCCATTAATACAAAGAGCCCTACAACTTGCACCCTCAAGGGGTGATGCAACTAACTACATTGCAACAGCAGTAGTACCATTTAGTGGGGCATTAACCATGAAGCTTAAGCGAGTGTGCAAAACATATGGAGTGCGCCTTGTGGCAAAGAGTGAAGACACCATCAGAAAAAGACTACAAAGTGTTGCCCCAAAGAGACCCTTAGATCTACGGCAGGGCATAGTGTATAAAGTACCACTACAATGTGGGAAGGAGTACATTGGGGAAACTGGTAGAAGTCTTAAGAAAAGACTTGGGGAACATAGGAGTGCACTAAGGAATTTGAAAGAGGAACGCAGTGGGGTTGCTGAACACTGCATAGCATGTGGGTGTAGACCAGATTTCGAGCATACATCAATACTCGCAGAAGAAAGCAATGGGTACCGTAGGAAAATACGGGAGACCCTGGAGATGGAGAGGGCTAGTGGGCAGAATGTGGGTTCAAGAAGTATTGAGATCAGTCGTATATGGAATAGAGCCCTATTGAGGAGAATACACCATGTGGAGAGGCCCCTGGCCCCAGACTAAAAATATTATTATGTTACTTTAAAAGGAACAAATAATATTATACAACTGGCCCAGTGAAGCTCAGTTGGTAAAACCGCAGACTTTAGAAATAAATGATACTTAGCTGTAAGGTTCAATTCCTGGTGCCCACAACTTCTTATATTCTGTAAGAGCCTGACGACGACGGTAGGTTAACTGTCGAAACGTTGCGTATTATTCTTAACATTGTATTGTACCTACGGGTTTGAATAAAGCATTATTATTATTTTATGTGACTGCCAATAGGCCAAAAATACACTTTCTTTAGATATGAACCAGTCACAAACATTTAGAAGTCAGTTATCAATGAAGTAGTTACATATATAATATAATTTAATTAACAGTCGAACGAAATGATGAGTTGCAAATAAGCTGATTCTAACTGCAGTCATATAAATAAAATGACTGATTTCGCTTTAGAATTTTGAAGTATTGTATTTTTCGCACTGGACAGTGAAAATCGTAAGAAAGTCATCCTTAAGTAAAGACATAGTTTTGTTCCTTTTATTTTTGTAAGGTCAGCTTATTGGAGAAATTTTAGAATTTCAACGCCTACTAAGATCATAAAACAGAAGTTACGAATCACTTCAAAAATGCTGGGTTATGGTCCAAAATTTAAACCGGATATCCAGCTAAAAGAAGTCCGAGTACCCAAAGCAGTCCTACTGCCTATTGCATTGCTTCATGTTATTCCTGTATACTATTGTATTCTTTGTAGAAGCAACTGCTACGATATTTCACAGTGAAAACAATTCGAATCAAGTACAAGAAACTGGAAGTCATGCAGTATTCGCAGCAACTCAATCAACACTGCAAGAGTCCCTATCGAACTACATATCACGATCGTCTCTTTCTTCACTTCATCCAGCAACAATCGTCCCTGTGACACCACAGGCTCCAGTTGCCCAATCTAACTTATTCCAAAGAAAATTCACGGATTCACCGCCAAACTTAGCTTTACAGGCCGCGCCAGCATCTAATGTCATCTCCCAAAATATCGATCAAGTCAATGGAGTACCAACATCTCTTGACGCTAATAAAAATACTGGAAATACAATACAGTTGCCTAATAATGTCCTGGACCGAAGGACTAACCCTACGGCTTCCCTTGCTGTCGGTCAGCCAGCGTTCGGATCGCCTGGTGCTGGACCACCTGGCGTTCTAGTGAATTCAAATCACAATCCGCAACTGCAGCTTTTGGCTCCAGAATTAGCGACTCAACAACCAGATAAGGCTCCGCCATTGCCGACTAATAGATGTGAACAAAGAAAAGATCCGGGACCGTGCACAGGAAAATCCGCAAGATGGTAATCCTTCGTTTCATATTTGACTCGCTGTGTTCATTACAGAGAAAGGTTATTATCTTCAGAAATTTTAAGGAAAAGGGCAAATAAATGATAAGGACTTAAAAATTACGCGTGATATTCTGCAATATACGAGTATTACGTAATTCAGTCCTTCGGACTGTTGGGTCGCGTAAACCGCACATCATGCAAAACAAACTGATTATACGGATTACATGATTAAGCCAAATGGTACTTAAAAGATTTTAAGCAAGAACATGCTAGGAAAATTGATTAGAAATTTATGTGCTGCAAACAGGGGAAAGGCTGGGGGGCGGCCGCCCCATTGGCCAAAATGATTGGGGCGATAAAGAAAGGATAAGTAATTTGCAATGATTTTTGGCCGTCAGTGCTCATAATTTCTCAAATTTTTCTAATACATATTTATAACATTTATTTACTTTCTTGGCAGTCCGTCGCCATATTTTTGCTCAGAGAATATATTTTAGACGATTTCAAGAGCAGTAACAGCTTTTTCAGCACGGTTTTCTTCTATTTTCAGGCATAACTTTTCAAAATTTCCGACATTCTGCATCAAATGCTATAAATACAGGAGATCTAACTGAAATTCGAGCTTATAAAGGTTCTTCTGCTTTGATTTCACAAATTTTCCGGCGCTGAGCGCCAGATATTTACGGAAAATCAAAGAAATTTAATGATTTTTAGAGCAAAAGTGTTAAAAATTTCGAAATTTTTCGAAAAAATACTGCGCCAAAAGCGATTTTAAATAAAAGTAGACAATGCAAAATGCCGAAAAAACGCCATTTCGCACGTGAAGGGCAAATTTTTGGACCTATTTTCGACTGTTTTCGGAAAAGTTGGGGTACCGCCCCTTCTTGGGAAAATCCTAGATCCGCCGCTGGTTGCAAAAACTATGACTTTTGGTTAGAGGTGTCAGTGTGGCCTAAGGGTTAGTCGGAGGCAAATATCAGCGCTTTTCGAATTTATTGCAGTTTAGTTGATTTAAAGCAATTATATAAAAAGGCTTTATTTTTCATTTGTTTATAGTCTTTGCTTTATTTTTACTATAGATTTTGTTCTAATTAAATCCTACGATTTATCCTTTAATGTTATGCTCCCACGGAGCAATTTTGTGGATCGAATTGATGCTGTTAGCCTTTCAAAAATTTTCTGTAATTTGCTGAAGTAGATAATTCCGAAAAATCAACTACCTTTGTACGATAAGGATAGTAAATCTCTACTCGCACTCTGATTACAATTTAGTGGAAGTCACTTGAAATAATTTGCGGACCATCTTTATACAAATTATAATATAGTGATAGGCATCAAAGAGAAGAAATTCGAAAAGGCAGCTTACAAAAGTCAGAAAGTAGCCCTTCCCTTCAGCTTTTTTGGTCATATGTAATACGGCATTCAAGTTTCATTCGAAATTATGGAGAAAAAGCTTTAAACAGACTACCGGCTTTGTATTTTGTTTCTTGCACTGATTATTTTAACTCTTTAGGTTTTGGAATTATCTGTCGGACGACTGCGATGTTTTCACATATGGTGGCTGTCAGGGCAACGGAAACAATTTCGAAACTAAGGATGAATGTCTAACCTTGTGCAAAGGTCAGTAAAGATAATAATTTTAAGATTTGCAAGGTCTTACGAAGCAAAAATAAATATTTTCATCCTTGAGTCTTTATTTTTGACTAGTCATTAGTAGACATTCTGCCAGCTATAGGCATATATGCACAGCATGGATAATCTAGGGGGTCAGCCGGTCTAGGGAGTTCAAAAATTGATCTATTTTGAGCCAAAATGAGCTCAAAAATTAGTTCAAGTGCTGAAGTAGCGTTAAAACTATGTTATTAAACAGTTTCTGGTAAATTTGAAGCAATTAAAAGAAAATTTTCAATTTTCATCCATTTGGGCCTTCATATTGCCCCATTTCCACCAAATAATTTCCAATTTTTCCATTCAGGGAATCCCAAAATCCCTCCACGTGCATGTCTGGTTGTAGGCATTATGCAAGTGCATACATGTAAAGGAATTGAGATGAACAATTACAAATAAATGAAAAACGTCATACCCTTTTATTGAGCTTACTATTCCCGTCGTGCATGCTACTATTATTTTCTTCATGTACTTGCTTCAGAGTTCTTATGTGATTATCTTTGTTGTTTTATAAGTATCCTATATCCTAATTTTGTTCCTGATTACTTTGGTAATCTGATCCGAAAACCCGAAACTATGTTTTTTGATGCTTGCCCCATTTTGCTCTTATTCCTTTATTGTGGCTTTAAGACCTTTCATCTGATGTGTGCTTGCACCCTGAGGATAATGGTGAATGCAGCAGCACGATTCCTCGATGGAGGTATCTCCCGAAAGAAAATGTTTGTTCTAATTTTGTGTACAGCGGTTGTGGTGGTAATGGAAACAACTTCGCAACTATGGAAGAATGTCAAACGAAATGTCTAAAGGGTAATTAATCGGATCATGTGATGTTTGTATTTACGTAGAGAAAACTATGAGTTTGAAATATGATAATTAGACTATTATGTTCCGATGCACTTTATCTCAAAGCATGATGTATTAGGAATATTTCAACAAGTCAATTCAATTGGTCCTCTCAATCCTTATGCGCATGTGCCTTTTTTAGATTTTCCTGTTAAAGCTTGAGTGATGCAACGGCTAACATTGTTAAGTATCAAATATTTCACATTGAAAAGTAATTATGAAAATTAACGTCTAATGATAAGATTTTGATGTGTTTGATTACGGAAAATGAAGTCTGATGCAGAAACTAAGAATTTTTTCATAACATTGTCTGAAAGTAAGAGTGTCATTAAATTTGAATTAAGACTTTTCTTTATTTTGTTTTCTCTTAAAGTCTCATATCTGCATTCCCTACTAGATATTTAACTAGCTGCATTCCACTAAACTTTAATTGAAAAATCATAATTTCATTTCCTTCCAACTGAAGAGTATGAAATTTTTTGCGCCTATTATCCTTTTTTGTCGCTTTATATTATTTACACCTTTCATGCGGTTGACAAAGTTATATTTAAGAAATTTGAAATTTTTTCATCACTATTATAACTAATCATAACGTCCGTCCGTACCAAAATAGTCAGAATAATCAGGCAATTTCCGGATCGATATAACGATGCATTTTGAACGCTAAAACTCTACAACAGCAAGTTAACTCAGATAGATAATTATTATTAAATTTCCGCTCTAATGTATTTTGACAAATGTGTCCATTATTTTTTGACGTTAGTACGATGTTGTTGACGAATATTAAACAAGCATTAGTTTCCGCTCTGATAATGATGATTATCTTTAATTATTAGCTGCCGTTATCAAAGAGTCGCAGGTCGCTGAAGGTAAATCGGCTACCCTGCGTCCCTTGTCAGAGTTCTCTACTTCCCGAAGTGGAACGATTCGGCCCGAGAGCCTAAACGAAATTGTTTCCGCCGTTGAAAAAAGTGATCCTTTACTTCGTATATATGTATTTTTTTCGCCTCGAAGTACTTAAACAGAAACATAACTACTAGCAAAGTAATTGTGGACATGTTTTTGTCAAACGCTTTAACTTACTCATTAATTCCTAGACATAGGCACGAGAACGCAATCAAAGGGGTTGTTACAGTGTTTTTGTACAATGTCCCTTTGTACATGTAGGTTCCCAAAAGTCTTACATTTTGTGCATGCAAATTTTTGGGTACTATAATATGGTACAGCAGCGCGTGTGGTAAAATACGGTTTTCCGACCTTTTGTAGTGTATTTTAGACAGTTTCTAGGATTTTGACGACAAAAAATACTAAAAACTTATTCAAAAAGGCGCGAAGCGCCTAAAAATTCGACGTTTTTCCATTTGAAATGCAAATTTACTCATTATAAAGACATATAGAACAGACAATTATTCATCTCGAGAAAATGTTTAGGAATTTTAGACGTTTTTTCATTTTTGTCTCCCCAAAAGTCTTTGTCTATGCAGAAATACGGTCCCGAAATGACTTTGTACATCGGGAAAAATCTTTGCCGTATATTAAAAACCTTGGATTCTCACAATTTTATTTAATAAGATTGACTATAATTCTTGTTTCATGTGTCAGTTTTGTCTCGATTTTACCGCAATAATTAAGTCATACAATTTGTTTTTTTGTAACCGGAACATGAAGAATAACTCACCAAGCTTAGACTTTTGTCCCAATTCGCTAGGACCCGTCGCACCACCTATTCAACCGGCGATAATTCGAAGGGAAATGGAGCAAAATCTGGGATCGCAGGAACAACCAACAGCATCGTCGCGAGCACAATTACTTGTGACACAGCCAACACCACCCCTAACAGAACCGATTTTATCAGCTCTCCCTCAAACGCAAGTTGTCGGACAGCAATCAACACAGTCATCAACTCCTCAGGCAACTGCAATTCGTGCTCAGGATACCACCGTTAGAATTGGACACTCCATTGTCGTATCTCCTACTTTGGCTGCTCCCACCACAGTCGTGCCACCCGCAGCACAAACGCTGGCAACTAGACAAGCACAATCACGCCCGCTTGCGCAGTCAAAACCAGGACAAATCTTGTCGCATTTTATAACGAGTGGAGATTCGAACAATCAAAAACTTGCTCCTCTCAGCAATAGTAGTGAGTTTACGCATAAGTCTACTAATTTTCTCCGCAAATTAAATGAACGATTTAGATTATCTCAGTCTGATCAAAAATTTTGAAATTATAAAGTTTTCATTAATTAGTTCGACATCATTCGTATTTCAGATTCGCTTTCCTCGATTTCCGAGCCTAAGACAGATGCCACAGAGAAATGTCTTCAGTCCTTAGTAAGACGTCGCTCTTATGCTCATTGAACATTAATAAATTATAATTACAAATTTTCTTTTCTGTAAATCTTGATTAGCGAGGAGGGATTTATCGTAAAAATTGTCATCTTCTTTAACTGCGTGTTTCTTTGCTGATACTTCGCATAATAAATTGTCGGATTCCTTATAACATTCGTCGAATTCTGACAGAGTTCTTTTCCATTCTATTTGCTTTAAGTTGAGTTTTTCCAATGATAATGATTGTGATGATGATTTTATCGGTAATTTTTATATTAATTGTAATTTTTATAGTAGTCACAATCGTGATAATGTTTGTTCTTGATTGTGAAACGCTGTTTTTAATTATATAGTTACGAGTCATATTTTTATATTACAAAGCAAATTTTCTAGATATACTAATTATTTATAATCATTCCATTAAACAAATATGCAGAAAAATTCTGATTCTACTAGGATCCTGGTCCGTGTCAAGGACCATTCCAGAAAAGATACTGGTTTAGCAATAAAAGCCGTTCGTGTGAACAATTTCAATATGGTGGTTGCGCTGGGAACAATAATCATTTCTACACATTGCAAGAATGTGAAATTCACTGCGCTCGATTTTATGGTATGCACGATCATAACAACACAACTTTGTACTTTAATAACAATAAATTCGATTTATTGTATGCAATAAATTTTCAAAATTTCAAACTTTATTGGATTTTAAAAGTTATTTCAGCTCTTTTTAAAAATACTTCGAATTTCTAATCGACCCTGTATAAACGTCTTTAAAATAACGTAGAACTCCAGGCATTATTTAGAAATTCAGGCTTCGTGCAAAACTTTCTTTATTTTGTTTAAGTGAATTTTGCTCAACTTTGTTTCGATCTGTAAATAAACCCTATTCAAATCAGCTTGGCCAATGCGCTGTTGGGGCAATACTGAATACGTTTTTATGGCAAAATATGGGTGCAGAGCAGGAGTTAGCCATGAAATTGCTTAAAATCTTTATTTTCGATTTCACGAGTCGCACACAACTGTTTCTGCGCTATTTCAATGTTCGAGGCACATTCTGTGGCTATGTAGCTCATGATTAGAAGTCGGCGACTCTCTAATTACGACTAACATTCAGATTAGCCGCGCTTAATTGTGAGCTTCGTCAGGCCAAAATTTTAATTATTTGTCATAATTCAGCGCCAAAATCCCTTTTATTTCTGAGAATTCTATCAATATGTACATTCTGCTCTATAGGGCTTTATACGACGACATCTAATGGTTCGCTTCTGCCGATTCGTCACTAAATTAAGCTATGCATTGTTAAGCCTTTGAACGTGTCTTGCTCACGAGAAAAGACAAGAATTATCGAAAATGTTGTACGAATTATGGTCAATCACTTTCATTTATTTTCACAACACCAATGATTTTGTTGAGTTAGTGAGTTGAGCAGATGTCATTTTTAAGTCCATTCTTAACTGCACAGAATAAATGACTTCTAATGCAGCAGATGAGTTAAACGGAAGTAGATCAGATAATTCAATGATCGTGATTGCGTAAAAAGTTTGTTTACATCCAGGATTAGTTTCGGCAAGGGCGCCAAACATTCAACAGAAATCGGAACCAATATACGCAACAGATAATCCACCAAGGACGCCTGAATCCCTTTTGCCCCAGTCAACTTCTTATCCTTCGCAGCTATCTACCGGGTCTACGGCGCCTCTCTATCCTAATCAGATTCGTCAGCTTTTGCCTCCACCCGACTATGCAGGTCAAAATCAAGTTGTGATTGCGCCAGAACCAGGTAAACACGAATGGTTCATGACCTTTGCATATGACCTAGGTTTTTTACGGTTCTAGGAGCAATCTAGAGATATTTGTCGTAACCTCACTAGGGGGACAAAGTCAATCCTATAATTCTTTCAAGGAAACTCAAATGACAAGTAAGCGGGGATTTAGAGCGGGGCGGATTGTCAAAAAATATTGGGCGCAATAGAAAAATGTGTATTTTTTATGATTCAAGTAATTTTGTACGACGATTTTTCGAATTAATCCGGCGCATCGCGCCAGGTAGTACTCATTAATGACATTTACTGCTTTCTTGGCGCTCTGAAGACTTTAATTTTCCGTTGGAAGAATAGTTTATATACTTAACAAGGATTTTTAGTTTTTACAATCATTTCTCGACTTATTTTTGTAAAGTCTGCACAATTCTACATTTAAACAACAGTTTTGTCGCTAAATTAACACATTTCCTTGATACTGTTAGTCTTATAGATTTGCTTTCGTCCGTAATTTTCTTGATATTTCATGTTTTGGTTAAATTTTTCCATTTTCGCAGACGTTAATTCAATTGTTTTCTCGACCCTGACTTTTCTGATCGATTTTAGCAAGGATGTTATAACTTGTATTTTCTTTTAGCAATTTAACCAAGTATACATACAATCACTATCTGTGACCATTGGCAGATTTAAGGGGGCGCCCTCCATCGGCCCAAAATAGTTGGCGAGATAAAGAATGGACATGTAATTTGCAATGATTTTTGGCCGTCAGTCATCATAATTTCTTGAATTTTTTCGGCGCTCCACGCTGGATAATGCCTTTTGATGACATATATTTAATCTCTTGGTGGCCTGGAAGCATATATTTGCTCAGAAAATAGGTTTTAAAACGATTTCAAGATCAGAAACACTTTTTCAGCATAGTTTTCCTCTATTTTTAAGCATAACCGGCGCTTCGTGCCAGAATTTTCGCTTAATGATTTGTTTCGAGAAAAATCCTTTAAAGTTTTATAATTTTTTTGAAATTGCACCAAAAGCGATTTTGAATAAACATAGACAAGGGTGAACGTCGTTGCACATGAAGGGCATATTTTAAGACCTATTTCCGACTGCTTTTGAATAAGTTGGGGTACCGCCCCACTTAAGAAAATC
Organism: Mermis nigrescens; assembly: GCA_036768485.1. Classification (NCBI taxonomy): domain Eukaryota; kingdom Metazoa; phylum Nematoda; class Enoplea; order Mermithida; family Mermithidae; genus Mermis; species Mermis nigrescens. The sequence continues at coordinate 16,792,348 of JAVLUZ010000157.1, read as the reverse complement.
CTAGATCCGCCACTGTCAGTGATTTATAATGGTAAATGTCTGCAGTGATATGTAACAGCTGTTGAGAATTAATCGCCTTGATATTTCAGCTCAATTTCCTCCTGCCCAAAATAGTTATCCATCGGCGCAAATCATCCAGCCAGCACCTGCATATCCACAGCCACCTGTCATCCGAAGTACCCAGGGCTACGTCCAAGAGCCAATCGTTCAGCCTACCGTACAACCTTATCCACAGCCACCTGTCATCCAAAGTACCCAGGGCTACGTTCAAGAGCCAATCGTTCAGCCTACTGAACAACCTTATCCACAGCCACCTGTCATCCAAAGTACCCAGGGCTACGTTCAAGAGCCAATCGTTCAGCCAACCGAACGACCTTATCCGCAACCACCGTCGTACGGTCTTTATCAGGCAGCTCCTTCCCAGCCTGTTGTCCCGCTTCAGCCGGTTCAGCCGCCGGTAATATATTGCATGTATTCCTTCTACTGTTGTATTTTTGGATTTGATATCTTTAGCTTTACTGCTAATCTCATTGAAAAATCAAAATTCAAACCATTTAAATGCAACGTTTTTTTAAAATGTAACCTTTGCATCATATTATTGAATGTATAAGCTATTTCAATTCGCCTGTTTGAATTGTCTGAATGTGCGTTGCACCTTGCAAGATACAAGATATTTGAATATGATTTAAATATATTTTTTAGAAATTTTAAGTCTCAACAATTTTTCCAAACATTTTAATTATGTTCTGCTTGGGGAATATAAGAAGCCTATATTTATATTAATCCTCCGTATATATGTCAAATAGCAACAGACCCAGCAATACGTCGCACCTCAGCCGCCATCTCCCTACGGACAATTCGTTCCTCCTGAGCAAGAAATACCGCGATGCCCTAATAATGAACCGCCCATGCTACATCCGGATAGCAGACCTATTCTGTGTTTGCCCGGCAAAAACCAGTGCCCACCATCGAGTAGCTGCTATTTCAATGGCTTAGATTATTCGTGTTGTCCAGAAACTGAAGATCCGTACGAGAAAAAGTTGGGATATGGTCAAGCGCCGAACACGGAAGATTTAGACGAAAACAGCTTCGGTAAAAACAAATTATTTAGACATTATTAACAGCAGCTAATACTTATAATGTGATAATAACAATAATAGCAAAGAAACAACAAGCTAAACGGCATAAGCTGTAGTATATAAACACGGATAATCTGCATAGTACATACACAAACTGTAAAACTTCTTTCAATCCGGTATTAATGGAAGCCGGGTCGGTACCAGTGGGAAGACCTAAAAGTTCCAATGAAAAATTTTGAAATGGTATACAAATCGAAGAAAAATGATGAGAATACATAAAAATGACTCTAAAATCAGTCAATCAACTAGATAAAAGAAAAGGAAACCAGGATAATGCGTGGAAATCATTTAAAAATTAACTAATCAACAAACCAATCAACCAATGACTAACCAACCATTTATCAATAATCAATCAAACAACCAATAATTAACGAATCAGTCACTAAGCAACCAATCAACCAATCAAACAATCACTTTGTAAAAGGACAACCTACCAAAAAATTGGTTAGCTGGTATTAATGGGAAGACCGACCTTTGTCCGGCTGTATTATTATCAAATTTATCAGAATAGTACTAATTGCTATAATTAATAAAGCGTAACATAAGCAATTAATGGTTTTCTAATAGAATTATATCAAAGCATTTGAATAACATTATTTTTCACCTTCTTTTGCTAGCTTAATCAACAATGTCAATTATGGTAAAACAATTTTTTGTGCACGAGGTCTAATATTTTCGCATAGGAGGCAATTATGGCCAACAAACAGCTCAACCTGGTTACACCAGTCAAAGTTCAGTCGCAGGTGGATATGGATCTCAGCAGATTGTTCCTCCAATTCAGCCTCCTGTCGCACAAATACCAGGCTACGGCCCGGAAGGACCCAGGTTTCAAAACATAGTTTTAGCTCCATCACTATCAGGCCCTTCTGTCAGCGGATACTCGGCTTTGGCACAGGACTGGAATGAAGGATCACATGGGAACGATAGTAATAGTATTGTTTTTCTCTTTCTTGAAATATTCATCAATTTAATGTAAGAACAGTTTGTTCCTTCCATTATCTTTTTCATAACTCTGCCGGTACAACATAGCTGGCGAGATAAAGAGCAAATATATTTTTTTAAATTTTTTTGGCCAACATTTAGCAGTTGTTCCGGCGCCGGTCAGCCTTCGTTTACTTCATTTATTAATTTCAGTCTAAAGCCATTTTTTTGTTCAAAATTAAGGTTTTAGCGCACTGCAAGGTTTTGTGGCTCTTACAGAGCTTTTGTGCAAAAACATGGTGATTAAAAATTTTTCATCCCGCATTGTATTAGAGATTTCAAATTTTCGTCGCTTTGCGTTTTATCCTTTGATAAGTTGATAATCTGATAAGATAATTTGCAATAAGTGATTTCGGCTTTTTAGTGCTTTATCATTCTTTATCATTAGAGCTTCGTGGCGAATTCAGGCGCTAAAGGCTTAATTGATGCAAACTGATTAATGTATACAAAAAAAGTAATTCTAAGCAGCGGAGGACGGCGAAGAAACGTTATTTTACGTATAAAAACGAATTTGTGCGGTTATTTTATATCCTAGGAAAAGTTAGGATACACCGCTCATACCTAAATCTTGAATACGCCACTACGCTCAAGCACACAGAACTGCACTTATCCTTGATGACATTGTTGTTTTTTCAGTTTTATTCTTCAATGTTTCTGATTTAATTTTGATTAGTTTCGCATACTTATGCATGTTTTGATAAATAATTTTAATGTATGGTACTGAAAAAATCAGTATAGACTGAACCGCATTAGATTTTTGATATTAATACAAGTTTTTAGGCAAAAATCATATTAGTATTTCTGCTCCTTAGCTGACAATAATTTGCCTCAAAGAAGCAATTTGTGCCTTGAGCCAGTTGACAGTGGGACTTGCCGTGGCTCCCATCTCAGATGGTACTACGACAAAATTCCCGATCAATGTCGCTTGTTTTATTATAGCGGTTGCAAAGGGAACAAGAATAATTTTGAAACGCTGGATTCGTGCAAGCGAACTTGCTTACCTGGTATGTACATGACAAAAATTGCTAAAAAAATTATTTGTCAGTAAGCGATGAAAAGATTTGTTTATTTGATAACTTTGCTTTCATTTCCATGCCGTCTTAAAGTTTATAGTATGTTTCTGACAAGTTTAATTATGACTTTAAAGAGCTTTTGCTGTCAGAAGGCAGCATTGTGTTGATATATAATTACCGTAAACTATCGGTTTATTGCTAAAATTCTTGCCCAAAGTTCTGCAAAGCATTTTATAGCGACTGTCATAGATGCGCGGTATGGCCGATCTGGGGGAAGGGATCAGCCAGTCTGGGGTAGGTTCCAAAATTGAGCTTTTTTGGGCCAAAATTACCTCAAAAACTAGCATATATGCTAAGATGGCGTTATTTTATTTCACAGTATCTGGTCAATTTTGAGCACGTTTAGAGAACATTTCCAGTTTTCATCCATTTTTGGCCTTTATTCTGCCTCATTTTCCTAGAAAATTTCCGAGTTTTCCAATCTGGGGATCTAGACCCTACAAACCTATTCCCGTGTGCATGTCAGCTTACTAGTATATTGCACGTGATTGCCTTTCCCAATCATGAATTTTCAGCTACTCAAAACATCCTTTTTTCTTATAGCGCAGTAGTGCTGCAGACTTATGTAAAAACGCTGATGTAATAATGGCAAGTTGTTGTGGAAAACATTTTTGAAACTAAATTGCGACCGATACATGTGCTTCGCTTGTTAGAATTCTTACAAAAACGAGCGTAGTACGTACTTCGGCTACGGCATTAGGTTCTATGTTGACATTTATATAAAAACAGCGTAAATACCTTTATGATAAAAAATATTAAAGGCTTCTAAGAATTTGCAAATCAAAGTGATTAAATGAATCTGAATTAACTTCGTAAGCAGTCAAACCTGATGATGCAATCAGTGGCGGCTCTAGGGTATGCTGGGGTATGCACTGCATACCCAAATGGGATTCTTGCATACCCAAAAAAAATTTAACTGAAATGCAAAAATGAATGGTCGAAAAACTTTGATCATTTGAAGAATTTTTTACTCTCAACGGGTTTAAATCGTGCTAATAACTCCTGTAAACTAAATAAATCAAATGCGAATATCAGAAAACATGAATTTTGTAATCTTATTGTTTCTCTTTGGAACTCTTTGCCTGAACATGTTATACAAGCTCCTGGCTCAAAAGCTTTCATGATTAGATTGAAAAAATGTGATTTTTCACCTTTTCTTAAGGGCTGTATTTAAGCGCAACTTTTCATTGCCTCTGTGTGTCCTCAGTTACCTTATGTTTTCTGCGTCATATTGTAACGTGAATTTATTTAACTTCGAATTATTTTACATTGCGCGTTATTTTTTTCCATGTAGTATGTTATTGTAAAATTCGAAATGTATTTTTCTTTTTTTACACATCACGCAGTAAGTAATTTAATGTCATAAATTTTGCAAAATCTTTTTGTATGTGTGTTGTGTGTTTACACGTAAACGTAAATAAACATTATTATTATTATAATTGTTGCTCTGCTCACTGATATGTATGCTATGGACAAGTACTGTAGTTAGAATGCATTATCGTTATTGCATTTCTGATAACATGGGGCATGTTGTGCAGGCAAGAAATAAGAATTTCACTAATTTAGTGAAGTTCTTTCTTTTCCTTCTAGTGAAATAAAAATCTGATGTTTGATTGAGTTTGTCATCATTGAAATGGCACGCAAAATTCCGTTTTCCAAAGCATAACTATTTTTCAAAAAAATGTGTATTTTAAAACATTTAGTGAAAAATCTGGTACTTTTCCTGATACCTGACCTGCTAATCTTCTAAAATTTAAATTCAATTTATTGACACAGCATTATGAAACGTGGCCTAGAGAGTTTTGGATTTACTACGCCATCAAAAAGCGCCCATCAAGAAACAGACGCGGATGTTGATGCTGCTGCGGATTTGGATAACTTATGCCAGTTAGAGGATGAAGCTAGTTCCTCTTTAGCATCACCTGCCTTAAAATTAAACGTAGATCATGATTCCGATAGTTTTCGTTCCTCGTCGGTTAGTTCTCAAAATCAGCTTCAGCTGCCAACTGATATTGGAGATCGAGATAATTTCATCTCGGGAAAACGAAGCACTTACGTTAACGATAAGTCTGGTCGGTGCTTTTCAAATGCTTATTATTAGAATCGACCGTGGCTAACGTATTCACACACAGTAGACCGAGTTTTCTGCCACACTTGCATTCATTTTTCCAATTATAAATCTAGCCTGACTAGTGAATGGGTCAATACTTGGAGAACATTGAGCAAAAAATTGGACAAGCATGGTAGTTCAAAGCAACATTTGGATGCTATACAAAAACGTTTGTATTAAACAGTGTAAAGAGGATTATGCAATAAACTGCTTTAAAGGAAAACTATACAATATTAATATTGCCCTTTTCAGAAAGCACCATCGACATTTCAAGAGCAACAGATTTGATTCAGGTTGCTATTGATGGCTTAAAAGAACTTCGACAAAACGAAATACCGCTTAACACGTCTGGCAGCCAAGTGGACAATGAGGCTCCTTTTGAACTGATGTGGTGTAAAGCCGAAGAAATTTGCAGTAATTTTAAAATCACTAATTTTACGATTCAGTCAACCCGAAAAGTGCGATCTACAGTAGATTCCCAACAGAGTTTTTATCCGATTCCACCATGGGCCGCCGGCATACTATGGACATAAAATTGCACATTTACAATACAATTTTAGACAATTTACTGTCTGCTTTCAATCAACGCTTGGGTGATCACACTCAAAAATTGCTGCGTTTTGTAAATTGTTACATTCCATCAAATAAACAATTTATGGAACGGAGCATGTGTCAGATAGCCGGAGATCTATGGAACGATGTTGAACAGGAAGATTTGTATTGTGACATTAACAATTTTCGCCGATTTTGCTTGTCAATGCCAGATGATGTGCTGCGAAAAATCGACTGCTTGCAAAGCGTTTTAAAAGTTATGCCAAAGCAGCACTATATGCATCTGCACCAAATCGTTCAACGTTTGGCGACTTTGCCAGTAACGACTTGTGAATGTGAATGGTCATTTTCGAAGTTAAAATTGATAAAAAACGACTCAAGAACGACAATGGCGGATAAAAGGCTTTGTGGACTTGGTTTGCTAACGATCGAGCGAGAAATTTTGAATAAAATTGATCGGAACCATATCATTGATTTGTTTAAAAATATGTCAAATCGTCGAAAACTTAATTAATGCGTAACATACTCGGCTGAATTTTGAAAATAATGATATTAGTGTGATGCAATCGTTTTTTTATTTGAGGAAATACGTGCAATTTAGGACGTATCCTTATTATATTAGCAAATTTCTATTGCATACCCAAAAAAATTTTTGAATACCCAGGTCACCAATCCTGGAGCCGCCTCTGGATGCAATCATGTGCGCACAAATTAACAAAGACAAAACTACAAATATTATAATAAACAACAATAAAACTACCAATATTATAATTAACAACAATAAAACTACCAATATTATAAAAAATCCTATAAGATATTTTCGCAGCAGTTCTTTTTTATAATAAAACTTCATTGCTGTTTTGATCATGGCTATTCTTAATGAATTAGAAAAACAACTAAAAGTGTGAGAAATCATAATAGTTATATAAATGAATGCATGAATTAGCTTCTTGAACGACCAAAAAATTAATAATCGTTTCTGTTAAGGTGAGTCGGGAATGTGCCCGGACAATAGTTTGCCACTTGGCTCGCAAAATCCATTGATTTGCGGTTCGTCTAAGGAAGCTATAAGTTGTCCCGCCGGCTACTATTGCACCGGTGGATCATTGCCAGTATGTTGTTTGGTACCAGTCGCGTACGACATCCAAAAAGTCCCACTCAATGGTCCTCAAGCTATCTTGGCAATACCTGATTTTTATCCGAGACCGCCAGGTAAAGAATATTTAAATTTTTAACTTGCTGCATTCACTCAAGTTTTCCATCTGTTGTAGCATTTAGCTCAAACCCTATCTATCTTTAGTACAAATAAATTAAATTTTCGGACTCTTTATTCTGAAAGTCCATAAATCATGTGCAGTCAAAGCGTCTGTAATTACGTGAGAAACGCTCAATCCACTATATATTTATGAAAGAGTGTTTATGTGTTCGGGGTTGGCTCCGGCCCCATAACACTTGGTAGGGCTGACGTTTTGGCCCGAGCTCGGCCTACCGGCTGGGGGTGTAGTAGCGACATTTAAATTTCATCAACCCCACCCATGCACCCTGTACAGGGGTGAAGCGGGAGGCGTCCCTATGCTTAAGCATGACCGATTTCGGGACAAAACCGATTTTTTTGTCATATTTCGAAAATCGGAATAAATTCAATTTACACTATTTTCGGGTTACGGTAATTTTGCCGCTGCGTGCTTTATAATATAGGATCGGACGTAATATAGCCTGCATAATGCTACAAGATGGGCAATGCTATACGGTACAATTATGTGATATAAGATACCCTGTCTGTGCTATAACATGCAGTGATATAAGATAGGAGATACCCTCTGCTATAACATATGAGTGATATAAGATATCACGTGATATATGACACCCTTTGCTACAACAAACAAAAAAATTTTTAAAACATCAAAAATATGGTTTGACCAAAAAAAATTTCCAAAATATTCCCAAAACATCAAAAATATGGGTTTGACCAAAATAATTTCCAGAACATCCCAAAACATCAAAAATATGATTTTGGCTAAAGAATTTTCAAAACCATTCTGTAACGTCAAAAATATGGATTTGATTAAAAAAATGTACAGGGGTGAAGCGGGAGGCGTCCCTATGCTTAAGCATGGCCGATTTCGGGACATAGCTGATTTTTTTTTGTCAAATTTCGAAAATCGGAATAAATTCAGATTTACACTATTTTCGGGTTACGGTAATTTTGCCGCTGCGTGCTTTATAATATAGGATCGGACGTAATATAGCCTACATAATGCTACAAGATGGGCAATGCTATACGGTACAATGATGTGATATAAGATACCCTGTCTGTGCCATAACATGCAGTGATATAAGATAGGAGATACCTCTGCTATAACATTTGAGTGATATAAGATATCACGTGATATATGACACCCTTTGCTACAACAAACAAAAAAATTTTAAAACATCAAAAATATGGCTTGACCAAAAAAATTTTCCAAAACATCCCAAAACATCAAAAATATGGGTTTGACCAAAAAAATTTCCAGAACATCCCAAAACATCAGAAATATGATTTTAGCTAAAGAATTTTCAAAACCATTCTGTAACGTCAAAAATATGGATTTGATAAAAAATGGTTGACAAAAAACATTTTTACAAAAATCCAAAAAATAAAATATGGTTTTTACCAACAATTTTTTTAAGAAATATCCTAAAAATATCAAAATACCCAAAAAATACAGGAGACATCTCAATTCCATATAGCTATCAGGTCTAAGTTCAGCCCAGGTAACGCTGGGCAGATCAGCTAGTGTCGAATAAAGAAGTAAAATATGACTATTTGACGTTGAATGCTCTTGTAAATCCAAAATTCATACTAGGCTTCTTAGGCGTGGCAACTTTATTGATTTCAACTTGATTAGACACAGGTGTTGACTTAATCGTTCGATCACTGGATCATTTTGCGGACATGTATTGCAGTGCAGAGTAATTGCCTACCTTCCATTATATGTTGCCTCAAGAGACTTAAAAATTTACATTTTTCTATTGGTCTAGCAAACGATTTCGCAATGTAAATGTGCACGAATATTTTTAATCGCGCTGAAAGTAGTTTTTTCGATTTAGATAAAGAATTCGATTGCATATTAGAATTTCGGAAGTATGAGATGCAGATGCAAGGTATCGAAGAGGATTGCTGCAAATTCTCGGTTACTTAGAGTTGTATATTTTTTAATTATATTTTTCCCTTTAGTCTAATTTACAAACAATCAAGAAACACAGCGCTTTCATAAAAAACATAAGACTAAAGTAATTTTCTACCATCTGGTAGAGTTAAGCCACATAAGGGCTGTCCTATAGATTTGTGGAATGCACGCTGTGTAATAAATAGGTACGTGACAGCCAGTTCCATCTTGAATGTTTGCATTTCGGATTGGTGATTAATTCAATATTTTCCGCTTATATTTTTCCACTTATTACTCGAGGCAAAGTAATATCTTCGAAATTATTAATGCAATGAGGTTCCTGTTCCTTTCTAGGCAATGCTCCTTACACAGTCCCTGCTGAAGGAAATTCTTATTCAAAACCGGGCGTCGAAAATTTAAATGGGCAGGTTGACAATGCGGATGGAAATACAGATGTTCAGTCGTTGATTGTTCCTTCATCCATAGTTTCGTTTAACAAAACACAGCGTTTTGTTCTGAGTAGTTTCGTAGGCGCTAAGCAAGATGCTTCGAAAACACCCCAGGCCAACTTTACCAAGGCTCGAACTGACAGTGATTCGGGAGATAACCGAATTCATTTGTCTGGCAAAGCAGAAATCAAAGTGTCGAGCGAGGTAAACAGCATACAAGTACAGCATGGAAGTTCTGGAGGTTCAGGCCAGAAAAATTTCCGGAAAAGTGCCTTTTTGGGGTAAAAATTGATGTGTACATGTCAAAAACGCTGCCTTTAGACGTTTCGGACAATGCTTGTTTTAACATGAAACGTAAAAAAATTTCGAATAAAATTTGAAAAAAATCGAGAAAATTGAACAAAATATAGTTAAAAAATGTGTATACGGCGCGAAGCGCCGAAAATTTGTGACTTTTGAGCCAAAAATGGGCTAAAAAAACTTAAAAATGCACACTTTTTACAATTTTTCTACGAAAAATCGACAATTTTGGACGAAGGGGTCGCAGCCATTGTCGCATTTAAATTAAATATTTAATTCAAAGAGTTCTGAAATCTTCGGTATCGGATCGAAAAAAGCACAAAATGTCATTTAAGTAAATTAAACTGTTGGCCGTTGCATAGACTCATATTCAATTTTTGAAAAGAAAGAAAAAACAGATTGAAAAAATTGAAAAATATGGAAAGGCGTGCTGTGAAGTTATATGTTTTGCAAATATGTAAAAAGGCCATATTCAAAAAATTTTTTGTTGGTCTTAAGGAAGTCATTGTCGTTGAAGTTTCAGTAATCATGGTCTAATTAGATAATATTAGTAAATAGCAAGCAGCAAATATGTTAAGTGATATAATTGGAACAAAGGAATATCAGAGAACAAATCAAGTTAGTTTTTTTGGAGGATTTCATCTGATTCAATTGTGCGAGTACAAAATCAATGAAAATATTAGAAAAAAGCCTCTTTTGTTATTTTGTAAATTTAGAGTAACATCAGAATTAATGAAATTGACGATGTTAGCGAATCCATCTGGAAAATTGTCAGAGATCAGTGATGAAAGAGGGCAAATTTCTTTAAAATTTATTGTTTGTATTGTCGCATTTACATACATAAGTCACATTTTAAGCTCACTAATTAAAAAATTAGTCTTATTATTTTATTTATTTACAGCTATTACCATATAATATAGTAGCTGAAAAACTATAGTCAACAAAAACATATCATAGATTGAGTAAATGTGTTTCCAGTCTTTTGTTGAGGTAATGAAATCGCGGTGAAAAAGTTCATCAGTTTTGGAACCGTTCGGCATTAATGACTATTTTAAATTTAAAAATCAATATGTTCGAAATAGTGAAAAGCAGAAGAACTGTATGTAGACTCTTATCGCTCTGCACGAATACGTACAAAGGGTTGTAAGCAGACATGCACGGGGAGGGGGGTTTGGGGGTCTAGATTCCCAGAATGTAAAAACGGGAAATTTTCTGGGGAAAATGAGGCAAAATTAAGAATAAAAACTTCCTTCAAAAGTGCATCAAATTGACCAGAAACTGCGAAATAACGTGGTTTTAACGTTATTTTAGCGCTTATACCAGTTTTTAGCTGATTTTGACCCCCAAAAAGCTCAGTTTTTGGCCCCTCCTCTAGGCCGGCTGACCCCATCCCCCAGATCGGCCATGCTGTGCATCTATGGTTGTAAGTAACGTTAATAAAGTTTTCCATAAATTATTCAAGAAGCCGAAGATCGATGGATTGGATGAGAGGAAGCCGTTCGTGTTTGGATTTCCTGCAAACTTCCTTTCTCAAACGCTATCACCGACGTCGAATCTTGCTTGCCCTGATGGAGCCGAGCCATTAAAAGATCCTAAGTACATCAAACTCTTTTGAGCATGCATGCACATACATGAGGGTGTATAAAATTGCTAACTTAACTCTTACAAACTTATGAATTGCTAGTCTTCGCTGAAATTGTTCAGTTGTTAATCGGCAGGCTACGTATAAAAATTATGCGTAGTTCATGGAATTTCAGGCTGTAAAAAGTAGCGAAGTTGCACTCTATGAGCATAAAAATCAGGCAATTTTCGTTCAGAAACTTAGAATACATCAAGTTTGTTTTTTAGAACAACAAATGGCGTCTTTTTAAAAATAAGAGGGTAGGTTATTTAGATTTTTGTTTTAATCAGCTCTTTTTTTGCTTTTTTCGCTGGAATTCCCTGATTTCACTCTGTTTTTGAAGTGTGTAATTGTAAATGTAAGCGTAATCGTCGTTCTCTAATCTAATCTTGGTGGTCATGTTCTTCCAAATATTAAGTGTGAAGTCAGTTTTTACATTTTTAAAAAATGCAGCGTTGTGAAGCACTTGAACAAGATCGTTGTGCGACTGCAATGCTCGCTTTACCAGCTATAGTCTGCTTAATTTGTTGGAGTGCTTTTTCTGCAATTTTAAAGGGACTACAAAAGTGTTATATAAACCAATTCGATAGAAATGATATTCTACGGTAATCGAGTTATAGGATGATCTTCAACATTGTCCAGCGGCAAAACTGTGTTTCATGTTTAAATTTAGTGAAAAGGCTCGAGAACAAATGGAACAGATAACCGAACGGTGACAAATCAAATTCAATTTATTGGTCAAGGGAAATTTCTATGAAAATCGAGATTTTTGTGAATCATGTGTAACAAGATTGTTTAGCTTCATTAGTTTTAATGCATTTTTTATTTGCTTTGATTACTTCTCAGAACTGGAAGAGCTCAAGACTGCACTGTCGATGAACGCAACAATCCACTATGTTCACAAGGTCAATATTGCCACATCGATCCTGAACAAAAGCAGCGATTTTGTTGTGACATTAGCTCCAGGGCTGGCTTCGGCGGTTCGGCGGATGATGGGGAATCGGAATCCTCTCCGAAAAGTAGACAGATACTAGCAAGTGATTGCTTAGGTGGTCGTTGTCGTCCCATCACGCAGAATTGGTTCAAAGCCGAAGAAGCTTCGTCCGAAGTGACTGTAGAAAAGGAGGGAAAGTCGGTCGATGCCGGGCTTGAGGGCAAATTCAGCACTGAAGTATGTTCAGTAACACATTTGGCGCCGTGCTGATTGTATAGCGAGCTTGAATTATGGAAAATGAGGAAAAATAACAGAGAAATTAAACTCTTTAGAGGCATTGCATAATCGATTAAACTCCTTCCACGGAAGCTTGGATATTTTAAAAAATTAGGCTCCTATGCACCTTGTCACAACAACACCTGTATTTTGAAAGTAAAAAGAATCGGATAATTTTTTCTACTTTTGAAACAATATTTTCATTATTTTTGATTTACAAATTTAATTTTTTAATTACTATCGGCTCTTTATGTCTTATCTTTTCTATAGTTTCTTTAGTTTACAGCGCAAATAGTTTGTTTGCTCCGTTCGAAAAAATAGAAATATGGCTTTTTAAGTAAACTGAACGATGCAGTATAAGTTTGTGATAAACTGCTTTTGCTCTAGTTACAACTGCACGTAACTCGCGATTTACCTATGCAATATGTTCAAGAGAAGTATAGGTCAAAAACACTTTTAACAAGACATCGGTTGATCCAAAATAATTATATGGGCAACCAGTATCTACATTTTTTCAGCTTAATTAAAAATAGACCCAAAAGTCCATTATACGTAAAGTATGCGTATTTTTCGCAGCTTTTCCGAGTGTTCATTGGAAATTATTTATAATACAGCACGATTTTTCCGAGCAACTTTTAATCTCTTTAGGTCCTTAAAATCCTCATCGCATACAAAAAACATCACCGGAACAAAAATAAGGCCATAAGATTGCCGAGATCAATAAATATCACCAAATGAAGACTTGTAAATGATTTAAAAATATATACTATATTTTGCCATCTACGAGCATCACGTATATTTTGCCATCTACGAGCATCACAGCATGGCTGATCCGGGGGTTCAGCCGGTCTAGAGAGGAAGGGGGTCAAAAATTTAGTTTTTTTGGACGACCTGAAGAACTGGTATAAACGCTAAAATTGCGTTAAAACTACGTTATCACTAGAGCGATCAAATTTTGGTGCTGCACCAAATTTTTTAAACCTTCTATGATACTCAGGACGTCGAGATACGTCGAAAAAACATATTTTCTGCACTCAACTCTGCACCAAATTGCACCAAACTTGCACCCGATGCACCAAATTCGCAAAATTGGTAACATTTGCACCAAATTGAATGAAAATCAAGTTAGAAATCTCAGGAATGATCAAGAAAACGATAAAACGAGCATGCATCAAGTATTTTGTTTACTGCTATGAAAATTTGTCGAAGATCGAAGCGTTTTTGAATGCTTTGGTAGATGACAACACAGCAGCAGTCTGGAAAGCGATACTTCTTATAAAGACTGATTTTCTAAAATGTGAATCATTGGTCATAGCTACTAGAGCTGTGCCGGGGCCGCCTTTTTTGCCGGGGCCGGGGCCGGGGCCTGGCCGGGGCCAATAATAGCGTGCTTTACCATGCTCATAGTACGACCCTGCCCTACCCCTTATATGTACCTATGCATATATTCTTGCTTGTAGATATGCACGTCAAGCGTTAATATTTGTTGGGATTACAAGATATAACAGAACATGGGCATTGGGGAATCTAACCCCCAGAATTCACATTCTCCCCCCACAAGAAAATCCGCTAGACCCCCCAGAAATTGATTTTCAGAATTTTTTATGTTTTTCTGCGGTTTTTTTATGCTAATGGATAGCTCTCATTGAGAAACGCGAGAAAACGGTGTTTTTTTCGCTCTACCATAAATTATCAGGCACTTTTTGAATTTTGGACTCCCTAGAATTTTTGAGCTGCCCATGTATGGATTTAACTCCTCTGACTTGGATGCGTTTTTCAATGTGCTTTACTTTGCACTTTTTTAGGCTTACTATTCTATTTGTTCTGATAGACGTAGCTGTCTGCTACCAAGCAAGCTGGAAATGCTCGTCTATATGAATTGCAATTTAAAATATGTCAATTTTGATTATTAATTAGAAATTTGCACCAATCTGACAGTGAAATAAAGATTTGAATTAGCAAGATCTGTGGTTTGCTTGAAATTGAGTTTGAAGGTAAATCTGCCCAAAACATTATCAATTTTCTACATTATAATCAACTCTAACATTGGCCCCGGCCCTGGTGCCGGGGCCAGCCTAGCCCCGGCCCGGGGCCGGGGCCGGGCCTGGCCCCGGCACAGCTCTAATAGCTACTATTGGCTTTTTACTGGAGGCAATAGAGCAGTTTGAAACAAGAAATTTGACTTAGGAGGAGCGGTGGAAAACTCTTAGCCATGCATTGAAGTTCTTAGACGGTTCGTTCATAAAAAGTTTGCTGCCAGCTTGGGTAAGAACCCCAATGTTGAGACTTTTATCGCAGAAATATATTCGGAAATTCGGCTCAAGTTTTTACATGCTCCTTTTACTTTCGATAGACGTGTAATTTTCAGCAGTACAAATTGCTCTTCACCGTTCAGAGGAGGATTTTTGTTCGAAAATATCAAAATATACAATTTACTTACAATCAATAAGTTTTTGTTTGAGTAAAGCCTACGCATTATGCATCGATTACCGAATTATTTGCACCAAATTGTTAAAAATTTGCGCCAATTTTCGCACCAAATCAATCATTCTTTTGCACTAAATTTTGACTGCTCTAGTTGTTACACAGTTGCTGGTCAATTGAAGCTTTTTTTAGAGAAAAGTTTTAATTTTTAATTCTGGAGGCTCTCCAGACCCCTAAACCCCCACGTGCATGTTCAAAAAGGTACAGCATGGCCGGTGTAGGGAGGGGGGGGTCAGTAAGATTTTTTAAGCAAAAATGGTCTCAAAAACTTATATAAATGCTTAGATAACGCTAAACCTATCTTAATCCGCAGTTTTTGGTAAATTTCAAGCATTTTTGCAGAAAAATTCAATTTCCATCTATTTCTGGCTGTTATTTTACCTTATTTTCCACAGAAATTTATCATTTTTCCATTTTAGGGGAAGTCTAGACCTAAGATCCGTATGTGCACGTCTGGTCATGTCACAAATCAATTTTGCTTTATAATAGCTATGGTTCAAATAACTATTGAAATTACGTTCACTTTTTCAAATTTTTTGCTTAATCAAATCCAGTACCATTGAGCTTTTTTAAAATTCGCTCATTGGTTGGACAATAGAAAATAAAAGGGACGGTGAAGCTAGGTCAAAGAAAGATGAGTCATTTCAGGACTTATCTCGAGGCGATAGATTGACTTGACTTAGCCTCAAATTACCGCAGCTGGTTTGAATCGGATGAGCTTGAGCAAGACTTTCCTCGACAGGAAACTAACAGTACCTACTTTGAGCATACATGCACATGGTCAAAAGTTCTGGAAGGGAGTAAACCGAGTTTCCTGGGGGAATAAATGAGTAATTTTTTACCCATATAAAGTCGAATTTTCGTTCCTAATTCGTCGTATTTTATTTTTCATGAATATTTATAGTAAAATTTTCATGAAAACAATAACAATAATGGCAATGGAATGACCTGTAACATCAAATACATACAAAATAATGGAAGAAAAATGTCTGGATGAATGAATAGAACAGTCAATCGCTCTAAAAATACGTATATGTACTTGAAATTATATTGTTGACGTAATTTGACGCTTTTTTCATGGTTCAAGAAATCGATTTTAATCCAAAATGGCCTGAGGGGGTATGCTTTTCAAAAGTCCTGGTAGGGGGATAACTTTTTTGGAATAATTTTTTTCAGTGTGTATGTGTGACTCGGGGTATTGCGCTGAGTTGATCCTGAATTACCATAAATTGTCGGCTGGCTGTCGCTGATATGAACGAACCACTGATACGGTGAGCTTGATTTATCTTTAATTTTGTATTCTTTCAGGAAGTTAGAAACACTACCACTGAGGCGTATATTGTCAATGAAATTACGATAGAAGCCTTATCCGTGACTAAACAAGCTGTGAGACAGCAGACAAACCCGAGAAGAGCAAAAACGCTTGCGAACTCTGATACGTCTGAATCAACAACATCCTCGCCATATCAGCAAGCTGTCGAAGATTCCGCAAGTGATTAGCCGACTTTCTCTCTTTTAGACCATCTATCGGTTTTAGCTCTTCGGAGCATTTTTGTTTTATCATGCAGTTCAAAGATTAATCAAACATAATAAAGGACGCGTCTTACATACGTCTTACTTCTGAAACTTTGTTCATATTTAAGATGGATGATTTTTACGAGCTGTTTATGCACTTTTCAACCTTGTACTTCTGGCCTATTCATTGCTTTCATCTACTCACGTAAATGATAGGAAGTCATCAATACGACAAAAATAAAAAAAGACAGAAAAAGGAAGGAAGAAGTGAAGGTACTATAGAGAAATTTTTAAAATATTCAAATGGATAAATAAATAAATACATAAAGGATAAATAAATAAATAAAATAAAATAAAATGAAATAAAAAGAAGAGATTTTACGATTTTGTGAATTTTCGTATTCATTTTATGTGCTGCTAGCTATTACAAATGCCTTTTCAAATGTTGTGTCAGCCTTTCAAAGATTTTGTCAAAAATTTTTATTCCTTTGAAAGACAGCAAACGATATTGCTAAATATCAAGTCAAGTCTGCAGATTTATGTGTGAAAATAAAAGTTTGTAGGAACCGCGTTAATTGATCCAAAACAAAACACACAAACCGATATAGCCACTCGCGTCGTACAAATGCCTCCACATGTTGAAGATTACAAAAAATACATAAATCGCTGAGCCTTACTTAGATATTAACAATCTCGTTAAAATTTTACTTATACGCTTCGAGTAATATAGTTGCATGTAGTAGTACGAGTATCTGCATACATTGTTCAGCATTTCTCAGTAGAGGTTAAGCCTCAAGAAATCTAGAAATGAAGCTGTACTGGCGCACTGATTGCTAGACAACTGGGGGCTTAGTGTTTAGACCAGGCTTACGCGGGGGAGGGTTTGGGGTCTAACCCTCAAAATGGAAAATAAAAAATTTTCTTAAAAAAAATAAATTGATGAAAATGGAAAGGTTTCTGCAAAAGAGCTTGAAAATGGTTTTGCGATATTTTAGTATTTATACCAATTTTTCAGGCTATTATGGCTTTAAAAAGCTCTCTGGCTGACCTCTTAGATCAGTCACGCTGTGCATGTATGTATGGTCCAAACTATAGGGGAAAACAAGTGGAAAATGGCTAAATTTAGGTCTTAATTGAAGTGTTTAAAATATGACCGGAAACTATAAATCATGCGTTCAATTAGCACTTAACGTCAGCTTTTTAGATTTTTCCAACCCAAAAAACATCTATCTACAGCTGATTTCCCAGAACGGGCCGACCTCAAGATCAGTCATGATCAGACATACACGTGGGGTATGGGGCCTTATAGCCCCAGAATGAAAAAATTTGAGACTTTTTGAGAAAAATGAGGCAAAATGAAGGCCATAAATTAATGAAAATTTGAATTTTTCTCTAAAAGGGTCTTAAATTGACCAGAAACTGTGTAATAATGTAGATTTGTCACTATTTTCGCGCTTATACCAGTTTTTAGAGGTCATTTTAGTCCGAAAAATCTCAATTCTTGACAACCCCTCCTCAGACCGGCTGACCCCCAGATCGGCCGTGCTGTGCTTATATGGTCATGCATGACCACACATGGGCGTGGGGGTTTGTATTGTACCCCTCTCCTTGAAATTGAAAAAACCCCGCAGATTAGTAAAGACCCCCAGAATTCTATTTTTAGTAACATTTTTGCGATTTGACCCATCCTGACCTCCCCCAGAATTTTAGTGCAGCTTTTTTCGGACATGATTATCGATGTGCACTTATGCTGGTTAATAAAATATCGTTTAGATTATAATTGTATTTGCGTAATACAATTTGTAGCATGCACAGTTTTAGGGAATTCCTCGTCGCGACGAGATGAGGGCGCGGTAGATTTGATGCCAAGCTCAAAACCCGTGCGTTGTACAGTTGCACCAAGTGCCGGTAATGAATGCCCAAATGCAGTCGACGACGAACGTCTTAGAACGAACTTGCCTTACTATTATGACGTAGAAGCAGGTTCGTGCAAGGTATTTTTCTACAAGGGATGCGAGGGCAACGAAAACAGATTCAGCAGCAGGAAAGAATGTCTCACCGTTTGTGCACAAAAGGTAATTTCCAAAATCTTAAGTTAGGCACGCTTCTGTTTATATGTTATTTAATCTTTATTTTAATGTCACTTAACTTTAATTTGTATTTATTCCTTTCACAAAAGAAAATTCTCGAATTGAAAAAAAAGATGTGCAGATATCGTAAAGAGTCATAAAATTTATTTGTTTAGTCTTCAATCATAACGACTGCTCCCAAACGTTTTCGAAACTTAACGAAGAATTAGTGTGAATTGGTGTTTTGAGCCCTCAGCTATACTTTATAGATATTGCTATCTGACGTAAAACCACGATTGATCCACTCCTTATCTCGTTGTGATTCTATAAAAAGGATTATTTTGCATGCTCGTTTTCGTCGATGGCATTTCGTACTTAAACTTTCAACGTTTGGAATAGAATATTAATCTAAATATGTACGAGACATTAAAACATTACAGCTCATTTATAATCTATTCTTCAAGTGGTGCAGTTTCACTTACATCGAAGGGCATTCTTATCTAATTTTGCCGAATTGTCTTATCAGGGAGTTTTTCACCCTCATTTGCTTGACTTCTAATGGCCAGCAGAAAGCATTTGTGCGCAGAGCCGCTCATTAGCGCACCATGAATAAATAACAATAACAAGGTAAGCAAAAATAATGATATTGAACGTTTCTCAGTAAATTCTGCACAATGGCAATGAGAAAATTTAAAATATGACAAAAATGTCTAAAATCTCAAGAAAATACATACACATCTATTGTTTTTAGTGCCCATCTATTTATGATGACAGGGGCGGCCGCCGCTCCCTTCCAAAATCTGCCTTTGCATGCTTGCCTCTGAAATAGTTGCATAAAGTGTCTTCGTACTCTTTTTATGTGTGTATGCCTTTTGAGCAAGATTGTTTCATAGGCAAATATAGCACAAAAACAGTCAGCTTAGCATAAAACCGTCGGAAAATTCTGGGTCCCTACTTGAAAATGTAAAAAACTGTTTAACGGTCTTTTAAGCACAGTTTAAGAATTATTAATTTGATATTTTTAATTTTTAGCCTTTAGCAGTGCTTTAACCATAATTATACATTACTTCAATCCGATATAACTTTAGAGTGAAATTTTTTCAAATAAATTTTGAATTAATATTGTTTTACGTATGTATACGATACCCGTTTCTTTTAAGCCAAGTTAACGAAATCGTACAGACTGTACTACTTCCAACAACATTCCAGAAAATATAACCGATCATTGTAGGATCAAGTGGACACATTGTAACATACATATTCTTCCTTGATTCACTGTGCTGTGTGAGATTTTAAATTTTTGTTATAAGTGTGTTTTTTAGTAAAATAAGCGTTATGATGAACGCTTTCTATTATGCAAACGAACGAGTATAGTCTGTTTCACATAAGTTTGGGCATAAATTTTAAGAATTTTTTCGATGGTTAGCCGACGGATTACGATAATAATACATCAAATCAATGCTATAATCGCAATCTGTCAGCTTATTGTCGGAGGTAGTTTTAAAATTTATGTCCAAACTTATGTGAAACAGACTATAGGTGGTACTATAGTCTGTTTCATTTATCCGAGAGCTTTTTCAGTAAATGTTTTCGGAGGCTAACAGTAACCCTTTTTTCTTATCTACTGTACTACTGTAGGTCGCTAGATTTTCCTGTAGCTGCGTAGCAAAGAAGAGTTTTTCAATTACATTTTTGGCGGCATAACTTATTCTCGCTTCCAGCAGATCAATCAACTTACAGATAAAATCACACATTCAGCTTATCCTAAGTTGACACTTTAAACACAATAGACTAAGATGTTAAGAAACGCCGCGAACTCGCGCGTAGCTCACTGGTTAAACGTCCGCTTGTCGTCGAAACAACCCGGGTTTTATTCCAGCCGACAGCTTTTTATTTTGCGCACTTACTGTAGTATGTCCCAGCGCTGATTAAATGCCTAAATTAAATTTATATGGACGGATTAGTGCATTACCAATGGAAGAATTCCAGTCACTAGCCCTCAATGAGCTGATTTGCCCAATTACAGTAAATCGTCTTGTTTCGCTTACTGTAGCCCTTAAAAAATTGACTTAAAAGCTCTCGAATAAATGAAACAGACTAGTCTATTTCACCAAACCTTGTAAATGAGAATCAATTGTCCGCACTCAGACGAGCGACTACAAAATTATAGTCTAACTTCGTGCATAAATTTTAAGAATTTTCGTCAACCGTAGGCCGAGGGTTACGATATTTATATATCAAATCAATGCTATAATCGCAATCTGTCAGCTTATGGCCGTAGATAGTTTTAAAATTTATGACCGAAGTTGTGTGAAGCAGACTAAAGTTTCTTTAGACACCCTGCTGTAATACAATTATGCATAGCAAAACTTCATGTTTATCATTTGTCGCGATTATTGCTTGAACTTAAGCCGCTTTTCTGATCGATTTATGTTGACTTGAAAATTGTGATCCATGCGCATGGTTTCGTAAAACAGACTTATTTATGGGTACCAACCAACTATCAACGTAGGTAACGTCAAAGTGTAAATACAGATCCGTCCTATGTCTACAGAATCGACGTAGGACCGGGGTGTATTCACCTTCGGGACTTACTTAGGTACAGTACTTAGATCTGCTCTCAGCGCTGGCCCCGATCGCTTAGTCTGGAGCGACTTCGGTCTTTGGACCCTTACAGACCCTACGGCTTCGATCCCCTCGGTCCTAATATTGCTGACCGCTTCTTGACGGGTAATCTCAGCAGCTACGCACTAAGCCCTAAGAATACCTACCTAAACCCCGGAATTGCCGCGAGGTCAGTTGACCTATCTCAACCCGCTCAAGTTGATGAGTTAACTTATTTTCGAGGTTCGAATCAATCAGAAATGTTTTTGGTTCCTAATGTATGTAGCACAATGAAATTTGAAAACAACACCAACGAGCTCTAAGCTGATCAGCCATCATAAAAGATTAAATAATATTTTTGACCAATTTTAGGAATGAGAAAAGAATATAGACTTTTGAACGAAATAAATAAACACACGAAATTTACCCATTCCTTTCCTCCTAGTCTCAGAAATCCTCGACGTTCGTAGGCAACCGACCTCACCCTCGATATATAACACCCCTGGGTGGGTTTTCTATTTTATTCTAACGATATATACACGGCCTTGTGCCGGAAAGCAAAATAACAACGAAAACGAATAAAACGTACTAGACGATAAAATCGTACCTCAGCCAACTAATTGATGATCTCATAGGATCATTACAGTAAACGAAAGTTTACGTTATAATAACATAAGACAAAATTACTTTTTAACTCACATCGAATATTCTAAACTAAGAAAAGCGGTAACACATAAAACAATTACTATTATCACATACTTAATTCTATGTTACCGGACAAGTATCTTATTGTTTTTTATATTGAAAATTTGGGAAAAGATGGGAAATTGAAGGCATAGCCACAAGTGCACTATCGCGCAATAGCTACTCGTATTGGCTATGTTAATGGCTACCGCGAACTGCTAACACTAGTTCGCAAACGTGTAACTCTCGTAGTTACAAAAGAAAAGCTTTCGGGAGCAAAATGACTAGCAGGTTGTGAGTAGCGAGCGAAGCAGCTGGCGTGAGGCGGGTGCACATGCATCGCTTTTTTGTCGGTTAGCGGCTTTTCAATCTTTTAGCCATAACAAGTACCTACAATATTTCCTTGCATTGACTGGGCTGTTCACGTTCGAAATACCTTACTATACAAAAGCCTAGAGAATTAAAAAAACTATAGATGTGTTATAATGAAAGACTGGTGTTGACCACACCTGGGCGTGGGGGGGGGGTTTGGGGGGGGGTATGCACCCCCAGAAACCAAAATACCCCCCCAGAAATCAAAATACCCCCCCCAGAATTCAATTTTTGCAAATTTTTTCTCTTTTTTCGCAATTTTTTGATGCCAATGGATAGTGCTTGATGAGAAACGTCGAAAAATGGTGTTTTTATCGCCATACCACCATTTTTAAGGCCATTTTTCGACCTTCAAAAAATCTTGCACCCCCCCCAGAATTTTCTTGCTGCCCACGTATGGTGTTGACTGACTGTATGTCAATCATGCCCTTATAGTTTGTTTCACATAATTTCGAGCATAAATTTTAAGAATTTTTATCAACAGTAAGCCGAGGGTTATGATAATTATATATCAGATCAAGGCTATAACCGCAATCTGTCAGCTTATTGTTGGATAGTTTTAAAATTTATGACCGAAGTTGTGTGAAACAGACTATAGGTACTCTGCGGAAATTTTTTCAAACCTAGTTCGCGGGTCCAGTGGAAAGTAGATTCTCTTACTTTGTTACCTTAGTGAAATCTTTACTGTGGCAGACATCCGAAAATTTATAATTTCAAAAATTCATAATTCCTTAGCGCTTACTTTTACCTAATGCTCAGGTAGGCCCGTATCCAGGGGAGATAGGTGGACACGTGCCCCTCCCCGAAATGGAATTCGAGAATAGTTTTTTCCTTTATTCCCGCTTTGCTTTTTTAGCCAAAAATTGCAAAAATTTCCGGCGCTTCGCGCCGAATTTCAAAATTACAATTAAAGTCTATTGAGTCCCGAGTGCGCGGTTTAAGCACTCAATTTTTATTCTATACAATCTAAAGCGTATTATTCGTCGATTTCTTCTTTTCTTCACAGGTTTTAGTCAGAAAATGAGATTTGTTTAAGAAGCAATAATGACTGCAATTTTTTGGCGATGATTATGGATTGGCTGATTAACTTTGACCATTTTTAGGGTGAATTTACAGCCATGATTCGGCTGATTTTGTAAAACTTTCAATGTTACGATTCAAAATTGAAGTGCTCTTTTTACAAAATTTTCCGGGGCACTGCCTTGGACCCCGCTGGGGGGGCGCTTAAGCGCGCCACCCCAGACCCCTCAGCCATAGGTGGGCGGCACCAAAAATCGGTATTCCTGTGCCTGGTGCACACCATACGTGGGCAGCAAGAAAATTCTGGGGGGGGTGCAAGATTTTTTTGAAGGTCGAAAAATGGCCTTAAAAATGGTGGTATGGCGATAAAAACACCATTTTTCGACGTTTCTCATCAAGCACTATCCAATGGCATCAAAAAATTGCGAAAAAAACGAAAAAATTTTTCAAAAATTGAATTCTGGGGGGGGTATTTTGATTTCTGGGGGGAGTATTTTGGTTTCTGGGGGTGCATACCCCCTACCCCCCCCACGCCCAGGTGTGGTGCACAGTGCACACCCACCTTTTGTGTGTGTACGCGCTTAGTTCCTACAGTAATTGTATATGTATCATAATTTAGCACACGATAGTACTTGCGTCTCTGATTTCTTGATATTTCTGAATACGCAGATTTCACTAGCGACATTTTTAAATGAATTAAAATGCATTAGATGTAACAGTGATAAAAACAATATAAACCGATCAGCAGTAAGCTAAAAAATAAACTGCATGTATGTATATGTCTTACAGTAATGATATTTTTTACAGTACACTAAATAGTTGTGCATGATGAAGGATGTTTCGATTTCTTCACTGTTCGGCAAAATCAATCACCGGCCGTTAAGCAACTACGAAGTCGGGCGCTACAGTAATAAGGGTGTTCTATTGTCGAGCAATTTCATGCACCAAGCCAGGGTTAAAAAGACTACAGTAATCACTAGGTCTATTTCTCGCAGGCCTTACAGTAATAAAGTGTTTTATATTATATATGGCTTACAGTAATAATATTTTTTATGGCATGAGATTAATTCTTTATTTTGCTGTGAAAAAAACGACCGATTTCTTCAGTGTTCGATGTATTCAATTACCAACCGTTGAGAAAGGATGAAGTCGGGCGCTACAGTAATAAGGGTGTTCTATTGTCCAGCGATTTCATGCACCGAGCCGGGGTCAAAAAGATTACAGCAAGGTGGTGGAAATGAGAAGGACAACTATAGGTCACGACTTGGAGGCTCTTCTTGATCAAGCTAAGCGAGGTGACAAAAGACATGCAAATATTTGTAGAACCTATTTCATGTACCGTCAACTGGGGTTTCTTTGCCGAGTATGGGGTAATTTTGCCAATCAAGGTTTTTTCATTGCAGACTGCTTTTCATTACTGGACAGTTTCGTTATATATTTTGCCATTGTACCTGTTTAAACTTTTGTGTACAGTATATTGTTTTATCGCTGGCTACAGTAAATTACATTACATTACATTACATTGTCGCAGGTCATGTGTGGTGCGCTATTTTTTGTTGTTTTCGATTTATTACTGTATTATTCATCTGGTAACAAAGAAAGAATGGATTCTTTAAGTTCTTCGTGTGTCTATTCTCGTTTTTGTGGGGGCTATCATTTTTTAGCAAGTTTTCATCAACTCATAAGTGTGCAGGCCACTCGGAAACCTGAAACAGATTGTTTTTCTTGTTTAGGCTTATCGAAACTAGAGATATTTTGCATCCAGAAAATGTTTCTTTTTCATATTTTGTTGTATATAAAGTTTTCAGAAAAATCGGTTGGCAATGTTCCCCCGCAACCTATCATAAAATTAAAAATTGTTTTACCCTATTCTTAAACTCGAAAACTCATCAAAATAAAGGATTTAATTTATGTTTAAGCACTGACAAGAGTTTTGAATCGTGCTCTTCAGTCTTTGAATAGAAATGGGCAATCTGTCATCAAAACTAATATTGCCTAGGCTTAAATTTTTTTGTATGTGACAAAGATTTTGGGGCTTGTACAAAGATTTCTGGAGCGACCTTTGTACAAGATTGTACCGCACAAAGTATAGACGATTTTTGTTCTGCCTGCAACAGTGTATTTTTGAATCTGTTCAGGGATTGGCAAATTTACCCACTTTGAGGTCAAACTTTGCCATACCACTTTTGTGTAAATTATTCGTTGTTGTAGCCTGTTTGAGTGAAATAATTGTATGGAATACATTCAACAACTCGCTCTTTATGTTTTGGCAAAATTACAGTATCCAAAAACTATTACATCATAAGTTATACTGAGAAAAAGCCGAAAAACGTGGCAATGTAACCCCAGTTGACGGTACCTATCTATGGATGTATATTGTAACGGGGGCGCCGCCTCCCACCGTTACGTGAGCAAAATTTTACCCGATCTTCCGCTCTGATTCGCGTGTGTAGTACTAATCGACTCATGGACGTAACCAGGGGGGGTCAGTGGGGTCTTTTGACCCCCCCCCAAAATGGAATCGTCACAAAAAAATTCAAAGGGGGAAGAAAGGAAAATAAGCCATCTTCAAGTTGAACGTCGTTCTTTTACCATTTGAGACCCCCCCAACTGTTCAGACACCCCCAAAATAACATCCTGGTTACGTCCTAGCGACTACTCGGGCTCTTGCTCACAACTGCGCAAAGTATTGAATAATATTGAGAAACAATGAAACATCAACGACACGAGTTAAACTTCAAAGTAGGCATTTCTAGCCGTGTAGTAGCACTCCTGCTACAATATGTATAATAACTTTTTGAACGTGTTAGATAAGGAATGAATGCATAGTAGGTACCTACCTGCTGCATAGTACAAGTGAGTACAGGAATCAACCACATTTCTTAGCTATTGTTGCTCTCAATGCACATACATATGAATAATAAAATTAAAAATATGTACCTATGTATAGTCTGTTTCATTTAACTTTGCAGTTTTCTGCATTTTTCCAACAACAAACAGGCTACAAAAGCGGTTTAAACTTTTGATGCAGTAATGCGGGTTAACACGAGCATACGTCTCTACATGACTCAACATACTGTAGAATATCATATTTATTGTAAGTAGTTATACGTAGCTCCCTGGCCCCAATGGTTAAGGATAGGCAATGGTTAAGGATAGGCAATGGTTAAGGATAGGCAATGGTAAAGAATAGGCAATGGTTAAGGATAGGAGGCCGGTTCCAGCCATAGTCTGGCCCCAGTGTTATAAGATAGGCAATGGTTAAGGATAGGAGGCCGATTCCGGCCATTGGCTGTCCCCAATGTTATAAGATAGGCAATGGTTAAGGATAGGCAATGGTAAAGAATAGGCAATGGTTAAGGATAGGAGGCCGGTTCCAGCCATAGTCTGGCCCCAGTGTTATAGCATGTACAGTGTTATGGCATAGGGGTCAGTCTTATGAGTCTGGCCCCCATGTTATAAGATAGGCAATGGTTAAGGATAGGGGTCGGCTTATGAGTCTGGCCCCAGTGTTACAGCATATACAATGATGAAAGATAGGCAGATCTGCTCCCTGGACCGACATTGAGGTAGTGATAGGGAGCAAATGGCTGGGTAGGGTCTGCCCGAAGCTGCCCAGAGTTGTGGTCGAGGCTGAGGGGCCTGCCCGGGTAGGGGGCGCGTCCAGTCCAGGCCAGGGGCCCAGGGCCAGGGGCCCAGGGCCATGGGAGGGGTAAATTTCCCTGGGGAAAAATTCAAAGAGCTATAACTCAAGAGCCCACAGTCGGATTGAACTCAAATTTTAGGGTAGGATGAACGTATGCCAGGCATGTTATGCATACAATATGTACGATCAACCTACAGTATACCAGCATAAGTTTACACTTTTGCGTAACTCAATAACGACTAACCAGATTTTGTTCAAATTTTCAGGATATGATGTATATAGGCAAGGCATGCTATGTACAGAATTTCAGGGCGCAGTCTACCATATACCAATTTACTTTACACTTTCTTATATAACACTATATTTCAAGAACTATAGGGTGGATTTAGCTCAAATTTTCAGAGATAGGGTGAGCATATGTTGCATGTGTTATCCTATTGATATGAGCATGTAATATACAGTATACAAATTTACTTTACACTTTCTTATATAACACTATATTTCAAGAACTATAGAGTGGATTTAGCTCAAATTTTCAGGATATGGCGTATATAAGCAAGGCATGCTATGTACAGCATTTCAGGGCGCAGTCTACCGTATACCAATTTACTTTACACTTTCTCATATAGCACTATATTTCAAGAACTATAGGGTGGATTTAGCTCAAATTTTCAGGATAGGGTGAACATATGTTGCATGTGTTATGCTATTAATATGAACATGTAATCTACAGTATACCAATTTACTTTACACTTTCTCATGCAGCATTATATTTCAAGAACTATAGGGCGCATTTAGCTCAAATTTTCAGGATAGGGTGAGCATATGTTGCATGTGTTATCCTATTGATATGAGCATGTAATATACAGTATACCAATTTACTTTACACTTTCTTATATAACACTATATTTCAAGAACTATAGGGTGGATTTAGCTCAAATTTTCAGGATATGGCGTATATAAGCAAGGCATGCTATGTACAGAATTTCAGGGCGCAGTCTACCGTATACCAATTTACTTTACACTTTCTCATATAGCACTATATTTCAAGAACTATAAGGTGGATTTAGCTCAAATTTTTAGGATAGGGTGAACATATGTTGCGTGTGTTATGTTATTAATATGAACATGTAATCTACAGTATACCAATTTACTTTACACTTTCTCATGCAGCATTATATTTCAAGAACTATAGGGCGCATTTAGCTCAAATTTTCAGGATAGGGTGAGCATATGTTGCATGTGTTATCCTATTGATATGAGCATGTAATGTACAGTATGCCAATTTTGGTTTACACTCTTTCAGATATAGTTATAACTCAAGAACCAATGATCAGATCGGGCTCAAATTTTCAGTATAAGATATATAAATTGTAGCTGAGCTATGTACAAAATTTTAGCGCGCAACCTACAGTATGCCAATTACAACTGGTTTTTCAGATGATGATGACAAAGGGATTGATGTAAAGTACCCTATGGAGATTTTATTTTTTATAACCAATAATCAATTATAATAAACATGCCCAAACCTGTCAGTAAGCCTAGCAGGGAAGGGGTAACAACAATTTGGCAGTGTGTGTGTATGCGTGCGTTTGTGTGTTGGGGGTAGCAGTCCCTGTGGGAGTCCACAAGCGCCACCAAGGTCCACAAGCACCACCAAGGTCCACAAGCGCCACCAGGGCTCCTTTACATTTTATGCCGCTTTACACTTTACACTTGCTACCCCTGCCACTCAGTCTAAAATATATCTAAAATGTGCCAAAGTAAGATAAAGCTAAGCCAAGGACTGGATGTGAGTGTAAACTAAGCTTAGGTAAGCCAAGGTATAAAACAAGCCTAAGCATTATAGAAATTTATCAAGCAGTGTATGGCTTCCTGTCCCTTTATGTTCACATGGCAGATTATGCAATTAAGTCTTGAGTGTAGAGTAAGTGAATGTTGTAAAGCAAATTCGAGTAAGCCTAGCTAAGCTAGGGAGTAAATTGGGCCTAAGCACAAAAGGAGTGTGTATATATAGGTTTGACTTCCCGGTCCTTTGACTTCCTGGTCCTTCGACACAAACTGATCTTTTTGACTTCCTGGTCCTTGCTTAACTGTCTTGAAACAGCGGTCCGCTCTTGCAACACATCAACACGCTTATGCATGTTGTGTGTACCCTCTGCCATTGCAAATGATGGACCGAGTGAGCTAAAATCTAGGATTTAGATTGAATTAAGCATGTGTTGTAAAAGATGCACCTCACATGCTGTAAGTTCGTGAACTAATTTAGCTGAAAATTTGTTGATTGTGGGTCATGGTCGAGAAAATCTAGTAGTTTTACTGTTTTTAGCTATTTTTACGTCAAAATACACTGTTTTTGGCTCAAATAGCTCAATGGTAGGTTCAATGGTAGGTTCTGCATGTGTCTTGCAAAGGAGATCAGCATTAACTTATATACTGTAAAAGTGAATACATGAGGAAGAATAGCTCAAATTGATTCAGAATTCAACATACAGGTCATACACCTTTAACAAAGTGTGTACTATTTGTAGAGCTGAGCACAAAGCAACTGACACTATTATGATTAGTTAGGTCTCCGAGGCTATTCTTCTCTGCTGAGGAGTTTAACAAAACCTTTCATTCCAATACAATTAATGCCTCAGAAACATGATTAACATGTATTATCAACTTTAGTTGGTTCAATCACTTCTTCTTTATTTGTATAACTTAAAGTAAAGTGTGCACTTAATTCAATTACATGTGAGCATTGAAAATGGCTCATAGATTGTAGAACAATTAGAAGGAAAGTGTAGGCAAATTGAGCAGTTTAGAAAAAAGTGTGCAGAGGTTGGAAAAAAGTGGGCAGAGTTTGGAAAAAAGTGTGCAGAGTTTGGAAAAAAGTGTGCAGAGTTTGGAAAAAAGTGTGCAGAGTTTCGAAAAAAGTGTGCAGAGTTTCGAAAAAAGTGTGCAGAGTTTGGAAAAATGTGTGCAGAGTTTAGAAAAAAGTGTGCAGAGTTTGGAAAAAAGCGTGCAGGGTTGGGAAAAAAGTGTGCAGTTTGAAAAAAGTGTGCAGAGTTTGGAAAAATACCTAAAAATTATTAAAACATATTTTGGGGGTAATTCAAATGTCATTATCATTCAGCCAACTATAATATGATAGAGACATGTAGTGTAAGTGGGTGGGTCTGAGTTCAGCACTTTTTAGGGCTAAGAGCGACAGACGAGAATGATATGGTCAAAAACTCTTTTTGCTTTGATATAGTTTATTAAATAAATTATACAGGTATATTAGACTTAACAATTTGATGACATAGGCATGTGCCTGAAATAGAAACGCAAGAATAAGGATTTAGGGTGGCTTACTTGGGTAGTGTGGCTGTGAAATAATTTAATAGTCAGCTAATTTTCATATATTAGGTATTATTTGCACACACATTTGCTACATAACTGTCCAGGCTGTTTGTTGGCTATAACATTCATTATTGCAACCCTCTTACATATAGGAAGACATTGCATTTTCAAGGACCAGAGACATAAAGATTACAATACTGTTAGGTAGTCTTAAAGAATATACTGCATACAGTAGACAAAGTCTGTTGAATTTATAAGAGTGCTTGTAAAGTTTGGAACATTTTTTGTAAAGTTTAGAACATTTTTCGTAAAGTTTGGAACATTTTTGTAAAGTTTGGAACATTTTTGTAAATTTTGGAACATTTTTGTAAAGTTTGGAACATTTTTTGTAAAGTTTGGAACACATTTTACACGTTATAACATAAGAAGTTTGTAAAGTTTGGAACATTTTTTGTAAAGTTTCGAACATTTTTGTAAAGTTTGGAACATTTTTTGTAAAGTTTGGAACATTTTTGTAAAGTTTGGAACATTTCTTGTAAAGTTTGGAACACTTTTTGTGAAGTTTGGAACATTTTTGTAAAGTTTGGGAAATTCGGAACAAAGCTTGTAAAATTTGGAACAAAGCTCTTAAAAGTCAAAAGAAAGTTATATAAATGTTTAAATATCCAAATTCAGCCACAATTAAAGAGGTATATTGCATCCAAAAATCCTTGTTTCTATTGCCTAAGTTAATAAGGCAAGTAAAGCATAATGCGTACACACTGTTAGGCATCTGTACAGAAATTTATATTTGTGAGGCTGCGTTATCTGTCTTATTGGTTAGGTGTAAGCATGATAGTATTGCACTGTGCGCTTAAAATTTTGCTTGTTTATTGATAATGAGATAGTAGCCTAAGCACACACAAATGTGTCAGAAATACTCATATTGTATACACAATACTATTTAAATTCCACACTTTATTGGGAAAGTGTGTGTTAAACTTACTTGTATTGCTACATTAATTGAGCAATTTAGCAGCGAGCATAAGGCTGCATGCTTTTGTCTATATTGCAAAACTACCATCTCAGTACAGATTTAACTGCAAATCCTAATACTTGAGACCATTAATTTAGAGTTTTTGCTATACAAAATCTAATTTGTGCAGAAAACTGTAATTCTATTAATCCAGTTTGGCGTCTTTTAAAGCTTATTTTAACTTCATTCCATAGGTAAAAGCAGAAATGTACTACTTAGTGTCGCTGAAATCATCTAAGCAGCTGTTGAAGCACAGCTCTCTATAGGAATGGGGATCCACCACCCCTATAAGCTGTGCTTCTCAACACTCTTAGATGATTTCAGCGACACTAAGTAGTACATTTCTGCTTTTACCTATGGAATGAAGTTAAAATAAGCTTTAAAAGACGCCAAACTGGATTAATAGAATTACAGTTTTCTGCACAAATTAGATTTTGTATAGCAAAAACTCTAAATTAATGGTCTCAAGTATTAGGATTTGCAGTTAAATCTGTACTGAGATGGTAGTTTTGCAATATAGACAAAGCATGCAGCCTTATGCTCGCTTGCTAAATTGCTCAATTAATGTAGCAATACAAGTAAGTTTAACACACACTTTCCCAATAAAGTGTGGAATTTAAATAGTATTGTGTATACAATATGAGTATTTCTGACACATTTGTGTGTGCTTAGGCTACTATCTCATTATCAATAAACAAGCAAAATTTTAAGCGCACAGTGCAATACTATCATGCTTACACCTAACCAATAAGACAGATAGCGCAGCCTCACAAATATAAATTTCTGTACAGATGCCTAACAGTGTGTACGCATTATGCTTTACTTGCCTTATTAACTTAGGCAATAGAAACAAGGATTTTTGGATGCAATATACCTCTTTAATTGTGGCTGAATTTGGATATTTAAACATTTATATAACTTTCTTTTGACTTTTAAGAGCTTTGTTCCAAATTTTACAAGCTTTGTTCCGAATTTCCCAAACTTTACAAAAATGTTCCAAACTTCACAAAAAGTGTTCCAAACTTTACAAAAAATGTTCCAAACTTTACAAAAATGTTCGAAACTTTACAAAAAATGTTCCAAACTTTACAAAGCTTCTTATGTTATAACGTGTAAAATGTGTTCCAAACTTTACAAAAAATGTTCCAAACTTTACAAAAATGTTCCAAAATTTACAAAAATGTTCCAAACTTTACAAAAATGTTCCAAACTTTACGAAAAATGTTCTAAACTTTACAAAAAATGTTCCAAACTTTGCAAGCACTCTTATAAATTCAACAGACTTTGTCTACTGTATGCAGTATATTCTTTAAGACTACCTAACAGTATTGTAATCTTTATGTCTCTGGTCCTTGAAAATGCAATGTCTTCCTATATGTAAGAGGGTTGCAATAATGAATGTTATAGCCAACAAACAGCCTGGACAGTTATGTAGCAAATGTGTGTGCAAATAATACCTAATATATGAAAATTAGCTGACTATTAAATTATTTCACAGCCACACTACCCAAGTAAGCCACCTAAATCCTTATTCTTGCGTTTCTATTTCAGGCACATGCCTATGTCATCAAATTGTTAAGTCTAATATACCTGTATAATTTATTTAATAAACTATATCAAAGCAAAAGAGTTTTTGACCATATCATTCTCGTCTGTCGCTCTTAGCCCTAAAAAGTGCTGAACTCAGACCCACCCACTTACACTACATGTCTCTATCATATTATAGTTGGCTGAATGATAATGACATTTGAATTACCCCAAAAATATGTTTTAATAATTTTTAGGTATTTTTCCAAACTCTGCACACTTTTTCAAACTGCGCACTTTCCAACTCTGCACATTTTTCTAAACTCTGCACATTTCAAACTCTGCACACTTTTTTCGAAACTCTGCACACTTTTTTCCAAACTCTGCACACTTTTTTCCAAACTCTGCACACTTTTTTCCAAACTCTGCCCACTTTTTTCCAACCTCTGCACACTTTTTTCTAAACTGACTCAATTTGCCTACACTTTCCTTCTAATTGTTCTACAATCTATGAGCCATTTTCAATGCTCACATGTAATTGAATTAAGTGCACACTTTACTTTAAGTTATACAAATAATGAAGAAGTGATTGAACCAACTAAAGTTGATAATACATGTTAATCATGTTTCTGAGGCATTAATTGTATTGGAATGAAAGGTTTTGTTAAAATTCCTCAGCAGAGAAGAATAGCCTCGGAGACCTAACTAATCATAATAGTGTCAGTTGCTTTGTGCTCAGCTCTACAAATAGTACACACTTTGTTAAAGGTGTATGACCTGTATGTTGAATTCTGAATCAATTTGAGCTATGCTTCCTCATGTATTCACTTTTACAGTATATAAGTTAATGCTGATCTCCTTTGCAAGACACATGCAGAACCTACCATTGAACCTACCATTGAGCTATTTGAGCCAAAAACAGTGTATTTTGACGTAAAAATAGCTAAAAACAGTAAAACTACTAGATTTTCTCGACCATGACCCACAATCAACAAATTTTCAGCTAAATTAGTTCACGAACTTACAGCATGTGAGGTGCATCTTTTACAACACATGCTTAATTCAATCTAAATCCTAGATTTTAGCTCACTCGGTCCATCATTTGCAATGGCAGAGGGTACACACAACATGCATAAGCGTGTTGATGTGTTGCAAGAGCGGACCGCTGTTTCAAGACAGTTAAGCAAGGACCAGGAAGTCAAAAAGATCAGTTTGTGTCGAAGGACCAGGAAGTCAAAGGACCGGGAAGTCAAACCTATATATACACACTCCTTTTGTGCTTAGGCCCAATTTACTCCCTAGCTTAGCTAGGCTTACTCGAATTTGCTTTACAACATTCACTTACTCTACACTCAAGACTTAATTGCATAATCTGCCATGTGAACATAAAGGGACAGGAAGCCATACACTGCTTGATAAATTTCTATAATGCTTAGGCTTGTTTTATACCTTGGCTTACCTAAGCTTAGTTTACACTCACATCCAGTCCTTGGCTTAGCTTTATCTTACTTTGGCACATTTTAGATATATTTTAGACTGAGTGGCAGGGGTAGCAAGTGTAAAGTGTAAAGCGGCATAAAATGTAAAGGAGCCCTGGTGGCGCTTGTGGACCTTGGTGGTGCTTGTGGACCTTGGTGGCGCTTGTGGACTCCCACAGGGACTGCTACCCCCAACACACAAACGCACGCATACACACACTGCCAAATTGTTGTTACCCCTTCCCTGCTAGGCTTACTGACAGGTTTGGGCATGTTTATTATAATTGATTATTGGTTATAAAAAATAAAATCTCCATAGGGTACTTTACATCAATCCCTTTGTCATCATCATCTGAAAAACCAGTTGTAATTGGCATACTGTAGGTTGCGCGCTAAAATTTTGTACATAGCTCAGCTACAATTTATATATCTTATACTGAAAATTTGAGCCCGATCTGATCATTGGTTCTTGAGTTATAACTATATCTGAAAGAGTGTAAACCAAAATTGGCATACTGTACATTACATGCTCATATCAATAGGATAACACATGCAACATATGCTCACCCTATCCTGAAAATTTGAGCTAAATGCGCCCTATAGTTCTTGAAATATAATGCTGCATGAGAAAGTGTAAAGTAAATTGGTATACTGTAGATTACATGTTCATATTAATAACATAACACACGCAACATATGTTCACCCTATCCTTAAAATTTGAGCTAAATCCACCTTATAGTTCTTGAAATATAGTGCTATATGAGAAAGTGTAAAGTAAATTGGTATACGGTAGACTGCGCCCTGAAATTCTGTACATAGCGTGCCTTGCTTATATACGCCATATCCTGAAAATTTGAGCTAAATCCACCCTATAGTTCTTGAAATATAGTGTTATATAAGAAAGTGTAAAGTAAATTGGTATACTGTATATTACATGCTCATATCAATAGGATAACACATGCAACATATGCTCACCCTATCCTGAAAATTTGAGCTAAATGCGCCCTATAGTTCTTGAAATATAATGCTGCATGAGAAAGTGTAAAGTAAATTGGTATACTGTAGATTACATGTTCATATTAATAGCATAACACATGCAACATATGTTCACCCTATCCTGAAAATTTGAGCTAAATCCACCCTATAGTTCTTGAAATATAGTGCTATATGAGAAAGTGTAAAGTAAATTGGTATACGGTAGACTGCGCCCTGAAATTCTGTACATAGCATGCCTTGCTTATATACGCCATATCCTGAAAATTTGAGCTAAATCCACTCTATAGTTCTTGAAATATAGTGTTATATAAGAAAGTGTAAAGTAAATTTGTATACTGTATATTACATGCTCATATCAATAGGATAACACATGCAACATATGCTCACCCTATCCTGAAAATTTGAGCTAAATCCACCCTATAGTTCTTGAAATATAGTGTTATATAAGAAAGTGTAAAGTAAATTGGTATACTGTAGACTGCGCGCTGAAATTCTGTACATAGCATGCCTTGCCTATATACGCCATATCCTGAAAATTTGAACAAAATCTGGCTAGTCGTTATTGAGTTACGCAAAAGTGTAAACTTATGCTGGTATACTGTAGGTTGATCGTACATATTGTATGCATAACATGCCTGGCATACGTTCATCCTACCCTAAAAATTTGAGTTCAATCCGACTGTTGGCTCTTGAGTTATAGCTCTTTGAATTTTTCCCCAGGGAAATTTACCCCTCCCATGGCCCTGGGCCCCTGGCCCTGGACTGGACGCGCCCCCTCCCCGGGCAGGCCCCCCAACCTCGACCACAACTCTGGGCAGGCTTCGGGCAGACCCTACCCAGCCATTTGCTCCCTATCACTACCTCAATTTCGGTCCAGGGAGCAGATCTGCCTATCTTTCATCATTGTATATGCTGTAACACTGGGGCCAGACTCATAAGCCGACCCCTATCCTTAACCATTGCCTATCTTATAACATTGGTGCCAGACTCATAAGCCGACCCCTATGCCATAACACTGTACATGCTATAACACTGGGGCCAGACTATGGCTGGAACCGGCCTCCTATCCTTAACCATTGCCTATTCTTTACCATTGCCTATCCTTAACCATTGCCTATCTTATAACATTGGGGCCAGACTATGGCCGGAACCGGCCTCCTATCCTTAACCATTGCCTATCTTATAACACTGGGGCCAGACTATGGCTGGAACCGGCCTCCTATCCTTAACCATTGCCTATTCTTTACCATTGCCTATCCTTAACCATTGCCTATCCTTAACCATTGGGGCCAGGGAGCTATGTATAACTACTATTGTATTAGTTTAAAAGTCGCTTTAAACTTTGAAAAACCTCAGGTACGTAGTATGTACATGTGTAATAGTAGCAGCGTCGTTGGAGGAAGTACTAGGGAATGTATTGTATGTGCGCATACATTTGTGCGAGTATGTATTAGGTACATATGTAGTAGCCGTGTTTAGGGGGCGGACCGGGCGGTCGCTCAGGGCCGCTAAAATAGGAGTCACTAAAAAAATCTGGAGAATTCGAAAAAATCTGTGATAGCGGTTCTATATATAATAAACCATATCGGCTAGCGGCTTCCGATCATTAAGCAAACTATGTACAAGGATTGGCAATGAAATACACTTAGGGTATGTTTATGTAGGTAACAATAGATGCACAGCAGGTCTGGTCTGGGGGTCAGCCGGTCTGTGGGAATCAAAATCTCTGACTTTTGGAGCCAAAATTGCGTCAAAAACTGCTATAAACGCTAAAATAGCGTTAAATCTATATTAATCTACAGTTTCTGATCAATTTCAAGCACTTTTGAAGAAAAGTTTTGATTTTCATCCGTTTTTAGCTTTAATTTTTGTCTCGTTTTTCCCAGAAAATTTCCCAGTTTTCTATTTTGGGGAGTCAGGTGCAGAGGTGGACAGCATTTCCAGTCTGGGGGTCAAAAATTAGACTTCTTGGGCCCGGAAATTGTGTCAAAACTGCTACAAGCGCTAAAATAGCTTAAATCTATATTAATCTACAGTTTCTGGTCAACTTCAGGCACTTTTGAAGGAAATCTTTGATTTTCATTCGTCTTTAGCTTTTATTTTGCCTCATTTTTCGCAGAAAATATTCCAATTTTCCATTCTGGGGGTCAGGACTCCCCCAAACCCCCACTACTAACTTTTTACTGAATACATGAACGTTACATATGTAACTGCGAGAGTTACACGTGGCGAACTTGTTTCAGCAGTTCGCATAGGCCATGCCGAAAACAGCTTGATACTGCATCAGTTAACATAGCCAAACGCGAGTAACCATTGTTGCGATGTGTGTACTCGTGGCTATGCCTTCAGTTTCTCATCTATTCCCTAATTTTTATTATAAAAATCAATAAGATACTTGTCCGGTAAAATAGAGTTAAGTATATGCTAACAGTAATTGTTTTACTTGTCACCGCTTATCGTACTATCGTCATCGAGTAGATTTGAAGTATTCTTGGTTAACGTTAGTTTGACTTTAACATCTATTTACTGTATTGCTCCCGTGATGGGAAGTTAAGTTTGTCTAGTTGGCGTTTTTGACAACTTTATCGTTTAGCTCGTTTTATTCGTTAGTGAATTTTGTTTTTACTTTCCGGCACAGGCCGTGTGTATATAGTTGAAATGAAATAGAAAACCCACAGGAGTGTTATATATCGAGGGTGAGGTCAGTTACTACGAGCATCGAGGATTTCTGAGTTTTGGTGGAAAGGATAGGTAAATTCCGTGTGAATATCTATTTCGTTCATAAATTCAATATTCTTTTCTCAACCCTAAAATTGGTTAAAAATATTACCTTTAATTATTTATGATGACTGATCAGCTTAGAGCTCGTTGGTGTTGTTTTCCAATTTCATTGTGCAACGTACATTAGGAACCAAAACATTTCGGGACAAGTGTAAACTTAGAAAACAAGTTAATTTATCATCTTGAGCTGGCTTGAGATAGGTCAACTGACCTCGCGGGAATTCCGGGATTTAGGTAGGTACTCTAGGATCTAGGGCGTAGCTGCGAAGACTCCCGACGAAGTCGGCCAGCAATATTAAGGCTGAGGGAGTCGACGCCGTAGGTCTATAAGGGTCAGAAGATCAAGTTTATATTCTGACTATGCGATCGGGGCCAGCACTGAGAGCAGATTTAAGTACTTGAGTACCTAAGTAAGTCGAGAGGCAAATAAATCCATGTCCTTGTTCTTATTGCTTTGGTAAACTAGGACCGGCTCTGTATTTACACATATGTGTATATGTACATAGGTACACTTTTGTGTGTTTTTGAGAAGTCAGGAATCAGTCAATGAATTAGGCAAATTTGAATCATGACTTTCCATTATGACACTGTTTACAACATTCATGATTATTCCGATTATATTCCATTCGTCATTATGATTTTAGATTTTTTAGAAAAGTTTTTCGTTAAACCTCAGAAATTTTCTTGAAATGCCCATGTGACCAGCTGTAACATTTTTTATTTCCTCTCTAGAAAGCGGATGATACTGTAAGCCATATATCATATATAACATAAGATTACTGTAGTCTTTTTTAAAGTTGTCGTTCTCATTTTGCTGTAATCTTTTAACCCGGCTCAGTGCATGAAATCCCTCGACAATAGAACACCCTTATTACTGTAGCGCCCGACTTCATCCTTTCTCAATGGCCGGCAATTGAATTCATCGAACACTGAAGAAATCGGTCGGTTTTTCACAGCGAAATAAAGAATTAATCTCATGCCATAAAAAAGTATTATTACTGTAAGCCATATATAATATAAAACTTTACTGTAAGGCCTGCAAAAAATAGACCTAGTGAACATAAGATTACTGTAGTCTTTTTTAACCTCGGCTTAGTGCATGAAATTGCTCGACAATAGAACACCCATATTACTGTAGCGCCCGACTTCGTAGTTGCTTAACGGCCGGTGATTGATTTCGCCGAACAGTGAAGAAATCGAAACATCCTTCATCATGCACAACTATTTAGCGTACTGTAAAATATCATTACTGTAAGACATATACATACATGCAGTTTATTTTTAGCTTACTGTAGATCGGTTTATATTGTTTTTATCACTGTAACATCTAATGCGTTCTAATTCAGTTTAAAAATGTCGCTAGTGAAATCTGCGTATTTGGACATATATAGAAATCAGAGTCGCAAGTACTATCGTACGCTAAATTATAATATTCATACAATTACTGTAGGTAGTAAACGCTATGAAAATGGTGGTATGGCGAAAAAACACCATTTTTCAACGTTCCTCATCGAGCACTATCCATTCGCATCAAAAAATTGCGAAAAAAACAAAAAATTCCAAAAAAATTGGGGGTAGGTATTTTGGTTTCTGGGGGGGGGGGTGCATACCCCCGCGCCCAAATGTGCCGTTAGCCCTAAAAGAGACGGTTTTTATTGGATTCTCACCTTATCTTAGGCATCCGGGTAGCGGAATCGGCAAAGCTAAATTCATCCTTTGGTCTCCTCCACCCCACTAGTGATCGACCGGGGCCCGGCCCCGGCCTTAATATCCCCGGCCATTTTTCGAAAGCATCCCCGGCCCCGGCCAGGGCAAGGTCAAAAATGGCTGGGGCCCGGGAAAAAATTTAGTGTTATTCTTAGGGAAAGGTAAAATCCGGAAATGGAAATGGAAATGGAAAATGGATAAAAGCCGGAAATGGAAAATGGAAATGGAAAAATGGGTAAATGCGGGAAAATGGAAAATGGAAATGGAAAATTTTCCATTCCCTTTATTTTCAACGGAAAATGTTTCATTTTCAAAACTTTCGGTCGTAAATGTCAAACTCATGCCGCTTTCTCGCAAATTTCTCTATTTTTGAAGAAATTTCGAAAGCGTAACTAAAAATGGAAAAGTCTACAAAAAACGGAAAAAAACGAAAAATTGTTCATTTTTTCGTCTTTTGACTCAAAATTCTCCTCTTTTAAAAAAATTGACCTTCCAGATTCAAAAAAATCGTTAATATACTTCGACTACAGCGATTTCGTCGCAGATGGAAAATCGCCGGAAAATGGAAAAATAGGGTAAAACCCGGAAATGGAAAATGGAAAATGGAAAATTTTCCATTTCCTCTAATTTCAACGGAAAACGGTTAGTTTTCAAAATTTTCGGTCATAAATGTCGAAATCATGTCGTTTTTTAACCAAATCTCTCTATTTTTGAAGAAATTTCGAAAGCGTAACCCAAGTCTACAAAAAACGGGAAAAAACGAAAAATTGTTCATTTCTTCGTCTTTTCACTCAAAATTCTCCCCTTTTGAAAAAATTGACCTTCAGATCCGAAAAAATCGATTATCCACTTCGACTACAGCGATTTCGTCGCCAGATGGAAAATCGCCGGAAAATGGAAGAATAGGAGTAAAATCCGGAAATCATGGAAAATGGAAAATGGAAAATTTTCATAATTTCACTCACTATTTTCAGCGCACAAATGGTTTAAAATTTTAGAATTTTCGGTCGTAAATGTCGAAATCATGTCGTTTCTCACCAAATTTCGTTTATTCTTGAAGAAATTTTAAAAGCGCAACTAAAAATGGAAAAAAGTTCAACAAAAATGGAATGAACAATTTTCCGTTTTCCATTTTTTGTAGACTTTTCCATTTTTAGTTACGCTTTTCGAAATATCTTCAAAAATAGAAAATTAGGGGAAAAACGACATGAGTTTGACATTTACGCCCGAAAATTTTGAAAATGAACCATTTCCGTTGAAAATAAAAATGGAAAATTTTCCATTTTTCATTTTTCATTTCAGGTTTTACCCTGTTTTCAATTTCCGGCAATTTTCCGTCTGCGACGAAATCGTTGTAGTCGAGGTGAGATCTCTTTATTTTAGAAATAGCCTATGGAAACTTCGTGGCCGGTCACAAGCCCGGATAAATGGGGAGTGTTGGTTCCGATGGCAGCCGAGGACCGTGAAATGAGCTGAGAACCCAATGGCAGTACAACAAATGGATAACGCAACAACAACTAGCGCACACGGCCGAACCGTTGAGGGGTATCTGGGCTCCTTTCGAAAAATAAACTACCAGCAGCAGCGAACAAAATTTTCAATGCAAAGAAAATTATAACATTGCCACACCTGGAATATACGTTCAGGTAGCCAAACTGGTAAAATGGATTTACTGGCCGAGCGAACACAACAAATTTGATATTGATTTAGCTACTATTACAGCCAGACTCCTAGTCAAGGGAACGTACTGTTTTTACCTCTAGCCATTCAAATAGCTTTAACCTTTATTATTCAGTAACAATCGAGCGTAGCTTTTATGTTAAAATCTGAAAATTCTGAAGAAATATGTTACCTGTTTCCAACCTGACTCGGATTGAATGTAACCCAGAATTTGCTGGCACTATTCCGACTGTCTTGATTGGAGTTTTATGCCCCAACGAAAATGGCTTGGCATTAATAAGACTTGTTTTTATGAAATCTACAACAGACATTGGATTCATTTCAAGATGGAAATCATTTTAATTATTCCTTCTTTGTGAGGGACCTGAATGCGCAAACCTTAGTAAATTGTCTTGGATGGAAAGCTGTGGCCCTTTTGGATGCGGCAGCCTCAGCTGACAACGGTCTGCGCCTATCATTTGCAAACTTCAATAGAATGGTAATTATTTTGGCACGTGGTTTCAACACCCTATCAATCACAGGCACACCTGGTTTTCGAATAACAGAAGAGATAAAAGTATGCTTGACTACTTCCTGGTGCATAAGCGGTTCCACAGTGCTATCCATGATGTTCGGGCAATGCGCCGGAGCTTCGATCGGATCAGATCACCACCTGGTCAGGGCCAAATTCAGGTGCATCTGAAGGCGCACAACAATATTCGCCCCACAGCTACCCTCAGATTACTCGCACTTATCCGACCCCAGCAGTCAGGCCAAATTTCAACTTCTTTTACAAAATAAATTTTCCCCACTGTTAGCCAACAATGTTGATGAAAACTGGAACTCCAACAAAAAACACTTCATTATCTACTCACTTAATGAAATTTGTCCCGAAAAAACGACAGAAATAAAACCTTGGATCTCAGATGATACCCTAAAA
The DNA here is from genome assembly GCA_036768485.1 of Mermis nigrescens. Classification (NCBI taxonomy): domain Eukaryota; kingdom Metazoa; phylum Nematoda; class Enoplea; order Mermithida; family Mermithidae; genus Mermis; species Mermis nigrescens. The sequence continues at coordinate 16,749,934 of JAVLUZ010000157.1, read as the reverse complement.
CTAGTTGAAGAACCTTTAAAAATCAAAGAATATTAATCACAAGCTGTACCTTTTCCTCAATAGACAAATTAAACGGCAGCTTAAGACAGATAAGGACGCTTGGTGGAATGTGAAAGCCCAAGTAAAATAGCCAGCAAGAACCATGATTCAGCTTACTTTACAGCCTCCTGCGAAGTTGTAATGGAAAGTTTAAAAGCAGTTCAAGCCCTCAAAAGATTACCATGGCAACCCCATCAAATCACTAACGGGTAAACTAGATAGATGGAAAGAACATTTTAGCCAATTGCTTAACCGCCCACACCCCACAAGCCTAGACAAAAGGCTGATGGAGAACATTGGATCTGAAATTTTCAAGCACAATTAATGATCATCCTCCAACTGAGAAATCAGAATATCAATAAAAGACTCAAGAACCGGAAGGCACCAGGTGTGGACAACATCCCTGCTGAAGCTTTAAAGCTGGAGGAGAGGCAATAGTCAAACAATAAAAGGCGTATACTCGACCATCTGGAACAAAGGCACAGTGCCTCAAGACTTTAAGGACTCAATTATCATTACCAATTCACAAAGGGAGACCCAGCTACCACCAAAAACTATAGGGACAAGTCTGTTAGCAACATCTGGAAAACTTCTGACCTCTATAATCCGATCTGAACTCTCAGTGTTAGAGAAACTAACTGCAGGAAGAGCAGGCTGGTTTCAGGCCTGGAAGAGGTTGCACCGACCAAATATTCACACTTAGGCAACTAACCGAATCGCGCCTACGCTGTAAAAGGACACATTCTTGGTATTTGTGGTTGCATGCGCATTCGATAGCATAGACCATTCGTCCTTATGGTGCGCCCTCAAAAATGAATCAATCCCGCATGCCACATAGTATTCTCAAGGCCTTCTACGACGGTGGAATGAGCAGGGCAGGGCAAAATATTTGGGAAATGTGTCCTCACCATTCTCAATTACCACTGAGATTAAACAGGGATGCATTATTTCATATATGTTGTTCAACGTGACTATGGACTGGATTCTCAGAAAAACTTTCGACGACATGCCAGGTGTACAAGTCGGAGCTTCAATTTGTCTCTCACTGATTTAGTATCCTTGACGACATTGTATTTTTACCGAAACAGCTCAAGCCGCACAAAATACCTTGAATGCGTTACAAATGAATGCCAACAAACTCGGCCTGACAATAAACAGCGAAAAACTAAATTTATTCTCACGGAGAAACACAACCGGCCATATTACAACTGATGGCAAACCAATCAAACGGGTGGATGCATTTAAATATTTGGGATCGGTTATCGATAGTGGACAAATAGTAGCAACTAAGCGACATCAAAACCGCATTAGAGGGAATGCCATGTCAGCATTCACTTCACTAAAGAAGTGTTTGTGGAACCAAAAGACGTTACCATCACAACAAAAATGAGAATTGCAATGCTTCCATCAGGACAATTTTGATGTACGGCTCTGAGTCGTGGACTCTGCTTAAAGGCGATATGCATATTAGAACGTTTCAACCGATGTCTTTGCAGCATTTTGCACATAAATCTACGAGACCGATGGGAGAATGAAACTGTACTTTTAGTATGCTTGAAGCAAACCAGTATCGAACTCTACTTAAAGCGACAGCGGCTCAGGTGGTTTGGACATGTCTGCCGCATGAACAACCCGACTACCCTATCAGTTAATTAGCTCCAAGCGGCCCACGGGGGTGGAAAATCTCTCGAGACGCCCCTAAGAAAACATGGTTGACACAAGTGGCACAAAGTGTTCAGCCGCTCCACTTCTCAATCATTGATGCCCAACAAGCAGCCTTGAACCACTTGATCAATGGCGTGCTGTAATCCGTGATACACTGCCTTTGGCCGCCACAGCTCAACGTTGCCCTACCGCGTCATTGAAGCTTATGGTGTTTAAGTCAAGTTAAGTCAATTGATTTTCACTGGATCTGGAAAGTCAATTTTTTCAAAGAGAGGAGAATTCTGAGTTAGAAGACGAAGAAATGAACAATTTTCAGGTTTTCCCGTCTTTTTTGTAGACTTTCCATTTTTAGTTACGCTTTGAAATTTCTTAAAAATGGAGAAATTTGGTGAAAAACGACATTAGTTTGACATTTTATGACCGAAAATTTTGAAATGAACCATTTTTGTTGAAAATAAAGGAAATGGAGAAAATTTTCATTTTCCATCTTTCATTTTCCATTTCCGGCTTTTACCTACTAATTTTCCATTTTCCGCTTTTACCCATTTTCATTTTCCATTTCCATTTCCATTTCCAGTTTTACCCACGCCCTAATTCGTATTTTGTACAGGGTGGAGATACTGCCGAATTATTTATCAATGGAGCAGAGTGTTAATTTTGAGAACTGTTCTGAGTCGACCATATGTAAAGTTAGTCCTTGTTATATCTTTGCTACTGTGTATAAATAAGCTTTCACTGAATAAATGTTCAGGACAATCTGCATGTTTTCGATTCCTTCACTTAACTCATTAAACAAAATGCTTTTATCATTTATTTGTAGCTAGTGGCTAAAAGATTTAGAGTTGACAAATACGTTCTATTTGTTGGAAATTGAACGTTTCAAAAAACTATTAAAAACACTTTTACATTTAATGGAATGGAAACCGCCTGCTCTAAAACGCGTTTTGTATAATAATTATTAGGACGGAAGTTAATTATAAGACGATGTAAACTACACTGCAGAATTGCGTTTGATCCGATAAACTATACAATGTCTCAATTATTACATCCAATACCTATTCCGCCCAATCGCACTACATCTCTGTGATTTCACTATAACAGCGTTTCTTGCTTAATGGTTATTGCAGCGGAAGTGAATAATAAGCGGAAGTAAACTACACTGCAAGTGCAACCGATCCGATAAGCTATATATGTCTCATTGATATTACTGTGCCTGGTGCCACCTACCATTTGTGTGTGAACATTGATTTCACGTGAATCGGAGTTTTCGACTATGGGAGTACATACGTCAGGATTCTCTATGAAAGAACTTGAAAGTTGCAGTATGTTGTACTCGAACTGTGGACCTCTGGATTCGAAATCCGACATCTAAACCACTCGATGACACCAGTATATTTCCGAGATAGTATGCAGCCGATTTGTCGTTTTCCAGCGAATTATAAGGCCAATAAAGTATTCTGACTCCTGTTACTAATGCGTTAGGCTTAGACTCAGTAATGTGCATTCATATTGCTCCGCCCACTTCGTTCTTGGCACGGATTCACAGTGGTGCCAGACATGGGCTAACCCCATGCGCTGGCATGAAATGAATATACCTCTTCTAAGTCTAAGACATTGGTAACCCTGCTCAGTACAATCCCCCGACTCACTTTCATCACATTTAACGTAATTTCACTCGCTTATGTGTTTTAGAGATTGTGCTTTAAAATGTCTATAAAGGGAACCAGCGCATGCAAAAGCCTATAAAATCTGCGAACATGCGCTACTGTTCGAGTTTGCTGCAAGTGAAGTAACCGCACACACAAAGAATAGGTGTGCACCAGGCACAGTAGCTACCTTTCTCATTTATTACGTCCAATACCTATTCCGTAATCGCTACAGCAGCAGTAGCAGTAGTGAAGATTCAAAGATATTGGGTGTGCTATTAGCAGCGACATAGAATTTATTGATGATTTAGACAATGAAACACTGGATAAGTTGTTTCTTGTGACATAAATAGTAATCAAACTTGGTTGAAAAGGCGCACCTAACTTTGCTTTTGCCATTTACTACTGAATGGGAGCAGTCGCTCATTATTTCTCTTCTCACACTCAAAGTATATCATGCAATAATATTTTCCTTGTCTGACGGCCCTGGCCGGGGATTTTCTGAAGCCCCGGTACTGCCCGGCCACGGCAAACAAAGTCGCCCCGTTGAATCACTGCCGGCAACTGAACAAAAGGAGCATATGGTACTCAGGGTACTCAGGTTTGCCCATAAATGTAATGGCTTGATATTCGGGGGAGGGGGGGTAGATAACCTGTAATTTTGGCAAAAACGGCCAAAAAACGCCTGAAAAGCGACAAAAAAAGAGATTTGTTTTCAAAATCCCGAGGTAAAAAAGTTTCTGGCTTTGGCGATAGAGGGCGTCCGACTTTATGTGGAGCGATCCCTTTATCCTCCCTCTGTTACACGTATGGTTATGCCTAGTGATCGACCGGGGCCCGGCCCCGGCTACCCAACCATTTTCAGCATCCCCGGCCCGGCTAGGGGCAAGGTCGAAAAATGGGCCGGGGCCAGGGAGAAAAATTTAGTGTAATTCGTATTTTGTACAGGATGTGATACTGCCAGTTATTTATCAATGGGCAAGTGCTAATTTCGAGAATTGTACCGATTCGACCATATGTATACTTAGTCCTTGTCATATCTTTGCTAATGTGTATAAACGAACTTTTACCGAATAAATGTTCAGGAAATCTGCATGTTTTTGATTCCTTCATAAGTAATCAAACCATATGCTCTTTTTATCTCATTTATTCGTAGCTAATTGGCTAAAAGATTCAGAGTTGACAAATACGTTATATTTCTAGTTGGAAATTGTACCTTTTCAAAAAACTATTTTTACAAAAAATACTTTTACATTTAATTGGATGGGAACCGCCTACTTTAAAACGCGTTTCTTGTGTAATAGTTATTAGGATGGAAGTTAATTATAGGCGAATGTAAACTGCGCTGCAGAATTGCGTTCGATCGATAAACTATATATATGTCTCATTTATTACGTCCAATACCTATTCCGCCTAATCGCTACATCTCTGTGATTCCACTACATCTGTTTATGGTTTTGTTAATAACGATTATTTTTTCTGTTTTTCATCGGAGTTTTCTCATTTATATTCAAAGTCTTTGTTTCTTATTTTAGCTTGCTTGGAAAATTTATGCTCCGTTAGGGCATGGACTGTGTGCCATCATTTCTACTCGCTTCCAGGGGAGTTGAAATCGAAAAATTTTAAAATGCCTTTTTTTCACCGTAAAAACGCTTGATATACGTTGAAAACGCGATTTTAAAGCATTTCTGATGATGCTTTTTCTTTCTAGAACATAAAAACATGAAAAAATTTCGAAAAATTTGCATTAAATTTCAAATAAAGTTGATAATTTTGAGCCATTTGAACGCTAAAAACGCTTAAATCTAGACGCTTCCTATGATTTTCCTAAAAAAGTGTGAATTCTGGGGGGGGTGAGGTGGAAAATTTTTTGCGGGGGTGAAAGCGCAGAAGTTCTTATTTCCAAACCATAATTTGCGAGCAATTTGATTCAATACGTTTAAGCTCTCTATCAGTTTGGCTGATGAACTTGTAGAATGCGGCGCAAGCAGCAACAGTAGCAGTAGTGAAGCTTGAAATGATAGTGTGCTAATAGCAGCGACATAGAATTTATTGATGATTCAGACAATGAAACGCTGGACTAAATTTGTTTCTTGTGACAAATAGTAATAAAACTTGATTTGAAAAGGTACACCTAACTTTGCGCTTGCCATTCACTACTGAATGGAGCAGTCGCTCATTATTTCTCTTTCTATGCCCGCCCCAAGTATGTGTCATGCAATAATATTTTCCTTGTCTGCTTGTCTGACTCCGGCCCTCGGCCCCGGCCGGGGATTTTTCCAGCCCCAGTAGTGCCCGGCCTCGGCCAAAAAAGTCGCTCCGGTCGATCACTAGTCCCCACTTATGTTTTAAAAAATTTTGTGCCCCCCCGAAACAAAATCCTGGATACGGAGCCTGGGAGAGTGTAAAGGAAAACTTCATCCTCGTATTCCATTTCGGGGGGGGGGGCGGGGGCATGCCCCTATCCCCTGGATACTAGCCTGGATGTCACTGTCAGCATTTGATTAGGTACGTCTTCATGGTAACTTTTGCAGTCAGAAAACTCCAAGAAAATTCTTTTAACCACAGCAAAGCATCTATACAACCACTAAAGGGCTAAAAAGTTGTGATTTCAGCGATTTTAATCTTACTTTCATTTTCATTACTCCGCACCAGAAGATTTTCCAATCCTTTATCTCACTAATTTTTCTATCAGCTTCGCTTTGAGAGGAAATTATTGGACGAAACGTCTGAAAAATTGTTTTCCATTGTCGCCAGCATTTTAAGTGCGATAAAGTTACTTTGGACCTTGATTTTAGCAGTGTGTCGTATAGCTTTTGATGTGCATGTATTCTACACGTGTCTGCTGCTTAATTGCTGTTACGTTGAAGCGCTGCTCTCTATTATAATAAGACTGTATCAGTTTTTTACGCTTAAATTTTAGTCAGTGGCGCGTTGTCTTTTTTTATTTTTGTAGCTTCAACATGGTTTCTAAAAGTTTATTGATCAGTGTTGATACAACAACGGTTGCTGATGCGCATGAGATTCAGCTACAGTATTCTTCTGGCGATGACAGGAGCCTACCGTCTGACCCTGAGGAATCAAACGCTTTCAGTACAAAAATGCTGCACAGAAAAAGGCGGTCTGAAGATTCAGATGAAGAAATGCATAGTGACGTCAACTTCAGCATCGTTCTGAATCCTGACACTTTAAGTCCGCCAAATGTTCGACGTTATATGAATCCAGTTTACCGAAGTAAATAAAGTGACTGACAAACTGAATTCAATTAGGCATCTTGCTCCTGTAATTGTCTTCTAAAGGCTTGCTAGTAAATGCCTTTAAGAAATGAATTAGGTTGATGTAATATTTTTCGTCGCTAAAAAATAGCATTTCTAAAAGGCTCAGAAAACAATGGTAAGAATTTTCATTTCAGGCGTTGTCCTACGACAATGAAGATATGATGCTTTCAAATTACTATCAAATTATATATGCAAAATAGGTACCTAATACAGAAAAAACAAGCGCATGTAAGCTGAGGATTTCTGAACAGTCAAGTATTTAGAAATGCTTTAGCATCAATTTTTCTTCTTTTAGGCATATTCGTCCTTTTCTCTTGTTAGTCGCTTCGGAATTTTTCTTAAATGCTGGGTTTTTGACCGGATTTTTTGCACTTTTATTCTTCTGACGATCTTGGTTGATTGAATTCAATTATATAGACAGTTGAGATGGATGATTGGATAAATTGTAATGAATTCGAATATATAATTCGCGAGTCTTTCTTCTAATACATGCAGTAGTTTTTGAGGATTGTAGACTTTGCCGAACGCAGGTCAGTATATATTATTTGAGGAATGCAAATTCTGCATTTGAATTTTAGAATATGGCGCGTCTGCTAACGAATTTGTTGACGATCAAACCGCTTCATATCTAAATTCGGAAGAAAATCGGGAACGTCGACAGGCTCGACTAAAACGTTTTGGTGGGCGATTACCGTCGCCGTTGCCTCAGGTTGATCAAGTTGCAATGAGCCAATTATATAATTACTTCGATATCGATTCGTCATCGGAGGTTAGCAGCTCCATTTATGGACAGGGCTAAAATTCTGCGAGGTGGGGGGGAGGCTGAAAATTTTTACGGTCAAGAAGGGCCAAGAAAATTGATCGTATGGATCAAAAAACCATTTTCGATTTTTCTAATCAAGTACTTTCTATTGACGTCTAAAAATCTTGAAAAAGAGCGAAAAGGGTTTGCTATTATAGGGGTTTACGAGGGTCTGCCTGCACTCTGGGGTCCAGTTCTCCTAAATTCTCTTCGCTCACTCACAAGCTCTTAATTACTTTGACATATGTTACATTTGTTTAATCCACCAGCAATTTTTGATCGCATTTGTTACAATGAAAATTGAAATTTCTTATGACTTTCGGCATTGCGACAGACTAACGCTTATGTATATTATACTGGCGTAAATTATAATGTCCTTTAACAGTCTTTAAGACTGTGATAAGTCTCACTTTTGTTCTGAAGCAGCAATTGTTTTTTCTTATTAATCATCTAAATAATTGCAATTTATAAGCGCGCTCTAAAGAATAAAAATGCTTATTTGTACGTAATAGCTCGTATATCGTATCTTTGTTTGTGGGCCTCTATCTTCGCTTATAAATCAGTTTTTGAGGATGGATAGTGTACATAAGGTTATGATTCCCAGCTCTTATGAAGAACACTAGGATTGAATTTTCATAACGATGTCACTTTTATGCTTTATCTTATTTTTTATCTGTTCCTAACTTTATGACTCGCATACATATATATAACAGGGGGATGGGAAATCCCCAACTTTAGCTTGTTCGTTCCCCATCCCCACAGGGCAGTGCTTTTTGCACAGTGCAAACTCTTTTTGGTCTCGTAAAAAGAAAAATTTTGGCAATTTTCGCACGGTGCAAAGAAGAATTTGGGGAATAAGTCGCTTAAAAGATGTTGATTCTTGAATAACCAGGTGAATTTAATGAGTAAAATATCCAGAAAATTTCGGTGCTTCGCGCCAGTACTTTGAGAGATATAATTTTCTTTCTATTGGTACTATACCATTATGATTTTTTGTGTCATTTATCACTTTTGTGCTGAGCATGCTTATTCTTATTCCCCTGAAAGTGGCCAGGGACCTCCAGGCAAAATTTTGAGCCGTTACATGTAAGGTTATAAAGGCAGACACCATCGGAAAAAAAGTTTTTTTCGCAAGGATTCCTTTGAGTTGAAATTGTACATTGGAGAAGTGCATTAGAAAAATCGCCAAACCAGGTTTTTAGCACACTTTTGAGGTGATAAATCCGACTTTTTACCTTGCTTGTCTTCTGAATAACCCAAGTCTGACTTGTCTTGGAAGCATATCAAAATTTTCCGAAAATATTATTCTGTATTTTCTCATTTTTAAACACCAAAACTAAGCACAGAGTCAAGAGTTTAAACAAAAATTTTTAGAGTAAAGTTTAGGCCGGATTAGAGAAAATAGTCGCTTAGATATGTAGTTCAAATGTATACAGATTTTTTTTGCAAATTTTTTATTTAAAACATTTTTTTGATTTTTTTTCGAAATTTTTCCCATTGTGTATACATATTCGTATGCATAGGTGGACAGCACTAAAATTCCGTTGGCTGCAAAGGTCAAAAATGGTCTTAAAAATGATGGTATGGCAAAAAACACCATTTTTCAAACATTTCTCATCGAGCACAATCCATTGGCATCAAAAAATTGCGGAAAAAACAGAAAATTTTGAGCAATTGAATTCTGGGGTATTTCGGCTTCTGGGGGGGGAGTGTATTCGGCCTTCTGGGGGTGCATAACCCTCAGCCCCCACGCCCACCTGTGTTCGTATGTACACAGCTCGTCGACGAGGGTATACTTGCGTTTTTTATAGAAAAGTACAGGAAAATATCGCTTGAATGCTATACACATGAGAGGCATCACCGATTTCACGACGGAAAATGTTTTCGCCTACTTCAACCATTATAAGCCCAGATACATCGAATGGATTAATGATATAAGCTGCAATGCAGTTTGGGACAAAAGATCAGAATCGGCAGCTGCGATGCTGGGTTTGTTTGCATACACGCTTATTCTAAAATTTATTTAATTAATTCAGCCATAGCTGGGCAAGGTCTTAAGGGGGTGGCCATAGGGGTGGAAAGCAGAATTGAATTAAAATAAAAATTAAAGTACATTTTATCAAATCATATGCTTGTCTTAAATTATTTTTTTACAGATTTTTTGAAACTAACTAAATTGTTTGAGCAATGATTGATTATAATCACAAAATATTGTACTAAAATTTTATTTTGACAACGTTTATTGCGAACTCAATTATTTCGGTGGTATTTTTTAGTATACAATCGAAGATCTTGCAATCCTACTTGACCGTTTTTTCAAAATCTCTTTGCACTTCCATATTTCCTGAGTGTCACGTAAAAACACCATACGCTACTACAGTAATCTATTGACACCTGATGCGCACGTTAGAACAGCAGAAATTCAACGCATATATTTCAGAGATATAACATCTTTAGAGAACCGGTCCGAGCTCAGCACGTAAAAACTGCTGAGTGAGGAGTCAGCACTGATAAAGGCTGTTGGGTTCGCCCAATAGCACCGGTTTTATTAATGCGTGTGCGCGCGATAATATATACAGCTGCACAATCCGCATGACAGCTCAGTCCGAGTTGGTGACTATACAATGAACAAAGGTCAGCCCGGGTTAAGTATATATTTATTGAGAAATTATATTACTTTGAATACGGGGCTCGACAGACGTACAATACGCGGAGTAACCCATGTTAAAGTGAATATATTACTATGATTATTGTATTAACCACTACCGGGCGTGACTTATTTGGTGGCAGCGGTGGGATAGTCACGTATCTTGTGTGAGTCTGTAGCAACTATTATTGATCGGGGACGATCAAAGCTAAGGGAGGAGGTGTCACGTAAAAACACCATACGCTACTACAGTAATCTATTGACACCTGATGCGCACGTTAGAACAGCAGGAATTCAACGCATATATTGAAGAGATATAACATCTTTAGAGAACCGGTCCGAGCTCAGCACGTAAAATTGCTGAGTGAGGAGTCAGCGCTGATAAAGGCTATTTGGGTTCGCCCAGTAGCACCGGTTTTATTAATGCGTGTGCGCGCGATAATATATACAGCTGCACATCCGCAAGACAGCTCAGTCCGAGTTGGTGACTATACAACGAACAAAGGTCAGCCCGGGTTAAGTATATATTTATTAGGGATGCAACGGGTCCAGATTTTTTGGAATATCGGATCCGGGTCCGGGTCAGGTCTCAAATTTTTCAGATAACGGGTTCGGGTCCGGGTCCGGGTCTGAAAAAAATAACGGGTTCGGGTCCGGGTCCGGGTCCACGAGAATTTGTGAATCATGTCTTATATGAACAACAGCAAAAAAAAGTGGGGCAGAAACGATCCAATCCAAATTCGAGACGTATTGATAAAAAAATTGCTCGAATGATTGCACTGGACGATCAGCCTTTTCAGTCTGTTGAAAATATTGATTTTATGGAATTAAAGCGAAGAGAAATTCTGTTTTTTTAATTGCCTATTAAATTTCGATTAATATAAACTAATCAAGTTTATTTTCTAGATTCCGTTATATGAGCTTAAATCAAAAACATTTTATAAAAATGAAGTACTGAGTGAATATGAAAGTGTGCGGGAAAAATAGCTGAGCAGGTTAAGAAATGCGTTGAAATCGGTATTTCATTCACGACTGACATTTGATCTGGCATGAGCGAATCATTGTTTAGGCAAGTTTTCTTAACCCTGAAAACTCTGTAACATAATTGATTAATCACAACGTTTTAATGTTTTACTCTAACAGCACATTCAATATCGGACGACTTTAAGCTGAAAAAGGAATTTGCATGCATCACCTTTAGGTGCTGAGCATCATACAGCACAAAATTTAAGCGAAGGCCCGAAAACATGCTTTATTCGTGGGACATTAAAAAATAGTTAGTGAGTTAGCACGTAGATTCTTAAATTAACTACGAGTCATACAATATCTTTATGAATTTCTTGCAGGTGCACGTTATTGTACGCAATAATGGTACAAGCGTTAGAGGATTCAAACTTACCAAGTTCAAGCTGTGCGGAGCATAATTTGAATTTAATTGTTAAGGCGGTAGTGGAAAAAAACTTACTTTTTCGCAAGTTTAATGTACATACTTCTCAGCTCATTTATCCAGACTCTAGAACAGCAGCAAACGGTTAAAAATGCGCCTTATTTGCCGAAAAATGGCGGGATATTTTCACAGAAGCGACTCAAAGAGACAGTGGCGGATCTAGGATTTTCCTAGAGGGGCGTATCCCAACTTTTCCAAAAACAGTCCAAAAGAGGTCCGAAAATTTGCCCTTGCTGCGCAAAATAGCGTTTTTTCGGTGTGTTAAGTTGTATACTTTTACATAAAATCACTTTTGACGCAATATTTTTCTGAAAAGTTTAAAATTTTACACAAATTTGTGCGAAAAAAATCATTAAATTTCTTTGACTTTAACAAAAATCTGGCGCAAAGCGCCGGAAAATTTGTGAAATCAAGGCAGATAGACGTCTAGAAGCATGATTAACTGCTTGATTTCCTATATTTATGGCATTTGATGCGAAACATCGAAATTTTTAATTGAAAATAGAAGAAAACTATGCAAAAATAGCTGTTTCGTCTGTTAAAATTGTTTTGAAACCTACATGAACAGAAAATGGCTTCCAGGCAGTGTTTTTTGTACAAGGTCCGTTTGTACATGTATATGCAAAGATGGTCCCTAAAAGTCTTTGTACATTTGGTACACACAAATTTTGAGTACTATGATATAATAAGGTAACAACTTTGGTGTGGTAAAAACAGAGTTGTTGACCTTTGGTAGAGTATTTTAGCTATATAATTCCTGGTTTTATGAGGGCAAAAATCATTAAGATCGTCTTAAAACAGCGCGAAGCGCCAAAAAATTTGACATTTTTCCTTTCGAAATGCGATTTCTGCTATTATAAAGATTTATAGAACACACAATTATTCCTATCAACGCAATGCGCCGAAAATGTTTGCGAATTTTAAACCTTTTTTGCAGTTTTTGTCTTCCAAAGATTTTTGTACTTGTACAAGACGGTTCCGAAAAGCCTTTGTACATCGGTAAAAATCTTTGCCGAATAAAAAAAACCGTGCTTCCAGGTCGCCAAGAAAGTAAATAAATGTCATCCGGCTCAGTGCCTGAAAGTTTTGAGAAATTATGGTCACTGACGGCCATAAATCATTGCAAATTGCATATCATTCTTTATCTCGCCATATATTTTTGGCCAATGAGGGGAGCAGCCGCCCCTGCCTACTTAAATCCGCCCCTGCAAGCAGAAAAAATTTGAACAAATTCAAAAACACCTTGACCCTGGTTCATTGCCTCTTAAACTGATACAAGTAGATGAATCTGATTGTTTTTGAAATACTAGCTGGTATTAATGTGAAGATTTAGAAGTTGGAAATAAAGTGTTTAGTCGCTATTCAAGTCTTTCATCATTCGCATCTTTTTAAATTTTTCAATACCCGTTACCCGTTATTTTTCAAGCAAAATTTTACCGGTTCCGGGTCCGGGTCTCAAAAATTTTCAATAGCGGGTCGGGTCCGGGTCCAAAAGAACCGGGTAATAACGGGTCCGGGTCCGGGTACCCGTTGCATCCCTAATATTTATTGAGAAATTATATTACTTTGAATACGGGGCTCGACAGACGTACAATACGCGGAGTAACCCATGTTAAAGTGAATATATTACTATGATTATTGTATTAACCACTACCGGGCGTGACACTGAGGTATAACCGCTATCAGATAATGTTGCATTTGCACGAGAATTTCTCAATATGAGGCCTAAATAGGCGAAAACTCCTCAATATGAGGCATGATAAGCAGTCAAACTTTCTGACTTTGTTGATTTTCATTTCTATCTCTTAAATAGTCCTATTGTCCGCTATTTAGTCCAAAAATGCGCTGGATCGTTAATTTGTAAATTATAAACAAAATTGAAACAAAAACGAAAATTAATCAAGCAATGAAATGAATCCATTTGAAATTAAAGGATCATGATGAGTAGCATTATTCGCCCCTAATCAATTTTTTAAATTCGACACCCTTTAAGTTGAAAATACTCATAGTTTGAAAGTATACAACACTTATAATATTAACCCTCCGTTTGCCATCATGTTTTTGCAGGGGTAGCATCATAGGAAAAACTCCTAGTCCTTAAACTCCTAAAACTCCCATTCATTACATTCATTTAATGCAATTTTTCCGGCTATTTCTAAATATGTATGTTACTTTTTATGAAAATTATTTTTGAAAGAGATACAACTAAGAAACTATTAGAATGCAAAAGAAGAGGCATCTGGCGGAAATTCACGCAAAAGCAAAAAAAGTAGATTGCTGATGTGTTCAAACACAACCAGGGGATGCATTTGAAGAGCTGCAAAGGAACAAACCACTAAATTTTTTATTAGAACTTTATTTTCCTATTTTGAGTTTTTGTGATACTCACTGTAAATAGGCCAAAAAATGCTCATTTCTCACTGCTCTTTAACTCTTCATCGAACTAAACCATCAAAAACGATATAACTGGAGCCAAAACGAGGCTAGACAAAGTTATAGACACCGGGATAAGAAGATCATGAAAATGCCAATAAAGCGATTCACTACGACTCCGTCCTAGGACACGGTGCACGGAGGGTGAATTGATTAAAAATTGATAAAATTCATAGCTTGATCGTCAACTTGCATTATTTTCCAGTTTCGATTTTATCTTTATCTCCGAAAGTTGCACTTGTCCTAAAAGTAGAATTAAAAATAATTGTTTCGTCTGCGCAGGTCTTTCGAAGCCGATAAAATTGATAAAAGGGCGTGGTCGTAGCGTCGCCTCGGACGAAGAGGACGATAAACAAGATTTGATTTCACCGTTGAAGCGTTCAACGCTCAGGTTATCGAACGTGGACCAGGACAATGACGAAATTATGGATTTGGACCAAAATGACGAAGGATTGTCGAAGAAAGAAGTCGAATCGGACGATACGGAAGCTCAGGATATGGTCGTAATCGATACCGACGAGCACATCGTTCCGCCCACATTTATTTGGCGAGCCGGCGATCGACCCGGTATTTCTCGCTCTCTCGATTTTGTCAGGGCATAGCTGGGGGGATAGGGGAGGTTTTTTGTACAAGGTCCGTTTGTACATGTACAAAGATGGTCCCCAAAAGTCTTTCTACTTTTGTATATGCAAATTTTTGTGTACTATAATATGGTACCGTAGCGATTTTAGTGTGGTAAAACAGGGTTTTTCGACCTTTGGTAGTGTATTTTAGCTGATTTCTGGATTTCTGACGCCAAAAATTACTAAAAATTGTCACAAAACAGCGCGAAACGCCGGAAAAAATATGTAGGACAAACAATTTCGCGCCGAAAATTTTTGGGAATTTTACACCTTTGCTTACAATTATTGTTTTCCCAAAAATCTTTGTACATGTACAAAAACGGTCCTGAAAAGTCTTTGTACATCGGAAATGATCGTTGTCGAATACAAAAAAAACCGAGGAGGACTAATCCCCTAAATTTAGGAATGAGTACTTTTGCAAAGGGTCCTTCGAAGGAAAAATTGAAAATTCGTAAATCGTATCTTGATGACTGGGAGAATAGATTCAGCATTTTTTGAGCTACGCTGAGGAAGGTCAAAAACACCGTTATTTTTGTCTATGTACGAGTGGTTGTTTTGATATTCGAGTCCTAAATTTTGCCCCCCCCACCAATTCAGGAGGCCAGCTACGCTACTGGATTTTGTTATGCAAATCTGTGTACAATGTTAACATTTGTGCGTCGAGCGAACTGAAATTGATTAATTTATGTTAGAAAAAGTTAAAAAGAATGATGCAAATTTACGACCGCCATTGAGAAAATATAAATGGAAACTAAATCATAATCTTTGACCAAAGTCTGCGCGATATTCTCTTTTCTCGCATTATATATTTTATCATTGGACAGCATGGTAATTCTGGGCGTGGGGTCGGGTCAGGTCCAAAATTTTTTTAAAAAGTGCCTTTTTTGGGCTAAAAAACGATGGGTACACATCAAAAACACTGTTTTTGACGTTTCAGACAATGCTCGTTCTTTCTAGAACATAAAAACGTAAAACAAATCGAAAAATTTGAAAAATTGAGTAAATTGAACAAAATATGGTCAAAAAATGTGTGTATGGCGTGAAGCGCCGAAAATTTGAGATTTTTGAGCTAAAAACGCTTAAAAAGGCACACTTTTACAACTTTTACAAAAATCGATAATTCTGGGGGTCGCAGCCATTTTGCGGAGGGTCAGTTGCCATTCTGGTGGGTCAAACCCTTCCCCCAAGAACTCGTCTGGCCATACGTGCACAAGGCCATAGTTTCAAGGGTATTGGGTATTGGAAAATTCCAAAATTAGCTTATAGCAATTTTGCTACCTATACAGGCCCATATTGCGGATTCGGCCTAGAGGGGGCAACATAAATTGGTCCATATGTCGGAAAATTTGTCGGGATAGCTCGTAAAACCCAATTTTTCGATGTTCTTCGACATGCTTTATCCATTAAGACCATTAAATTCTAACTTTTCAAAAAAATTTTTTGCCATTTAAAAGGCTATAAAAATGTAGTTTTTGGGTCTCACTTGTGCCAAAATTATCGAAAATACTTCACATCTGGCGCGAAGCGTTGAAAAGTTGAATTTTTTATTTCAATGGCGTGCAATTTCTCATCTCTTCATGCATTATGTTACCTTTCAAAAATTTTTCGGCTATGGAGGGAAGGGGGAGGCGTCCCCCTCGCCCCCGCTCCCTTAAATACAGCTCTGTACCTATATACTCGTATGTACTAATTTTAAGCCTTGATGTTTATTTCGCACCACTTAAGTAAATAGAATGCACCGCAAGCAGATTTACATGTTATATTTCGGCACTCTTGTCAAAATTTCAAAACACTCAAAATTAGACAAAGCACGTATAATTAATTTCTCAAAGTCTTAAGATAAGTTTTAAATAAAATATTTTGAGCTAGACCCTACGGTGTCAAACTATTCTCGGGTGTGGGTCAGTCAGTGATGTTATATAATCTTGGTTCAAAGGGTGTTCGTCTACATTTCTGTTTTCTGTCCTTGGAAAAACTGATTTATAGTAATTTCTACTTCCCAGCTTAAGGGTGTACTATTCCAATACCCTTACTGCCTTTGTTTTTGTAGTTTTTGGTATTCTTTGGGTAGTTTTTGTTTTTTTATAATTTTTTTAATTTCTTCAATTTTTAAATATTTTTGTAGTCTTTGGCCATGTAGTCATGACATATAAAAATCTATTCAAGAATGGTCTCTGAAAACACTCCTAAGCTGACTTGCATTTGACTTATAGTACCCAGCTTTTGGATTTATTTTGCTAAGTACATGCACCATAGGTAATTCTGGGAGGGGTGCAAGATTTTTAAAGAACAAAAAATGATCTTAAAAATGGTAGTGTGGCGAAAACAACACCATTTTTCAACGTTTCTCATCGAGCTCTATCCAAAGACATCAAAAAAATTACGGAAAAACAAAAATTTCCAATTGAATTCCGGGAGGTATTTTAGTTTCTGCGGGGGGGGGGGTATTTTGCCTTCTAGAAAGGGGGTGTATATAGGATGTACATAGGATGTATGTATATAGGATGAATATAGGACGTAGGTGTATGTAGGATGTACCCTTCAACGCCCACGTGTGGCAATATAGCTCTAATATTGCAACAGAAAAGAAAGAGCGCAATGCAGCTTTGAAAAGAAATTTTTCTTGAAAACCACCAACAGTGCACTCTTTTTAGGACCTTTTTGGCTCATTAAGGTGCCAAAACGGCTCCCTAAAATGTTTTTTCTCAAAATAAATTTACATCTCAAGCACATCTTATTATAATCGAACGAGGCATGAAAATTTTTGACAAAAGTTCGTGGTAATTGGGCAATAAAATGGCTATTTGGCATGAGCGTTGGAAAATTGATTCAGCTAAATATGCTTGCAACAGTACATTTTCTCAGCTTTTTGGAAATATGCTGGCGTCAGCGCAGCTATTCTGAGAGGGGTGGTCAGAGGCCGGTCAGCTGGATAATTTTATTAACCTTAAATAGCCTAAAAAGTGGTATAAATGCATACGTAGTGTGAAACTACATTAATTCGCAGTTTTCGGTTAATTTCAAGCTAGTTTACGTTAGTAATGATTTTAATCCACTTCTGACCGTAATCTTGCATTATTTTTTCGTAAAATTTCAATTTATTATATTTTTTGGATACTGTTAGCCCGCGTGCAAGTGTAGACTTGACTTTTGCTCTTTTTCCGTTCTTCCCTTTTGTTGTCAGTGTAAGAGTATTGCATATATGAATCCTTTTTATCGAGAGGCACATGCTTCTGTCTCAATCCTCATGTTTAAGAAAGCCTTTTTCTTCTACTGCTTAAAGCGTACATGTAACGGCTCCAAATTTTAAGTGGGAGGTCCCCAGCCATTGGGGGGGGTAAATCACCTCCAATTTTTTTGCCAAAAATGGCCGAAAAGCACCCAAAAATGGCCGAAAAATTCAAATTTTTCCTTAAATCGGCAGGGGGGGGGGTCAAAAATTTTGTGGCCCTGGGAGATGGGGGACGACCAACTTCGGATGGGGTATCCGCATCCCCTCTTACATGCACGGTTGAAAGATTAGGACTTCGAATTTTCCGTGGAAATGTATAAGCGTGTAATATGGTAATGTTTAAATGACTAACATAATATATTAATGAAGCATATGTGCAGGCGATCACTTACCACAGTCCGAGTTGATTTTGATGCGTTTTGCGACAGTAGACGACGCAAAATCAAGCAAAAGTGAGCGCGAAAGCAAGCTTTATAAAAAGCACGGCAATCCGAATTATGGTGGAGCGACTGGTCTCATGAGTAGCAGTAACAAAAGGCGTTGGTTGCGCGCCAATAGTGGTGATGATTTCGAGGGCTCTGACGTCCGATCTAGACTAAAACAGCGAAGGCACGAAGGTCAGCCAGAGAGTAGTTTTCATTACGCCGTCTTAATTTTTTTATTATTTTCTAATATTTAAAAAAATTTTGGTTAATAAAATTGAAATTAAAATTAAAATCACTTGATATTTGAAACCTTTGTTAGCAGATTTCGAAAGCCACAGTTTGTTTGTTTTTTATGATTTTATATTAATTTCGAGTCATTAAAGGCTTTGATTTTCGACGGAGATACTTGATTGTCTTTGCTTTCAAGGTCATAATTTAGAATATAGGATTTTGTTCCATTTTGTAAATCAGATTTGTTGCATTTTTGATAATTCTCTGGTAAGGCAGATTAATTAGCGCCCTTGTCGCCTGTAATTTATTCAGTTATGTATTTGTCATGTTTCAGTTAAGTAATGCGATGGTGTGTTGAACAAATTCATCTTTTTGGTGTTCCCAGTGAAACAATTGCTCATTGAGCAGGTTATTATTCGAGCATTTTGATTTTGCTTGACCACCAATTAGTTATTTTTGACATGGCTCCAAAATGAGTTGGGTAGCAGAGCAGCTATGTATGTAGCTGCCAACCTATATCAGCCTAAAAAGTCTAAGTCATACCCCTGATTTTTCTTTAATAAGTGACACTTTTTGGGCTTACAAAGGCTTGCACGCGTCAAAAGTGATGCTTTTACTTTGCTGACGATGATTTTATATTAATTAAATAAATTCGTTTTCGATTTTTACTTTGTTTTTATTTATTTTTACTTTGCGCGACTTCGTTTTCTGTATAATGAAAAAATATTCAAAAAATTAAATAAAGTTGAATGAATTTAAAAATTGATCAACTGACGCTAAGTGCCCGAAATTAATCTTTACATCTAAGTCAAACAATCGCAAAAAAATGGTTGGAATAACCAGTCTACTTTCTATCACTTTTTGGAAAACTGAAATTCATTCTGTAATCAGTAGCTTTTTACGGGCAGGTTCAGACGGTCAGCAGTCATTCTGCGACAGGATCGAAATCAGACTTGCAACACGTACATACGTACGGAGGGGTCTGATGGTCTTAGCCCAACATGGGCCGACTGAATAGCTGTAGATTGGGTGGGTAGGAAAGTTTTCAATAGATAAAAGAGGGCTGAAAAATTGACGCGAAGGGCAAATGCCACCGTTCTCTAAGATAAGTCGCAAAAGGATAAAAAAGCTTTAAAAATTTAATTCTGAGCGAAGTTTTTAATTCAAAGGGTCCAAACTTCTACCTCGAATCCCCACACCCACGTGTGCTATATAGACTCTCAGAATGTCGAAAGTTAAATTACTGATGAAAAGCCAAAATTAAAGCCAGAAACGGACAAAATGAAATTGACTATAAACTTATTTTATTTCTCTCAGAAAATGACTAAATTTTACGCTCAAAGTAAGGCTCGTATCCAGGATTCAGCCAAGGGGTGCGGACTCCACATAAATTGGTTTATATCTCGGAAAATCGTCGGAATAGCTCGTAAGAACCGCAATTTTCGACGTTTTTCGACATGGTGTATCCATTAAGATCATAAAATTCTAACTTTTTGTTTAAATTTTTTTTACTTAAAAAGTGGCGTTTTTTGGTCGCCCTTGAGTCAAATCGAAAATACGGTATATCTGACGCGAATCGCTTTGTATTTCAAGATTTCACGCCAAAGACATGCTTTTTTTCTATCCTTTCGTGCATTATCTTCCCTTCCAAAATTTTTCTTTCCGGCCAGGGGGTGAGGCTGCCACACGTAGGCGTGGGGTATGCACCCCCAGAAGGCTAAATACTCCTCAAGAAACTACAATACCCCCATAATTCAATTTTTTTGAATTTTTTTTTGTTTTTTCGCAATTTTTTTGATCCAATGGATAGTGCTGCCCAGTGCCCACCCATGGTGGCCGCCCTCTAAACACAACCCTGCAGAAAGTATACTAACTTTCACTGAATTATTCGTTAAAGCTCCGTTGGATTTACGCGTTCGCCTGCAAGACGCGTCGCGCTGGAATGAAATTCGCGACTCGACGCGTCGCTGGTCAGACGACGACGCGCGCGATGGCGATCTGTCGCCTTATTCCGATTTGGACGAACCGGTGCGCAACACGGTCGCGAAGCGCGTCAAAAAGCCGCTGCGCATGCAAATGCGCGCCGACGACGTCGAGCACAAGCAGCGTTTGCGTCGCCGCCAAAACGCCGCGCTCTCCGGCGCTCGCGCAAGCGATCGCGTCGCGTTGCCGCGCGACCGAAGCGACGCGAACGACGGTTCGCCCAAACAACGTTCTACTGTTCGACCGACCGACGATGAGTAAGCGTTGCTTTTAGCGTTTTTCATCCAACGGCTTCACGGATTCGCTAATGGGCGCATGCGGGCGTGGGTAAGGGAGTTTAGACCATACATGTAAGAGAGGGGATGGGGTTGATCTCCCCACCCAAAGTCGGCGGTCCTCCCACCCCCAGAGCCTGAAAATTTTTGACCCCCCCCACCCCGATTTTTGTACAGCCCAACAATAATATGAATGTGATGATTTGTGACTAACATTTTGTAGTTGCTTTTTTGAAAAATTTCGCAAATTTTTTCATATCGCTAGGCCGTATTTGGTCAAAAATTGGCTTTCATTCGCCCGTAAAATTGGCTGGGACCTCCCCTCCAAATTTTGAGCCGTTATATAAATGGTTTAGACTCTAATAATTCGGCAGGCCCCCAAACTTGATAGACCAACAGAATTGAATTTTCGGCTACTTTTTGGAGGAGTTTTGCCTGTTTTCCACCATGCAGACCCCGCAGAATTCGGTTGCTGCCCATGCATACATGTAATGGACGGCTCAAAATTTTGAACAGAGGGGGTTCCTTGGTCAAGTTCTTGCTAGAAATCAGGGGAGGGGTTAAAATTTTTTTAGACTCAGGGGCATAGGTGCGCAAGGTTAAACTTTCAGGGGCTGAAAAGCAAAAATCGCTAGATAGCTATGCGCATACAAGAGCATGGGGGGTGGGGGGAGTATTACCCCTGAGATTTGAAAAGCTGATAGCTATACAGCGATTTTGGCCGAAAAACCATTGCTGTATAGCCTTTTTGGGCTACACAGCCCAGGGAACGACCGAAGCTTCGGCTTCGGCCGAAGGTGGGGTATTTTCTTGCTTCGGCCGAAGGCCGAAACAAAGAGAGAAAAAAGGCCGCAGGCCGAAGCTTTTTTCAGGGCAATTTTTTTCGCATTAAAATTTAGACAATGTGCAATATAACTAACCCCAGACGACGCCATTTAGCTCAATTTATCTTCTAGTCACCTTAAATTTTGTTAAAAATATGCTCACAACAGTAACTTTGACTATATTAACAGCAAGCAACCATGTACTAATAACAAAAGCTGACTCATCTAAGCATTGTATCTGCTCCGCATCTGTTTCCATTTTGAAAAAAGTTCGACTATGAATGAATCACTAGCGATCGCGAAAATGATGAAACACTTAAGGGGAAAGCCACACCTTTATCCCTACATGTCTCACATTTGAAGGCATGTCTTTGTTTACTCGAAATTCCAACGTCATCTTTGTACTTGTTGTATATCGTGTGTCTACTGTGTACCAGTGTTTTTATTTTAACAATGTCCGTTTGTACTAGGGATGCACCGGGGCCAAAATACGCGACTTTCAGCCTATCATTTAGAATTATCTCAACGTTTTTTGTTCGGATTTTGGCGATAATTTGAGGAAAAATCGTGCATAATCGCCTGTGCATATCATTCATGTACCAATTTTGTCCGCAAAAAGCCCATCGGATCCAAATCTGTTCCGACTTTTTCTTCTGCATGAGAAAAAGCATACGTTTAACATTTTGTGGCATTCCTGTAGGTTTAATTGCCGGATGAACAGGCACGTAGCTCTGGAGGGAATGGGGGGTCCGGCCGGACCCCATAAAAATCAGAAAAATCGGAAAAATTGGACTTTTTAAACGTTATTTTGTGCTATTTTTGGCCTTTTGGCCTTAGTCCCTCCAAAATTGGTGTTGGTCACCCCAAAATAGGACGGCCAGCTACATGCCTGCGGATGAAATTCCAAAAGATGTTTTTTGTGTTGGATTGGCTGGCAACATAATAAACTATGCACGTGAAATATCTATCCTTGTTTAAGCTATTTTCAACTCGTCTGATCTAAAACATGAGTATTTCGGCTGATAATGATGCAAGTTAAGTGAATTGGGCCAAATTTTATAAATGGCAGGAAAAATTTCTGGCCTATATAAGCTATGATGATTAATTGAACACGAAAATGCATGTGGAACGGATGCCATAGACTTGCCCAGACGCTATTTTGCATAAGTCACATTTTGCCAAATACATATGTATACATGGTATATCCTGGATATAGCAAAAATAATTGGCCCCGGTTGGTCCCAGTCTCTAGTACCGGCCCCGGCGCCGGGCCCAGGCCCCGGTCAAAAAGGCGGCCCCGGCGCATCCCTAGTTTGTACATGTACAAAGATGGTCCCAAAAGTCTTTGTACATTTTGTACACGCAAATTTTTGTGTACTATATTATAGTACAGTGGCGATTTTAGTGTGGTTAAACAGGGCTTTCGATCTTTGGTAGTGTATTTTAGCTAATTTCTGGGTCTCTAAGGGCAAAAATCACTAAGGATCGTCTTAAAACGGCGCGAAGCGCCGAAAAATTTGACATAGTTATTTACTTTTGAATGCAATTTCTCATTAGAAAGATATGTAGAACACACAATTACTGATTTCGGCGCGTAGCGCCTAAAATTTTTGCGAATTTCAGACCTTTTTTGCAATTTTTGTCTTCCCAAAAATCTTTGTAAATGTACAAAGACAGTCCCAATTAATCTTTGTACAATGGAAAAAATCTTTGCCGAGTACAAAAAAGACTGCTGTGAACGAATCTCTTTTGTATTAAATAATTGCTCCATGGTCGACGTGTTAATTTTCTTAAACTAATGCATCTAATAACGGGAAGAAATCTCTATTTGCTTTTATGTCTACCTTCTACAAATTTAAGTATCAGTGGGAAAATTAGGAATTAATCAATTGTTTTTATAATTCTCAGGAATTCCAGGCTTTATTCCTAATAATACATTATATTTTTATATATTCAGGATAGTGAATCTGATGATGATCAATACGCATTAGCTGCTGATATACATGAAATGTCTAATAATGAAATCAGTGCTAATGAAGAGAATTAATTGCGCTTTTGAATAAAATTTTTGCAATGAATGACACTCTCTTATTACTTCATATTTACTCCTGGAACATAATCAAGCTTAACTTTCATATTTATGACTCAATTCGCAATTCATTCTTCATACATACTAATCAGAATAAGACTGAAGAATTTATACAGATTCGGCCTTCGGCCGAAGCTTCGGCTTCGGCCGAAGCAAAATTTTGGAGCTTCGGTCGTTCACTGACACAGCCTTTTGGGGTCAGAAAACAAGCTATATTGGTAGTCTTTCTTGAGCTCAGAAATGCGATTCAGCTGTCTTTTCTGAGTTTTAAAAGAACATATAGCTATTTTCTTCACTCCAAAATGCAATTAATAGCTAGTTTTAGTACAAAACGGCTATATTTCTATGTTTGTCAATCCAAAAAGGCTATATAGCTAGTTTTCTGAGACCTAAAAGGCTATATAAGATCTGACCCCAAGAGGACTATAGAGCCGTTTTTACGAAGCACATAGCTATCTAGCAATTTTTGGTTTTCACCCTCCCCTCTGAAAGTTTGACCTTGCGCACCTTTGTCTGTGTGCGTCGTAAAAACGGCTCTATAGCCCTTTTGGGGTCAGAAAAATAGCTATATAGCCTTTTTGGTCTCAGAAAACTAGCTACTTTTTTGGATTCACAAACATAGCTATGAAGCCTTTTTTGGATTCACAAACATACCCCTTTAGCCTTTTTGGACTAAAAATAGCTACTAATCCCGTTTTGGAGTCGAGAAAATACCGATATATCCTTTTAAAACTCAGAAAACACAACTAAATAGCATTTCCGAGCCCAAAAAGGCTATACAGCAATGGTTTTTCGGCCAAAATCGTTGTATAGCTATCAGTTTTTGAAAACTCAGGGGGTAATACTCCCCCCTCACCCCCTAGGCGGTTTGTGGATGACCGACTTTGGGAAGGGAATCCACTTCACCCCTTTAAAACATATCCTTATATGCGAGTATACATATAACAGCTCGAAATTTTGGGTGGCGGGTATGGACACCTGGCCGTTTGGGGGATTTCCGGCCGTTTGGGGGTAATAAATGACCTCCAATTTTCGGCCAAAAACTGCTAAAAAAACACTTTAAAACGGTCAAAAATTTTTTTTTCCAAAAATTGAAGGGGGAAAAAGGGAGGTTCAAAAATTTTTTGACTTTGGGGGGATGGGGGACAACTAACTTTGAGTTGGAGATCCATCTATTTTCCTGTTATATGTGCATATGTGAATTGGGGATTGCATTTTCTTCACTGACATACGGGAAATATATTTTTCTGTGGAATTGGGCTCAAATAATACATCTACAACTTTCGGCAACATACATACCATTCGGACATATAACGGCTCTAAATTTTGGGAGGGGGTCCCCGGCTATTTTTAGGGGCGGGGGGTCGATGACCTCCAATTTTTGGCCAACAACAGCCAAAAAACGAAAAAAATTCAATTTTTTCTAAAAATCGTGAGGAGGGGTGGGGTTCAAAAATTTTCCTGGTTTGGGGCGGATGGGGGATAGGTGGGCGGCACCAAAGCTCCGGGGGGAAGGGGTGTAAGAAATTTTCAAAGGTAAAAAATGGCCTTAAAAATGGTGGTACGGCGAAAAAACACCATTTTTCAACGTTTCTCATCGAGCACTATCCATTGGAATCAAAAATTGCGAGGAAAAAACAAAAAATTTCAAAAATTGAATTCTCGAGGGTATTTTGGTTTCTGTGGGTGTGCATACCCCACAATCCCCCCACGCTCAGGTATAATGGGGGTAGGGAACGGCCGGCGTTGGGTGGTTTGATCCCCTTTTACATGTATGATACCATTAGCTGGTCAATTATTTACGACTGTAGTGGTGTTATAAAATTACAGAGCCATCTATGAAACCATCATTGAGCCAATATAGCTGATAAGATAAAAACGGAATGTTTTTAAAATGATTTTTACGCCGGATTGTACTAGGTTCTTAATTTTGAGTAAAACCTTAGTTCTAATTTTAAATTCATATGATTTTATAATTTTTGAATTTCACAATCATTCGCTATTTGACAAAATGCCTGAGATACATACATAGTACAACCATAGGTGGGCAGCACCGAAATTCTGAGGGGGGGGTGAAAAAATTTTCAAAGGTCAAAAAATGGTCTTAAAAGTGGTCGTAAGGTGAAAAAAACACCATTTTTCGGCGTTTCTCATCGAGCACTATCCAATGGCATCAAAAAATCGCTAAAAAGCAAAAAAATTTCAAAATTTGAATTCTGGGGGGTATTTTGATTTCTGGGGGTGCATACCCCCAAACCCCCCACGCCCATGTGTGAGTACAACTTTGCGGAAAATGTGAAGCTTATAACCATAGGTGGGCAGAACCAAAATTTTTGGGGGTAAATGTGGGGTGTAAGATTTTTCAAATGTCAAAAAATGGCCTTTAAAACGGTGGTATGGGAAAACCACAATTTTTCAACGTTTCTCATCGAGCGCTATCCATTGGCATCCAAAATTGCGAAAAGAAACAAAAAAAATGTGCAAAAATTGAATTCTGGGGGTTATTCTGGTTTCTAGGGGGGTTATTCGAACTTTGGGGGGGGGGGTGCATATGCCCAAACCCTCCCCCACGCCCACGTGTGCTTATAACCCGTTTTTATTCAGAAAATTGTTAGGAGTTTTAATAATTTTGACCTTCGTCTTACCTGATTTTCCGCACGAAATTTCCCACTCTTAGGATCCTAAACCACACATGAGCGTGGGAGGTATGCACCCCCGATAAGTTGAAATATCCCCCCAGAAATCAGAATACCCCCCCAGAATTCAAATTTTGAAATTTTTGTTGTTGCTTTTTTAGCGATTTTTTGATGCCATTGGATAGTGCTCGATGAGAAACGTCGAAAAAAGGTTTTTTTCCGCCATACGACCACACCTGGGCGTGGGGGGTGGGGTTCGGGGGGGTATGGACCCCCCAAAAACCAAAATACCCCCAGAAATCAAAATACCCCCCCAGAATTCAATTTTTGAAAATTTTTTCCGTTTTTTTCGCAATTTTTTGACGCCAATGGATAGTGCTTGATGAGGAACGTCGAAAAATGGTGTTTTTATCGCCATACCACCATTTTTAAGGCCATTTTTCGACCTTCAAAAAAATCTTGCACCTTCCCCCAGAATTTTCTTGCTGCCCACGTATGCATACGACCACTTTTAAGATTATTTTTTGACCTTTGAAAATATTTTCACCCCCCCCAGAATTTCGGTGCTGCCCACTTATGTCCTAGACCCCCCACGCGCATATCTGGTTAATACTATCGTCTTAACAGCGCTGATTTTAAGCTGCGAAGATGCTAGCATCCCCGAGAAGGACGTTTTTCAAAATTGTGTGAACGTGAAGGATCGATTGAAAAAGTATCGAATGAAAATAACTGTTGATAACGATGAAGCGAAATCAACTGACTCGTCGGAGCATTCCCTCGAAGATGATTAACTTTTATTATCTTTTAATGGAACAAGCAGCATACTGATTTGCACTAATTTTGTGTATGTACCTTTGCCTGTTCTGAGTAATCAGGGAAGTTTCCCGAATGTTATTCTCTCTATTTTGAATGTATCGCTATCGAAGAGGCAAGGTAGAACTTACTTTTCGATATTTAGAATATTCCTTCATCGCCTTTCCAATTTAAGTGGCGTGTAGGGGTTGGAACCCCCTCCCCGAGAATTTAATTATTGGCACATGTTTTTTGGTATTTTGCCATTTTTTACAGCACTCAAGACTTCCAGAATTTGGTCACTGTTAGCGCTTACCCCCGAAATCGATAGACCCCGGAATTGAACTTTTGGTGCTATTTTTAGCGATTTGGCCCCTTAGGAACCCAGAATTCGGCTACTGCCATGTATGGTCGAGTTGAGCGAGACCTTATATGGGCGTGAGGGGTTGGTCCCCCCTCCGAATTATATTTCTAGTAACATTTTTGGCAAATTTACCCATCCTGACCTCCCCAGAATTTTCTTGCTGCCCACATACATATGGTCGAGACGAGACCCTCCTAGGAACCATGCAAAATCCGGTAGACTTTCATAATTAAATTTTCGTCGCTTTCGCCCCATCAGATCCCCAGAATTTAGTTGCTGCCTATGTACTATATGTATATCTTCCTGAACGTCAATGTCGTTCTTATAATTTTTCTATTTCTGCTGTTTATATTTTTTAATTGTCTTTACATTCATGTCACAATAATTTATTTGCCCTTTATTTGTATGCGCTGTTTTTGGTGCTGTAAACGAACTTGCACCTTTACTGATTGTATGTAGACTATTCTATTTTAAATGCTGAATGTAAATAGAAGATATGGGTTTGAGTGACCGAAAAGGTACTTTTCTTTGTAGTTACACGTTTGTGAATGAAAAGACTTGCACATTAATCAATGTATGCAGGAAATTAAGTGCAAATGATCAGACTAGCGAAATATAAAGAATAAGGCAGGGTAGCTACAGCTTTTATTCATCATAATTTGGGAATAACTAATTTGCTTTTTCTTCATAGTCATTACACGATCCGGGAAGAAATAATCAGTTTCTATAAATAAGTACATGAGGGTCCTGTTTAAGTGTTAAGTTACGAAAGTTCGCGTAAATGTGCGCTTTTCAATAACTTCAGTTGACATTTAGTATGTTTTATGAGTCATCGTGCGTTCGCGCAGCGGTATTTTTAACGTCTCGCGTTTTATTATATCAGCAATGAGGCAAAATAAAAAATGACATGGTGTATCTAAACAAGCTGTACAAAAATCTAAGCTTAGGTTGGTTTTTTCATATTTTGATAAAATAGCGAAATAAATGCATTTATTTCTCAATTTTCAAGTGAAGAAAAGCCACTTGACCATTTGCATAAAATTTTCAAAGCTATCTCTTATGCGTCTCATTCATTATGCTATGAATCGCCGCAACGCAAACACATGAGCATGGGGTCTGGTTGGACCCCCGAGAATCTGGAAGACCAATTTTTGATGATTTTGTCCCATCCGACTCCCAAAATCTGGTTGCTTTGAAAGTGCTTTCCATCACACGTGGGCGTGGTGGGTTTGGGGTGTATGCACCCCTCCCCCCGAGAAACCAAAACACCCCCCCCAGAATTCGATTTTTGAAAATTTTTTTGGTTTTTCTCGCAATTTTTTGATGCCAATGGATAGTGCTCGATGAGAAACGTTGAAAAAATGGTTTTTCCACTATACCGCCATTTTTAGGGCCATTTTTTGATCTTTGAAAAATCTTGCACCCCCAGAATTTTGGTGCTGCCACGTGTGCTCGTTATTGAATAGACACTGTGGAATACGCTATTTTAGCATTTACATTAGTTTTTAGGATCATTTTAGCTTTGAAAAGACTCAATTTTTTATTCCTCCAGATCGGTCGTACTAGGACAAGTTACCAATCGGAGAAAGGTCAAAAATTCTATATATGTAATTTAGAAGTCCAAAAACTGGGCAGATCCGAAGACCCGCCATCACACATGGGCGTGGGGGTTTGGGGGTATGCACCCCCCAGAAGTTGAAATGGGGGGGGTATGCACCCCCAGAAGTTGAAATGGGGTATGCGTATGCACCCTCCCTAGAAGTTGAAATACCCTCCCCCAGAAAATTTTTTTTTGCTTTTCTAGCAATTTTTTGATGCCATTGGATAGTGCTCGATGAGAAACGTCGAAAAATGGTGTTTTTTCGCCATACAACCACTTTTAAGACCATTTTTTGACCTTTGGAAATTTTTTAACCCCCCCCCCAGAATTTTGAAATTTTTGTTGTTGCTTTTTTAGCGATTTTTTGATGCCATTGGATAGTGCTCGATGAGAAACGTCGAAAAAAGGTTTTTTTCCGCCATACGACCACACCTGGGCGTGGGGGGTGGGGTTCGGGGGGGGGGTATGGACCCCCCAAAAACCAAAATACCCCCCCAGAAATCAAAATACCCCCCAGAATTCAATTTTTGAAAATTTTTTCCGTTTTTTTCGCAATTTTTTGACGCCAATGGATAGTGCTTGATGAGGAACGTCGAAAAATGGAGTTTTTATCGCCATACCACCATTTTTAAGGCCATTTTTCGACCTTCAAAAAAATCTTGCACCTTCCCCCCAGAATTTTCTTGCTGCCCACGTATGCATACGACCACTTTTAAGATTATTTTTTGACCTTTGAAAATATTTTCACACCCCCCCAGAATTTCGGTGCTGCCCACTTATGTCCTAGACCCCCCACGCGCATATCTGGTTAATACTATCGTCTTAACAGCGCTGATTTTAAGCTGCGAAGATGCTAGCATCCCCGAGAAGGACGTTTTTCAAAATTGTGTGAACGTGAAGGATCGATTGAAAAAGTATCGAATGAAAATAACTGTTGATAACGATGAAGCGAAATCAACTGACTCGTCGGAGCATTCCCTCGAAGATGATTAACTTTTATTATCTTTTAATGGAACAAGCAGCATACTGATTTGCACTAATTTTGTGTATGTACCTTTGCCTGTTCTGAGTAATCAGGGGAAGTTTCCCGAATGTTATTCTCTCTATTTTGAATGTATCGCTATCGAAGAGGCAAGGTAGAACTTACTTTTCGATATTTAGAATATTCCTTCATCGCCTTTCCAATTTAAGTGGCGTGTAGGGGTTGGAACCCCTCCCCCGAGAATTTAATTATTGGCACATGTTTTTTGGTATTTTGCCATTTTTTACAGCACTCAAGACTTCCAGAATTTGGTCACTGTTAGCGCTTACCCCCGAAATCGATAGACCCCGGAATTGAACTTTTGGTGCTATTTTTAGCGATTTGGCCCCTTAGGAACCCAGAATTCGGCTACTGCCATGTATGGTCGAGTTGAGCGAGACCTTATATGGGCGTGAGGGGTTGGTCCCCCCTCCGAATTATATTTCTAGTAACATTTTTGGCAAATTTACCCATCCTGACCTCCCCAGAATTTTCTTGCTGCCCACATACATATGGTCGAGACGAGACCCTCCTAGGAACCATGCAAAATCCGGTAGACTTTCATAATTAAATTTTCGTCGCTTTCGCCCCATCAGATCCCCAGAATTTAGTTGCTGCCTATGTACTATATGTATATCTTCCTGAACGTCAATGTCGTTCTTATAATTTTTCTATTTCTGCTGTTTATATTTTTTAATTGTCTTTACATTCATGTCACAATAATTTATTTGCCCTTTATTTGTATGCGCTGTTTTTGGTGCTGTAAACGAACTTGCACCTTTACTGATTGTATGTAGACTATTCTATTTTAAATGCTGAATGTAAATAGAAGATATGGGTTTGAGTGACCGAAAAGGTACTTTTCTTTGTAGTTACACGTTTGTGAATGAAAAGACTTGCACATTAATCAATGTATGCAGGAAATTAAGTGCAAATGATCAGACTAGCGAAATATAAAGAATAAGGCAGGGTAGCTACAGCTTTTATTCATCATAATTTGGGAATAACTAATTTGCTTTTTCTTCATAGTCATTACACGATCCGGGAAGAAATAATCAGTTTCTATAAATAAGTACATGAGGGTCCTGTTTAAGTGTTAAGTTACGAAAGTTCGCGTAAATGTGCGCTTTTCAATAACTTCAGTTGACATTTAGTATGTTTTATGAGTCATCGTGCGTTCGCGCAGCGGTATTTTTAACGTCTCGCGTTTTATTATATCAGCAATGAGGCAAAATAAAAAATGACATGGTGTATCTAAACAAGCTGTACAAAAATCTAAGCTTAGGTTGGTTTTTTCATATTTTGATAAAATAGCGAAATAAATGCATTTATTTCTCAATTTTCAAGTGAAGAAAAGCCACTTGACCATTTGCATAAAATTTTCAAAGCTATCTCTTATGCGTCTCATTCATTATGCTATGAATCGCCGCAACGCAAACACATGAGCATGGGGTCTGGTTGGACCCCCGAGAATCTGGAAGACCAATTTTTGATGATTTTGTCCCATCCGACTCCCAAAATCTGGTTGCTTTGAAAGTGCTTTCCATCACACGTGGGCGTGGTGGGTTTGGGGTGTATGCACCCCTCCCCCCGAGAAACCAAAACACCCCCCCCAGAATTCGATTTTTGAAAATTTTTTTGGTTTTTCTCGCAATTTTTTGATGCCAATGGATAGTGCTCGATGAGAAACGTTGAAAAAATGGTTTTTCCACTATACCGCCATTTTTAGGGCCATTTTTTGATCTTTGAAAAATCTTGCACCCCCAGAATTTTGGTGCTGCCACGTGTGCTCGTTATTGAATAGACACTGTGGAATACGCTATTTTAGCATTTACATTAGTTTTTAGGATCATTTTAGCTTTGAAAAGACTCAATTTTTTATTCCTCCAGATCGGTCGTACTAGGACAAGTTACCAATCGGAGAAAGGTCAAAAATTCTATATATGTAATTTAGAAGTCCAAAAACTGGGCAGATCCGAAGACCCGCCATCACACATGGGCGTGGGGGTTTGGGGGGTATGCACCCCCCAGAAGTTGAAATGGGGGGGGTATGCACCCCCAGAAGTTGAAATGGGGTATGCGTATGCACCCTCCCTAGAAGTTGAAATACCCTCCCCCAGAAAATTTTTTTTTGCTTTTCTAGCAATTTTTTGATGCCATTGGATAGTGCTCGATGAGAAACGTCGAAAAATGGTGTTTTTTCGCCATACAACCACTTTTAAGACCATTTTTTGACCTTTGGAAATTTTTTAACCCCCCCCCAGAATTTTGAAATTTTTGTTGTTGCTTTTTTAGCGATTTTTTGATGCCATTGGATAGTGCTCGATGAGAAACGTCGAAAAAAGGTTTTTTTCCGCCATACGACCACACCTGGGCGTGGGTGGGTGGGGTTCGGGGGGGTATGGAC